>JAHWFO010021229.1:32161-118084 GCA_023313115.1 Rhysida immarginata
GTCAATAATGAAGAATTAAAAAAATGTTATTCAAATAAATAAAAAAATAATGTTAAAATACCAGTTATCCATGGAATAAATGACATACCCTAAAAATAACTTTGTGATCATTTCAAAAAATTTTGGAAAAAAAAGGGAAATTACTATACTCTGAAGATCGGATCTTAATCTCTGACTTCCTTTACCTCAGCATTTAAAAACAAAATAAGTGATCGCTTAGACAGTCATGGTCAGACAGCCTTGAATGATTCTACTGGAAAAAAGCGTTATGGCAAACAGGTTGAAACTTAAGTTCGATCTGCAGAGTATAGCATAATGTAAAAGAAGTAACAAATGATTCAACTCTGATCAATAACTAAGAGATTTCTTATTACTTCTATAAATTAATTCTTTCATTTTGGATTAACAGTTAAAAAATTTATAATTAGTGATTAGCAAACGAAAATCATACTTTGAGAAAGTCTCACGTAAAACAATACACCAAAGCAGAAGGAATAGATATGTAACAAGAAGGGTTACCCAGGAAGAAAATTCCAACAGAACGAAGAATACATATAGGTGCATTTCTTGTTTAAAAAAGTAAGAAAACATTAGCATAATTGCTTGCAGGTATTTACAGAATACACCTTACATACATTTCTATGTAATTCCCACAACTGTTCAGGCACTTGTAGCGTTGCACAGATACTGAGTTTCCTCTAATAGAAAGGTGCAGTCTGTGACGCTAAACAATTACCAATGGCTTAATTGACCTGATTATCGCTGTGGAACTGCTATCCTCCAAGGAAGGATTTCAATGATTTGAACAAATGAAAATCACTTGGCGCAATGTATGGACTGTAGGGCCAAAAAGTTGAAAGACGGCAGAGGAAGCAGTCCCTTCGTTCGGCTCTGTATCGGTTTCACCAAAGCACTGCTCCAACCGAGCAAATGATGAGTGACCCAGGCGAATCAACAAAGGCCAAGTGTTTACGCAAGCGTATCAATAGAAGAAACGGCGAATGCTAGGCCACACAAAGTGATCATTGCCGAAGTTTTGCTTTAAAACAAGTAAGTAGTGAATAACCCACTCAGATTATTGGGAATTGGAGAGCACGCAGACACAAATGATCATGTACATCTATCGCCAAGAAGAGAAAACAAAGCCCCATGGAAGAAATTAAGGCCGGCTATCGAACAACTAATGAAGAGGAGTCGGTCACGCAACAAAAGACGAGACTCTTCGCGGTTTTCGAAATCGTGTGAGTTTTGACTAAGTATCCGACAACTGGGTTGATGTAATTGCATCGCCGTTTGGGGGATTGGAGCATGTGTATTAAGTGGGAGGAAATATAAAAACTACAGCCATACCCAGGAATGAATAAACGTCAGATCAAAGTATTGTTTCATAAGTGTAAAAAAAGTTTGTAAAAGAAATTTATGTATTGCTTAAATAATTCTTAATAATTGTCCTAATAATCTTTTGGTTAAATTGTATCTGGTTGGTGCGCTACTTAGTGGGTGGCCAATTACTCCCTTTTTCTTTTGTGTAATCCACTGATTGGCTGAATTGTATAATCCACTGCTTGTTTGTGTCACATTGAAAGATGGTCACAGGGTGACTACAATACATATATGTGTACATTAAACACATTTATTGTGGAAAACAGGCTCTTTCTTTCCAACAAGAAACTTCAGTGTCGGCATAAGTCTCGCAGTGTCAGATCGCCGAGCGCCGACGGAGAGAGAGAAGAAAAAAACCGGCGATCCAACTCGGAAGAGCAATGGAGGGGGAGAAGGAAGTAAACGAGAGAAAAAGTTAAAAAGTCAAAGCTTAATACCCAGAGACAAATGAAAGTAAGAGACTGGCAGTGCCCTATTCATTTCGCTGAGCGCTACTGGTGCCACCGGAAGTGCAGCAGTCGCCCTGTTGTGAATGGCAAAAACCTAAGGCGGCCTATGTTCTCAATGTAATTTCAGCTGTTTTTGTAGATGATTTCAGGAGGTATTAGTAAGCATAATCTGTTTACTGATTTTTTTAAATAAACTTTATTGCATTAACTAACGATAACGTATACTTTTAATGACTTTCAATAGCTGATTCAATGCCTTACGAATTTTTAAAAGAGCACGTACAACTCGCAACTCCTATCGTTATATTAGAGGCTTAGCCACAGACAAGTGAAAGCATAGATGAAGAAAAATGAAGAAGCAAAGTTATTTCTTCATCCATGGTGAAAGTAAATGAAACTAGAGGAAGGATGAATTTATTTTTTCAGTCTGAACTGATTTTTATTATTAAAAAGGTTGATTTTTGTAACTTATTCAGTTTTTAATACCTTGTAAAGAATTTCATTTGTATTGCTAAATAAAAAGTAAATTTGAAGCCTCTTCATATAGCATTACCAGTGGAGTTTCGAAAATAGCTTCAGTTACACAAAAAATTTAAATTAATTTATTCTTTACTGATTTTTAAATATAATAAGTTGTGAAAAGACACTGCGTATATTTTCTCCACTTATTTTTTCTGTCAGCCGCTTGGTTTCATGGTGATATCGAATATTACAGTATGTGATAACATTAAGTCTAATAAGTCGAAGCACATGATCGTCAGAAGGTCTCATTTCAAATGAATGGTGAGTTAAATTAGTGAAAATTTTAATTTTGTTTTCGATTATAAAATGTAATGTTTTTTTAGAATTTTGATAGGCGTATTCAAATTCACTCCTAATGATTTTTTCTGAAATTTTGCACAGGCTTACTACATCTATATTTTTTTTCACAATGAAATTAAGGTTGTGGCAGCTCTTATATTGCTCTTTCAACGCTTCTTTACATTGAAAGCAGATTATAGATTTAATTAGAGACCTAGAAACAAATCCTGCAATATGTTCTACAACCGAATCATAATATTTTGACAAGATTTTAATATCAGGGATTGGATAATAGTGAGACGCATCATCTTATATGGATTCATGATTATATTCATCAGAGTTATACATGAATTAATGTTTTGTGCCCTGCACTCAATTTTAACCTGGTAAATTTAATGCCAATCAATTTGTCATCCATTGGAAATCTACAATGCAAATGTTTCACTTTCTAATTTTTCGTTTAGCTATGAAATAGCTATTATACACGGGGGTTTGAGCTTGGTGCTTATTTCTTGAGTGACAAGTTATTTTGTTTTTTTTAATGTATTCATCACAATAAAAACGATTATACTATGTTTACTGAAATGTCAGTTAGATGTTTATACTTTATAAAAAATTTTAAAAGTTGTGTAACAAAATTGTTTTTTAAGATAATAAAAAAAATGCAATTTTAATTTTTGTTAATCTGATAATAATGGAATATTTGTAAAGGCAGGACATTTAAAATGGAAGGATATTTAAAAGTTTAATTGCTATCAATTAACAAACCTAACATAATTTATCAAATATTAGCTAATTGATTTTAAAATATTTTAAAATTTTAAATTAAAAGGAAATCTGGTAACGTAAAATACTTTTGAAAAGGTACTTAAATTGTTTTTTTTAAACAAAAAACGAAAAGGAAGAAATAATTCTCAGTTCAATAAAATAATCAACTTATTAATCCAAATATTGTAATAAGCAATTAACTAATAATATAATTACTTGTAAACTGAAGTATTGGATCTTTTAAAAAAAAACGATTTGACCAAGATGTATGAGAATGTGGTCGCCAGTTAGTATTAGAAAGAGAAATTATAATTTGTACATCTCGCACAAATCAACAATAATTTGGATTATAATTAGTGAACTTTATATTTTATTTTATTAACTTTCAAATTATCTATACATATAGTATAAATCTAATATAGTCACTTCCCCGGTGTATGTGCCCGATAACCGTAAGAACTACTGCATCGATTTTTATGAAACAAGTTTTTTTTGTTAGGGGATTTATGTAGAAACTTTGTAGGCTAAGTGTTAATTCATAAAAATTGGTTTTATGTTAATTATTTACGTTAATTGCTCTCAAAATGCGTCAACATGACCGCTCATCATCACGTGAATAGAAGGAAAAAAGGAATTAACGCATTCAATTGTTTTCAAAGGATGTCACTAGATGGCGATACTATCTTACAGAAAAGTTGAATAGACTTTTTGTTTTTAAAGTATGTCACTAGATATCGAGGCCAGACGGCGCACTTTAGAGTTCCTGTATAGGGACCGAGCGCCAGGCTACTTTTTAACTACCAGCGCGCCTAGTGGCAACTTGCTGAAAAAATATAAATGACAACGTGAATGAGTTTCACATCTTCGATAGTGAAATGGCAGCAACTTCAAACTGTATTATTGGCGCGGGATTTGCTGAAATCTGTTTTTTTAAATTTTTTTTCATTTACAAAATTTACAAAGCCTACCAAAATTGAATGAGCATTTTTGCTCGTGAGATTTTGGTTTAAAATCTAAATTACACTTACTACAAATCACTATACATGTATTTTAGAGTCCGAACGGACAGAATATAAATATAGAAATAGAATAATCACACACAAAAATGACTATATTTTAAAATACAAACGGACAGATTATAAATATAAAAATAAAATAAATAAAAATTAATAATTTCAGTAAAAAAAAAATCAAGTCTAAAGATGGTGTAAAATTCAAAATATATAAAATTTCAAATTTAGCTCCATATATAAGACTTTGTTGAATATTATATTTTTACTAATTATTTAACTTAAGATACAAAAATAAAGCGATTTAAAATTCCCCAGTAGTGTTTAAATCATGTCTTAAAATATTGCTGTATGGTTTCCTCAAAAATTCATTTTTTTAAAATTTTTATTTTGCAACATTCTCGTATTATTACAATTTTTTTTGTTAAAGGGATTAGATTGTAATATCGCACTAACATATATAATCTATTTGTTTTTGTATTGAAGTATATTTAATGAGAGATATTTCCCTTTATTTTTTTGTGTTCTCGTATCATATGGATTTTTTTTTTCCAAAGATTCCATATTTATTTCCTTCAGTGCATATTTACGTATTCTCAAAATATACAATTGGTAATAGTTTAACGGACAACTTTGTTCACTTTTCAAAAGATAATTTATCATATTCTGTTGTTATAATATAATTGGTTTCAAATGTTTTGAAAGTCGCACCCCAAATTGGTAAACAATATTGCAGAACAGATTGAAATAGTGCTTCAAAAATTTGCTTCAATTAAGGTCCCTTAATTATCGTTTTAAGCATATGCAAAGAGATCGATATTACTCGTAGCTCTAACTCCTAACTCCTTTTAAATTATGAGCTATATGATTTGACCAATTTAACTTATGATCCAAAATAAGTCCTAAATTTCGAAAGGAGTTAGCCTTTTGTATTTGTTCACTTCATTTAACTCTTCTACATTATTTTTCATATACTACAAGTGTTTCGTTTCATATTAAGTCCAAGAAATTCATTTACGTAGTTCCATTTCTTTTTAAAAGAAACTGATGATTCAATACAGGTTATATAATAATTATATTTACGTTTTCCGAGTTACAACTTCGTTTCTGATTTTTTAATATTTTTCTTTTAATTCTGCATTACTTAATGTCGTAATAATTTTTCCGCATCTTTCTCTTCTTTTTTTTTTATCAATCTAATTACTTCATTTGTTATCCAAGGTTTAAGTTTTCTATATATAACTTTTACTACACTTTTTTCAGTACTATATAATATTCTTTCTTGGATTTTAGAATGAAAATATTCATACTTCTCATTTAAATCTTTTACTTGTTTCACGTAATTCCAATCTGTACTTTGAATGAATTGCTGAAACATATGAAAATTCATTTTCCTGTTTTTCTATCAGAGGGAATGTATTTGTTCTATTTTTTCAGCAATTATTTTCATGTATGTGTTACTACATCCATAAAAACAACAAATTGTACGACCAGTTCTTGTGTCATGATTTTTCAAGTTAAACTGCAGCACACTTTATCCAGTTAAAGGACGTTGCTTATCATTTAAGTTTTTTCTAACGATCGCCACCAGACCGCGCTGCCGTCAACCTTCTCGGTCCCTATAAAGACAGTGACTCTTTATACAGGGACTCTAGCGCACTTACCTTATACGAGCATTAAATTAGATTGATTAATGCTCTCAAACGCATTCAATTTCCAGTTAAACTTTGTTTTGCCATAACAATTAACAAATCTCAAGTCCAAACATTGAAAGTAGCTGGAGTAAATTTGCAAGAAGATTGTTTCTCACATGGCCAACTGTATGTTGCCTGTTCTAGAGTTAGCGACCCTAGAAATTTATACATTTGTAGTAAAGATGCAACAACATTAAATGTCGTTTACAAGGAAGTACTCAAGACTCAGGTGTAGTCCAAAAACTTCCATTAATTTTTTGACATTAAATAAAGGTTTTTTAAAATTTACCTGTACTGTATTTTTATTTCATGATTTAAAAAGCCCAGGCAACGCCGGGCACGGGTTTGCTAGTAATTTATAAAGGAGAATTTTCCTAGTTAATTGTTTAATATAATCTCTTCCTCCTTTTCCATTTAAACTATTTTTTTTAAATTAATGTTTAAGAATAACTTTATTTATCACAAAATAACTTTTTATCGGATGGGCCGATTTGGATAATTATTTTTTGTTTAATAGAGCAAGTTTTTCTGGTGGTCCCATAATAAATTCAAGATATCTTAGGTAGATATTATAAAAAATAATTGTTTGCGATTGATTCACATGCATTGCCTCCCACGATCAGCGTTTCTTGCCAATCCCATAATGGCGGCGCGAAGGCACCAATAGAGGGGAGGTCACTGCCAGTCTCTTTCTTCATTTGTCTCTGTTAATACCGGCAAAAGAAAATAGATCGGGCGAAGGAAGTGAAGGAAGCAGAAAGCGACAATCGAGAAAACGATTAGAAGAAAAAGAAGACATGCAAATTAGAGAGCAAAGGTGGAATAAAAAGCCAGAGAAAAAAATCAGTCCCTATCCGAAACGTCAGCTGTTTATTTTATATTTCTAGTTTTATTTTGATTTTTTTTATTATTTATTAATTATTTTGTCAATTATTATTTATTTTTTATTTTTATTTAATAACTATTATTTATTTTTTATTAACCAATATACGAGGAATGAATGCAATTACTTTCCCTTTGCTCGCATGAAAAAAAATTAGCTGGGTGTAGATTTTAGTCTGTTGAGAAGATCATCTCTGCCATATCAACAGCCATGCTATACCGAAGTTGGCAGACGAGCATAGCCGTCAACGGCCTCTAATTTAAGGGAGATTGTTTAAGCGTTTGTGAAGATATTGTTATATAGTTCAACAAAAACAATAGTCCACGAACTTACTGACTTTAGCAGTATATCCTATAAATGTGCAAAGAGTTATGCTGAGCAGGATATGAGGGAATTACTCTCGGTTCTTTCTTCTTTACTTATACAAGGTGTTCATAAAGTTTGTTACCAGTTTGAATGACTCAATATCTAATGGGAATTTCTACATTTCGAAAAAATTATATCCTATCAAATCAAATGCGGGCTTTTTAACAATGATCTTAATTTTGACCTTCACACTTAATTTAAAATCAAATTTAATGCATAATGAAAACCGTAACAGTAAGAAAAAAAGTCAATTGTAATGTTTTATAGACCCTAAAATTAGTTTAAATCATTTATTCGATTTGGTTTTGCAACAACAGATACCTAATAAAAAATAATTTATGACAATAGGAATGCAAAGCCACAGAAAAAGCCAATAGGTAAACACGAAAGTAATTAAATTGATCGTCAGATGCTACACACAATTCTGCACGACATTTGATGGATTGATGCACAGCTGTCATAGTTGTAGTGGTTACGGAGGGTTGATTCAGATAAAATGAGACGACTTTAAACGCCGCGTATGACCTTGACGAAATGTGATTTGCATGACTCGTCCACTATTCATGGAGATTAGCTTTGTATACACTTGTTGCTGTTATTTGGGACATTTCGTGCTGAAACCTGGCTTCCAAAATCACAGCTTTTTGGGAAGGGTATATATTTGGTCTTTCCGACGCATTGTGGAATTATGCAAACGAAATGGTATTGTGGTATCCGCAGCTACTGTGGGTCAAATAATCAAAAAGAACAAATTGCGACCATCTAATGAACGTGGACGAGCAGAGAGGCAGACCAGAAACAAGCCCCAGCCAACACGCCCAACTCAGGTGGTTCGAGAAATCCGGTCTGAAGGGCTGAAAGAACCCCCCCCCCCACCCACACACACAGAGAAGTCTAGCCCAAAGGAAAGGTATTTCACAGGCAACAGTCTCCAGAATAATTCATGACAATCTTGGGCTGGAGCGACGTCATAAATCGCGCGGTCACACAACTGAGTGAGTGATTGAACACAACTGAACACTGCCAAGTCATCTGTGGCTTACTGCAGGAAGATCGTTTCGAGCGCATTCGTCAAGATCTCAAACCAAAGGACACGATCCTAACATTTGCAGAGTACCACCAGTTTCAGTGGTTTGTGACCATTCATTGCAGTGTTTGTTTTTCTTAGAGACTGGGAGGTCTGTGACTGGAAGGCCCGGTATGTACATCATTACAAGAACCTTCCGTCCATCCAAACAGCGAAACGAATAGTCCTTTTGAAGAAAACAAAGAAGAGGGGCGGTATGGCAGCCACCGCGCGAAACTAGTCAGCTTACCGCGTGAACACTGACGTTGCTAAAACGACGAGCCAAGCACAATGGGGCCACACTACCTGCAACAGAGCCAAGTAGGCCCATATCCGCTGCCAAAAAGGACATAACACAACTTCTGCTAAAAGCCTTTGGATCGGAATGGCGGGCTAACGATGATCTCCAGATGTACACCTCATCCAAAAGCGTTTTCACTTAGGTGAATAATGTTCGGCCGCTTTGCAAAATATTAAACCAGTGAAATTAATCAGTTCAAACAAGAAGTCGAGTTCGAATTGCATTAATTTTACTGGTTTAAATCCGATTAGTTTTAGTGGCTTGATGTATTGCAAGGACGCCGAACTTGATTTCACCTATGTGAAAACGCTTTTAGAATGAGGTGTACAAAGAGTTGACCGAATCCATGGAAATACGTCTTGATGATGATATGCTGTCCTATGAATGCAACTGCATCGATCCAGAGCCTGACACTAACCACGTATAAGCAGAATACACGGAATTGTGAAAGGTATTGTTTAATACTCAGTCCGGTTTAGACACTTTTACGTTCTGTGTAAACAAAATAAAACACTGTTCTCTGCAAAAAAAGTTATATTTATTTTTTTATGAACCAAAATAAGTTAAATCCGGTGTTCCGTGCAAAACAAGTTAGATCAAGAATAAAACAGCACTTGTACTATCCTTCCTCCACAGCATGAAGTTTAATAAACGCACTGATACCTACGTAAACTAAACCTAACCTATTGGGATAGGTGTTGTGATTGGTGGTCGATTCGTTATCGGTAGAAACGTTTTTCACGTTTTGCGCAGAATGGCAAAAAATGGATTTAACTTGTTTTGCAGAGTCACTCTTCATTTGCTTGCAGATATTTACAGCATACACCTTACATACATTTCTAAGTAATTCCACAACTGTTCAGGAACTTTTCGTAGCGTTTCACAGATACTGATTTTCTTCTCATTTAAAGGTGCCGCCTGTGACGCAAAACAATTACCAATAGCTTATTTGTCCTGAATATCGTTGTGGAACTGCTATCCACTAAGGAAGGATTTTGATGGTTTGAACAAACGGAAATCACTTGGTGCAGGGGCAAAAAGCAGAAATTGTTCTTAAACACAATGGATTTTAAAATGGATAGCAACGTTTTTATTTGATATAAGATTTTTACAGTAATGCAAAACAAAGATTGTACAATAAAGATAGGGGAGGCCGTAGTCTGGTGGCCTTTCACTGAACACAACTCCAGGGAAATTAAGCAACATCTAGGCATGGCTAGTCACTGGATGGGCGACCATCAGTGAGGCGCGATCTTCCCCCCCCCCCCCCCCCGGCTGCTGCGACCATCATACAGCAGTCGTTAATCCAGGTCCATCCAGGGACCCAACTCGTCGGCCTTTGGCCATACAGGCTCCGGATAGACGTATAAATAAAAAAATACTGTTATAATAAATGTTCAACCTTTGTTTTCGTTGATGAACAATTTCTGTTTTTTGACTTTTCATTAAATCCAACCACATAACACTTTCAGAACGGTGGATCAATTGAGAAATCACCTAGAAAAAAACATTTCTCAAATGTTGTGTACATTCTGAAAATACCATTAAAAATAGGGCTTTCCATTACATATTTCAAAGTTAACTGCCATATTTAAAAATGAGCAGTTATTCGAGATAAGGAGAGTTAGCAACTATTGAGAAAGAGTTGAAAGGCGGCAGAGAAAGCAGTCCCTTCGCTCGGCGCTACAGCGGTTTCGCCAGCGCACTGCTGCAACTGAGTAAATGGTGAGTGGCCCAGTGGTCATCGAAGTTCCCAGGCGGCCGTCGACGATGCAAGCGTATTAACAGAAAAAACGGCGAATGCTAGACTTCACACAAAGTGATGAATGCCCAAGTTTTGTTTAAAACAAGTAAGTAGTAAATAATCACTCATATTATTGGGAATTGGAGAGCACAGATACACAAATGATAATGTACATACACCGCCAAGAAGAGAAGAAGCAAGCCCCCTGGAAGAAATTGAGGCCACCTATCGAAGAGGAGTCGGTCACGCAATGAAAGACAAAACTTCAGCGCTGTTTTCGAAATAGTGGGATTTTTGACCAAGTAGCCAACAACCGGGTTGATGTAGTTGAACTAACGCTTGGGCGGTTGGAGCAGATGCATTAATTGGGAAATAGAAGAATTATAACCATATCCAAGGATGAAGAAATGTCGGATCAAAGAACTATTTCATTTTCATTCTATTTCCTTCCCCTTTCGAAGATACATACATTATTCTACACATTTTTCTCCGCCACTACGTAAAACTCACTCGGCTATACACAGCAATCCAACATGAGCGAGATCGGGTGAAC
This sequence comes from Rhysida immarginata, assembly GCA_023313115.1. Classification (NCBI taxonomy): domain Eukaryota; kingdom Metazoa; phylum Arthropoda; class Chilopoda; order Scolopendromorpha; family Scolopendridae; genus Rhysida; species Rhysida immarginata. Next base: position 43,180 of record JAHWFO010021229.1, read on the forward strand.
TGCTACAGAGCCTTGAATTTTTACTGGAGAAAATTGCAAGCTTTTTAATGTGTCCGTTTTTACTGCATAATTCACATTCAGATATTGCAAAATTACATCAGAAAAGAGACTGTGCAACGCCAGGGATATCAGCTAGTATGAAATATTTTTATCACGCACCTCATTCAAATTTTATTATCCTTTCAAACTCTAAACGCGCTTTTCTCGGCTTCTATAGTCCTTTTCGCGTGATTGCTCACATATATGTTTTTTACCATAAGGATACTGAGGTAGTTATTTTGGCGTAAAAATTATATTTTAAGAATAAAACGAATCATTAAGTTGTTATTCGAAATGTGCTTTCGAAATTCTTGCATGTGTATTTCCGAAATGGTAAAGTGAGTTATAATAACAAATTATGTCGTAATTCTTCTATATATACGTAAAATTAGGTAAATTCACTGCTCCTTTCGCAGAGAATCCGACGAACAAGATGCTCGTGAGATTAATCTTCTTGTTTTTATTTCATTTAACAGAGTCCGCTTATGATATAACTTTCGGGAAAGACGCGGCAGTAATATACAATAATGTTCCGTTTCCAGACGAAATAGACGACTGCACTATCTGTCTTCGCATCCAACACAGCATAGAGAAACACTGTATGGCTTACTTAACTTACGGTACACGAGAGAACATGGCTCTTAATATTCTTATGTGCAATGCAGACGTCGAAGCCTCTATTGGGGCTAACACTATAGAAATGAGTGGCGAATTCGTGCGAAAAACCTTACCTGAGAGAAAATTTGATATTGGTAGAGTGAGAAAATTATATATTGAATTTATACATCTTTGTTTTGTCTGGGATAGGTCTTCCTCTAATGGTTCGTTAAATGTTTACAAAGAGGGTCGAAATATCTTTACCGAGCCCCTGACTTATGGTTACGACAAGATTAAAGGGAGAGGACAACTCGTCCTTGGTCAGTTACCAGGAAAATATTTTAAGAATTTTAATACTGAGTATGCCTTCGAAGGGAGAATGACAGACCTTGAAATTTGGGACAAAGCTCTGAACAGAACTGAAGGTATGTATAATTTAAAGAGAATATAAACAGATCACCTAAGTATAAAACGCATTAGAATGCTTTGTTTATAATTATTCTTAGATCATGAGAAAATACAAGTTTTCTCCATTCTAGGGAATTAAAAAAGTTTCTAATTATCTGTAATATGATGAACATTATTTTAAGATACTCATGTTTCCGAGTTAATGTCTCCTAGTTTTTTTATTAATCTTATTTCTCATGAACAGTTTTTAAAATACTGAACAATACATAATTTCATCAATTTTAGATTAATTGTTCACTGACTTTTAATAATGAAGTATAAATTTATAATTTATGGCGAATGCTGTTAGATACTCCGGCGTGCTCTAACAACAGCTCCTAGAAAGAAAGCCTGTGCACTGTAACGTTATCATAAGAAGTTATTCTTAAGCATAATATGCCCCAGCGTCTCCAAGTAGTCATATTTTTCCAAATTCTAATGAATTTCAACTTAGATGAATATCTAGTTAGGAATATACTCAAAATATCAGGAAATAGCATAATATCAACCAATACGCAATCAAAGAACGAATTAACATTTCAAATAATAAATACGCAATCATTAATCCGGTAATTACCTGGCTTTTCCGGAGATTCACAGGTGCCACAGTATAGAGAAATACAACAGCTCCTAAAGACTATACTTTTTATTTTTGGAACAGATACCAGTATCAATTTCTTCTCACGCTGAAGTGAAGTCAACCCGCCTTTCGCTCTTATGGCACTAAAAATTTGCAGAAAACCCCTTGTAGTTTTGTTTGGTTTTGAGAGCAACTGAAATTCAACTCAATCTATAGACCTTATCTTTCTGAATTTCCATGATATTTGCTTGGGCTTTTTATAAAAGTAGCTACACACATTAAGCTAATAAATTATGCAAACGACTTTTTGGTAACGCTTGCGCATGCGCAGTTAAACATTATTTAGCAAAAATGCTCGTATTTCATTAAATATTTATTATTTTTATGTTCTGATTGCAGGGATGTTGTCTGTACAATAGCTTGTCAAGTTTTCTGAAAACCGCATTGCATTAGGTTGAAATCCCTGCATGTTATAAACAAAAAACTTTGGAAAACATTTCGATTTTTTCTTATGAAACCTTTATATCTTCATGAATATACGTGCTATTTTCATACAAATGAACAAAGTGTAGCACCCAAAATTCAAAAAGTTTTAGTGTATCAATTTTTTTCCATTGTCGTGGAGAATTCGGGTGCTGCAGATTTTTCGCCCCTCCTCTCCCTACCAATGATGTACCCACCACTATTTCACGAAGATTTTCCTTGAAGAAAATAAAAGGTTCCGAATATATTTGTTAATAACACTTAACCTGATGAAATCGACAATGAAGAAACGGTTGAAAAAGACGTGCACGAATATTTGTTGGCCAACAACGAAGACTGATAGTAGATTTGTTGCAGTAGATTTGTTGCGAAGGAACGGTTGCTAGGAGAGGTTGAGTTTTGTAGAAAAAATAAGAAATAACAGCTGGAAAACCTGGACATGATGGACGCGGGGTCAGACATGACGAAGAAGTGCTCCAGGACGCTATGGCTGCGAACGAAGTCACTCTTCAAACCTTTATAAGCTCCTTCTTTTCGCGGGAATTCCCTCTGTCCGTCAGATAAAGGCGACGTCAATATATCAGACAATACAGATGTCCGGAAATCATGAGTTCAGAAAATTTCGGATGGAATATGCGAGACCGTAGGCTTAATAGAAGAAGTCGCAAGTAGAACCCTGCCTTGATGCTAGAACGCCGTTGCATCGATTTTCTTCCAGTGTGGAGCCTATTCTATCTTGAGCTTTTATAGGTTACGGATAATGAAGAAGAAAAGTCCCACTCCTCAGGCCGATAACTCTTTTCTGGAATTTGGAATCGGACAGTATTTTGCCAATGTTTACATCTCATGCCGTTGTATATAAGTTAAGGTTGACGGTCCCTATTAACAACTAACAGCTCCCCCAAGTAGGTATGTATTTACCTACGCCCCTCCCCCCAGTTTCGATCCACTTACCTGCCCACGTCATTCGGACTCCCTTCGGCAAGTAAACGGCAATCCTTTAACAAAACGGCGTGGCCCGTTTCAAGCATGTGCTTGGCGACTGCGGATCTCTCAGGACGACCAAACCTGGCGTGGGCCGTATGTTCCTTGAACCTAGTTTTTATGTTGGAATTACGGAAACCTACATACACCGACGTGTATATACACAAGTCTTCCAACCACTGCTGGAGCCAAAAATTGGCTTCTTTCATCTTTCTAGTGGATCGAGCTTTGAACATCCCCTTGTCTAAGGGTAGGTTTGACGCCAAATCGCACGCATCCAAAATATAGCAATCGTCAATGGCTAAAGATCTGGTCAGGAGAAGAAGTTTTGTGAAATTAGTTAGTGATTCTACAAAACTCAGCAGCAAAGAGGATGCCAAATTCAACGTCATCCCATTTCCTATAATAGCGGACTCAACGTCAACTTACAGGCAATCTTTAAGAAAGCACAGCTGTCAATAGCATACAAAAATCCCAATACTTTGAAGAACCTTCTCGGAAACCCAAAGGACAAAACCCCACCATTGTCGCAGGCGGGAATTTATGAGATAGGTTGCAGCTAGTGTCGCAAGACCTATAGGGGAGCCACGTGCCGCAACATAAAAACCAGGTTCAAGAAACATTCGGCCCACGCCAGGCTTGGTCGTCCTGAGAGATCCGCAGTCGCCAAGCACATGCTTGAAACGGGCCACGCCGTTTTGTTAAAGGATTGCCGTTTACTTACGGTAAGGAACAGGAACGTATTGGACGCATACGAGACCTTGGAGATCGGGAAAAAGGACCCCAGAATACTACTGAACAATGACTCAGGGCTCCTCGGCGATTCTATTTTACTAAATTTGCTTAAGATTTCTTAATTTTTTGGTTGTTTCCTTGTACTTTTTTAATTTTGTTTTCTTACTGTATTTTGTTGTTAAATATCAGGTTATAGATTGTATAGTTAAGAATTTTTATTGTGTATTTTTGGATTTTGAATACCTTTTTCTATTGTATAACTTTTTCTATTGTATAACTTGCTAGTAGTCTGGAATCTATATTAAATCAACTTAAGACTGTTCTAATGATTTAAACTTACTTTTAATGTTTTTTTTTAATTCTGTCAAAGCCGCGGGTTAAAAGAGGAGTTCCCCTCAGCAGAAGAATAACCAGAACGCATTGAGACAAATATTAACCGAGCGAGGTGAATTTTCTCGTCATAAGTTTAGTTGAGTTTCAAACCTATGTATCGCTTAAATGATTTAATAAAGCCCCGGTTATTTTTGCCAGAAGTTATTGGTCTTGTTCGTTACTTTTAGGATAAGTCAACACCCGCCTATCCCAACCTTTCCTTAGAAAGAATTAATAATGAGAGCGTTGACCTTTTTACGAGATGAAGACTGCAGGGAGAATCATATTCCCGATGACTGTCGAGCCTCGCCTTCGGGACAAAACCTTCCTTGAAATACACTGATTTAGCAAAACTCATGGGATAGTTACTTAATATCTGGTCAGGCCACCTCTGGCTCTGTGGAGTGCAGCAATACGGCGTGGTAGTGAGTCTGCAAGTCCCTGGTACACTTCTGGAGGCAATTGACAGCAGATAGTCTGCAGAGCCGAAGATAGTTGCTGCCCGTTCGTGGGCGGATGATCCAGTGCCCGGAGCCTGACTTCAACAGCATCCCAGATATGCTCGATGGGATTCATGTCAGGGCTCCGGGCTGGCCAGCTCAGTCGTTAGACCTCTCCTGCATGCTCCTCGAACCATTCGCGGACGACATTGGAGCGATGTGGTGGATCATTGTCATCTTGAAAGACTGCTACGTCGTCAGGGTATAGAAATGTCAAAAACGGGTGCAGATGGTCTCCGATGAGTTGACGATACCGTGGACCATTCAACGTTTGGTCCAGGATAACCAGAGGGCCCATTCCAAACCAGGAAAATGCACCCCAGACCATCACTGACGCCCCACCACCCTGCACCACCACCTGTTGGCATGCGGGATCCATCGTTTCGTGAGGTCTGCGCCACACACGGTGCCTCCCATCAGCGTGGTACAGTTGATATCGTGACTCATCTGAGCATATGACGTTACGCCACTGTTGCAGAGTCCAGCCAAGATGGTTGGTGGCAAATACACGCCGGATTGTCCGATGACGCTGGGTAAGCATTGGCACCCGTGTAGGGCGACGGCTGCCAAACCCGAGGGCATGCAGATTCCGACGGATTGTCCACCGAGAGACGTTTCTTGTGCGGCCAGTATTGAACTGGTCTGTGATTTGCTGCACTGTTGCGCTCCTGTCTCTCTGAATCATTCGTCCCAGGTGTCCCCGGTCACGATCATTCAAGACAGCTGGACGCCCCGTATGGTGCCTGTTGTGGACTGTGATGCCTTCATCCAGCCATTCCCGATACACCCTGGAGACAATTGAGCGGGGAAAGCCAAATTCCTGCACCACTGCCGAAATGGAACATCCCATGCGTCGGGCACCTACTATCATACCCCGTTCAAAAGACGTTAACTCGCGACGACGTGCCATTTCTGATTAATCACTTATACAAGCTCTTCCCACAACGTCTAATGGTCCATTCCCAGAATCCGTTACCCCTGGTGAATTCGTAAGCCATGCCCATCAATCAATGTGCTTGCTATCCCATGAGTTTTGCTAACTCAGTGTATATGAGGTGTAACATGATCTTTACACCTCTAAAGATTCATGATAATTCCTCAAATATTTCTCTATATATTCTATATATTTTTCTATATATATTTTTAGTCTAAAATCAAAGGTGTTCATATTATTTTGTCCAACTCCTGTAGATACAAATAGACTGGCAATTTTTATACCACCATTACTTGGTGGCAGTGTAGTCTTAACTAAAGAAACAAAAAAATCTGACAGAATGCAGTTGTAGTTCCTCAGCATTTGGAGTTTTTTGAACAAAATATTGTTTGATAAGTATAAATGGTTAAGAACAGAACGAATAAAACTTACATAATCTGAGTTTTTTCATTATCAGTTTTATTATTGTTGATAATCAATTTGGATTTCGTAAAGCTAAAAATACTGAGAAATGCTTAATTAGCTTATGGAATTCCATCTTGAGGGAAAATGATCAAGATAAAACTGTGGTTCTTTTATTGTTAGATCTTTTTAGAGCTTTTGATATGGTAGATCCAAATATCTTATTAATAAAGCTTGAGCACTATGGTATCAGGGGCAAGCTATTGCAGTGGTTTAGCAGTTATTTATTTGAAAGACCTTGTGTCACCTTTTTTGAGGGTGTTTCTTCTCAACAAGCTATTAGATCTCTGGGAGTCCCACAGGGCTCAGTTTTAGGACCATTGTTATTCTTGATAATGATTAATGATTTATCTGTGATTGAACCGAACTGTCCTGTTTTTCTATTTGCTGATGATACTAGTGCTTTAACTTCCTCTGGTTCACCTGAACGTGCTATTTTAAATATGCAACTTTTTTTGAATAAACTGAAGATCTGGATGGATATTAATAAGTTAAAAGTTAATGTTAAAAAAACTAAATGTTTATTTATTTGTCCTAGAAAACATGTTTTAATCGAAAATTTGATTTATGAAGGCGAAAATATTGATTATGTCGATAATTTTCATCTTTTGGGTGTGATGATCCAAAAAGATCTCAAATGGGTTTCGCATGTGAATTCTGTTGTGGGAAAGATAATCAAAATTATATATCAGATGTGGCGGCTTAAACCTTTTTTGAATGAAAAGTATATGAAACGTACATGTATTTATTGTACTTATTTGCAACCACATTTGATATATGCTTTGCCACTATGGGGAAATTGTGGTTTAGGGCCTCGTGATAGACTACTAAAATTACAAAAATGGGCTCTTAGAATTGCTTGTGGCATTCAGAGGTGTGATCATGTCTCTGATAAATTTTATGAATTGGGAATTTTAAAAATTTTTGATCTTTTTTAAATATCGTTCTCTTGTTTTTTTGAATTCTTTAGTTTTATCCAATGATTGTAATTTTATTTTTAAAAATGGGAGAACAGGTTATGTTTTAGAAACTCGATATTGTAAGAAGAGCTCTACGAAACTCTCATTTTTTTTTATTTTATTAATAATCTTTTTAATGATTTGCCTAATGATATTAGAAAAATTGTTGGATCTACTAATTTTTTAAAGAGTTTAGATGAATTTTTTTATTCTTAGTTTTTGATTTTTTGTAATTTTAATCTTTTGATCCTTTTTGTAATTTTAATCTTTTGATCTTTTTTTTTTTTTTTTTTTATAAGATTCATTATTTTACACACGTTGTATTTTGATTGTCGTTTTAACTTTTGGTGTAGGCGACATGAAAAAAAGCCCTAGGCTTATTGCCGTCTTATTTTAAATAAATTATCACATTTAATTTTCAAAACGACAATCAACAAATAAAATAAGGCTTTACTTTTTCCATTTACAGCTATCTTATGTTATGTATTTTTGGTTGCAATGACAATAGAATTGCTTATATCTTTTCAGTAAAACAGTCGAGGAACAGGGAACTCTCAGGTGGCAACATATTCTCGTGGACAGAAGCAGAAGATAAATGGACCTTCGTGAAAAACGCTTCCACTGAGGGCACGATGTTGCCAGAAATACTTCAAGCCGTTTTTTCCAAAGAATATGATATCAATTTTTATGACCATTTATCAGCTGCTGTGCTCGAGAATATACCATTCAAGAACAACACAAGGCAAGTATCGATATGCTTTCGCGTCAATCAAAAATGGAAGATAGCTACTTATCTATCATATGCAACCACTAACAACGTTAATGCTATTGCCATCGGATCCGAAGATCATTTTGATGAAGTTAAGATAGCTAACAAGTCCATTAAGCTGCCTATACGCTTGAAAGATACCGATGCATTCTACCATTACTGTTACACGTGGGATTCAGATAGTGGTTACGTGGGGATCTATAAACAAGGTAATTTAGTGTCTGACGGAAAGAGTGAGCAAATGAAGAACATTGAAATCGGTGGCGGAGGTATTCTCGTAATTGGACATCACCAGGGCTCCTACGGCGGACACTTCAATCAGCAACAAGTTTTCATTGGAAGCGTATCCGATTTGCAAATATGGGATAGGGTCATCACTGAAGAAGAAGGTAGGTGGAACTAATACCAGAAGGAAATCTTTAATGCTCAACTGAAATACAGGGTGTTCAGAAAGTCTGGTAGGTGAGATCTTTATAGGTCCCCCGGGGGGGGGGGGCAATTCATTGCCGCACTCAAATTTGACCTTGACCCCCAAATTTAAGGTCATCCTTTTGCTAACTCGAAAACTATTACAGATAGAGAAAAATTTCCAACTGCTACCCTGTAGGGCAACACCACATTAGTCTAAAAACAATTTTCAATCACACCCTTCCCCTTGAAAGATTTTGACAAAATGGGCGAGAGTGAGTCATTCAAGGTCAGGTTGAGCTCGCCAGCTTCGCTGTGAAGCACACCGTCTGGAAGGGGAAGCACACTCTTGAGTGACTCTTTCTCGCTCAATTTCTCAAAATATTTCAAGGGGAAGGGTGTGGTTAAAAATTGTTTTTAGACTAAAGTGGTGTTGCTCTACAGGGTAGCAATCGGAAATTTTCTGTATCTTTAATTCTTTTTCAGTTAGGAAATGAATGACCTTAAATTTGGGGGTAAGGTCAAATTTGAGTGCGGCAATGAATCCCCCCCCCTATTACCTATGAACCGCACTCATCAGATCTCGCCTACCTGGAGTTATCTGCCATGCAACCAAACTTTTTGGACACCCTGTATAATAATGTTATAGTTGTAAAAATAATGGAGAAGAATATTTTGCGTAAATGGCAATTCATATCCATTGTAATCCCTTTACTTAAAACTGTCCATGCTTAATTGTTCCAGTATAACACAGCTTTCATCACCATCATTAAAGTATATATTTCATATTCTAACAAAAATTGTAATCCTAGCAACCTTAACATCAACTATACCTTAATTTGGATTCATAAATAAATATTTTTAGGTAACGCAGCTTCTAATGCGTAAACGACGCGATTTAACAGCCTTTGAAGGTGGGATGATTATTGGCACTCGGAGCCATGGAGCGAATATCACCACCAAAACAGCTGCAACCATTAAATGTTCAAGAGCAGATGTTGTTCAAGTGTTTTAAGACTGAAATGTCAGTCGAAAAAATTGTGTCTGAACGTGCGAGTTGTAGCCGTCAGCGACTAGTCAAGGTTCAAGCAGAACAGAGAATGGCAAGACTGGCACAAGACAACAGTGTATCAAATTACTGCAGATCTTAATCATGGATTCTCTAAATTTATCTCTAAACTGATTGTTTGCCGTACACTGCATGGTATGGGATATGGAAGCCGAAGGCCTGTTCGAACACCTTTGCCGCCTGCAGTTAACAAGTTAAGTCGTCTACTATATTTCGCACAGGAAAACAAGGATTACAGAGTCGAGCATTAGATAAAAGCCATGACCATCTTGTGGTCCGATGAATCACGTTTGCAAATGTTGCATCATGCAGTTAACTCAACTGCTCCATCATTCAGATGGCAGAGTGAGAATTTGCGGTTGTACGGGTAGGTAGTGTGAGTTCGCAGACGCGTCAGAGCGACTGAAATAGCAAGACATTCAGAAAAGTGGTCTTGCTTGAAGGTGCGAGCCGTGATTCGTTTGGCCGTGACAAGGTAACAGGAAGCCAACCGACGCAAACGCTCTGGTTTATTGAGTGGTGGTGTCATCCTGCTGATGACAATACCAGGCCCCATATTGCACGCCAAACTCAAGAATTGCTGCTAAAGTTCAAATGGGAAGTCTGGAGCCCCCAACCCCCGCCCATACAGCCCGGATTTGGCATCCAGTGATTATTTCTTTTTTTCAATACTGAAGGAACACTTTTCTGGGACAAGGTTCTCTTCAAACAGTGATGGGAAAATAGCTACCGAGAACTGGCCCAATGGACAGGGACGTGATTTCTACCAAGCCGGGATAAATGTTGGTCTCGCGTTCAGATTTGGCGATTATGTAGAAAAATAATCGGCATGTATGCCTCTTAATTCCCTTTTGTATTTTCTGTCTGTTGTTAAAAAATAATTTTTATTACCCTTCTAATCTTTTTTTTTGGATCCATCCTCGTGCACACGCAACTTGTCTCTCTTCAGAATGCTTAGCACAACTTGTCTCTCTTCAGCGTTCACCACTAACACGTAACCCTTGCCTTGAAGATTTCTGTGGTGAATGCTGAAACAGTTCAGGCACTGCTACTGAGGATTCATCACTTGTTGCCGTGTGAGTTCGCCTTGATCGGCCTTTATGTACATTGTAATTATTTACCTTGAAGTGGATCAGTCCCATACGACCTTCTTCACTGTCTCTGAACCGCCAAACATCCGCCAAATTGATGTTAAACATGGTGCCCACGTTATTAAAAAAACAAAACAAAAAAGGCAAAAACAACAAAGCGGAAAAAATTTTCATTTCCTCTTTCGTCTCTTCTGCTCCACTGAAAATTTCTGCTTTGGGTTGAATTCAACTTTTGTGGCAGACGCAGGGCAGAAACGGTTGCCCAGCTAATCGAAAGCGACCTCCGCAGTGACGTCACAATGACGTCCATTCTCGTTTTATTATTACAACGCTTGTATAACTTTCACCGTTAGGGTCATGTTTGGTGGATGAAATCTTGTGATCAATATTGCAACCCCTTGCACTAGTCCGATCTTGTGCTGAAATTTGTACACATACGTAAAGTCGCATGAATCTAAAAAAAAAATTTAAAAATCCAAAGGGGGGATTTTTTAATATGAAATAGACTTGGTTTCTGTTTGTTTGTTTGTTTGTTTGTTTGTTTGCTCAAGAGATAGTGCCATATAAAAAAACTCGTGCAAAGCTTGGAAAAAAAACCTTCAAAAACGTTATTTTTGAAAAAGTAGTTTTTCATTCACTTGTTCTCTCACACACAAAATGAAAATGTCGGACGCTCGGCTCACAATGGTGAAGCGGCCGAGAAAGAAAATTGATGTGGAAACGCTAATAGAAGTATGAATTATACCGTGTATCTCAAAAGTAGCGTACCAAATGGATTAATTGGTTGCTTTGATTTTGTAGGTGAAATAGTTAAGTAGAGAAATAATGCGACACCGGAACAACGTGTAGAGCAGGTGTTCAGACACAGCCTGCAAATCTGGATGACTTAAAGGAAAGAATCACCAATGTCACCCTAAACAGCATTCCATCAGCTATACCCTTACGCGTGACAGAAAAAAACTTGGATCGTGTGAACTTTGTCTTCGAGTGTATGGTGCACATTTTGAACATGAACGATAAGCTTGCGAAACCGTGAGAACATAAAGCCAACATTCATAATCTTTTCATATGGCACACGACCTTTGGGACACGGTATATTTGATAATACAATTGGAATAATTAAATTTATTTAACAACAACTGAATAAAAAAATTCGATATGATGATTCATGAGGGATGAACGAACTGTGTAATGTGTGCACTCGAAGCCGACCGTTTAGATCGATCGAAGGCTTCGTTGCAGTGCACTTGCGTTGGGCAAAAATGCCAAATCACAACAAAGGATGGGGCTAGGGTAGCAGACTTCTTTTGTCTCATACTTTTGAGTTTTTGCCATGTGGGACACCTCAGGAGCAGAATTTAAAAAAGCAGAAAAATTATGCCCCGGTTTCTGCTCTCTTGTTTTCTGTTAGTGGGAATCACGCTTAACTCTCTTGCCACTAAAGCATGGTTGCTACAAGCAGAAAGCAAGCGAGCAGAAACAGGGCATATTTTTTTCCTGCGTATTACGTTCCGCTCCTATAAGTGTCCCACATGGCAGAAACTCAAAAGGATGAAACAGCAGAGGTCCTAATCTTTTCGGCATTTTGCACCTCGCTTGTGCACTGAACCAAAGCCATCGATCGATCTAAGCGGTCGGCTTCGACTGCACACAGTACACCATTCCTTTGTTCTCATCAATTATAATATCGAACTTTTGTATTCAGTTATTGTTTATTCAAGTCTTAATTTGGTTTATTCTACGTATTAATTTTATGTATTAATAAATATATATTACACACATCATATTTTCTTTCTCGCCAACTTCATTTTTGTGAACTTAGCGTCCGACATTTTTATTTTGTTTAAGAAAGAGAAAGTAACTGTGACGTCACTGCGCAGATTGTTTTCTATTAGCTGAGCAACCAGTTTCTGCCAAAAAACTTGAACTTAACCCAACTCCAAAACTTGAAGTTTTCAGTCCGGCAGGATGTGGCGTCATAAAATTTTTCTGGTTTGTGGTTTCTGCCGGTGTTTTTAGGCATGTGGAAACCAGGCTTTACTGGACCGAAGATTATGCTGCTTCCCAGAAATTTAACTTTGTAGATAGAAAAACAAATTTTCTCTGACAGTTCAAAGTGTGTACACATTTTTTGATTTAGGTTTTATCAAAGCTAATGTTTTACTCAAAAAAAAAAATGAATAATGTTTTAAGGGCAAATTTGATAATTTCTTTTGATAATTACTTTGAGATTTATAAAGATCACCGGTTCTAAAATAAAATATTTTTTATTTTCCTCCTAGCAATGGCAGCAAAGAAGAGGCAAACATCTGGAAATATTGTAGACTGGTTTCAAGTCAAGGAAGACTGGTTATTAGAAGGCGTTACGTTGGGAAAGACTGCTTTCCAACCAAAAGCTAGAAATCACTCGAAAAACTACGGAATCGCTTTTCGAAATAAAGACGGTCACGCGGCAGCATGGGTGGAGCACATGCCATTCCCTAAAAATACTCGAGAGGTAACAGTCTGTATAAAAGAGAACCACATTAAAAGAGTGAACCAAGCTTATTTCTCATATGCGGTTCCTGGATACTACAGTGCCTTCAATATTTATGTTAGACCAGAAAAGACAGAAATATGTCTTGACAAATGTCAATACGTTGAAAGCGGTGCTGAAATGGACAAGATCAACTTTAATTGCTACACGTGGAGGTCCAAAGATGGACATTATGAAATTTATCACGACGGGGAATTAGTCTCAAGTGGAGCTAGCGAGACATTTAAGGACAAAGTCATCCCTGAAAATGGAATTCTAGTCCTTGGTCAGTACCAAAATGAATATGGCAGAGGTTTTACTCCTGAATGGTCTTTTCGTGGCACAATCTACGACTTTGAAATTTGGGACAGAGTCCTAAATAAGACCGAAGGTAAGATTTCTTGGGTTAACCTAGTATAATTAATAATCAGTTTTCAAAATAGATTCAAACCGCACACATAAAACATGTTTAAAACTATCTGTATTTCTGAAATAATTGATATAAGTTATTTGGATCTTCTCGAAAACCTTTTTAGTCGATTGAATTTGATTTGGCAGCTTCCAACGATAAAATTGAACACTACATTCGAGTTATCTTTAACGAGGATATTTTTATAGATATAAGCTCCTTGATCTTTAAAATGAGGAGGTAATTATATATAGGGTGTAAATGGACGAAGTTTCACAAATTTAAGGATATGTAGAGGATGAAACTCTGAGCAAAAAAGTCTAGTCGCGTTTTTCGATCTGTGGCTCCGTTATAAAGTTATAGCGCTTTAAAGTTTCGTGATGTCACTTCCGGAAATCTATTTTTGTATAGACGCTGAGCAATTTTTAACTTCATGTTGCTTGAGGATGAGAACTTTGAGTAAAACTTCGGATGATGCTTCATTGTGTGCTGAGTCAGCATTCTCGGAGATTGATTTTTCCGCCGCTTCTTCTGTCGTCGCGTTCGTCATCACAGTCATTGAATGCCATCTGCCCGTCTCCTCTAGCTTCAAGGTCATCATTGGTTCCAACAGCTAGGAATGCGAAATTTGCATCCACATCGACACAGCAGAAAGATCTTATGTCGGCCAAAAGCCATCATAAAAAGAGACCTAGAAAGGACGGAATGGCATAATCATCTTCCGTGTATGATAGCAGTGCTAGCCATTATCACAGCTCTTCACAGCGAATCCACTAGCCGACCCAGAAGATTTCTGAGCCTCTTTATAAAGATTTGAACAAACATAAGTGGTGTCACGAAAGAGCTGATCGGCGAGCAGAATGTTGGTCTGTTGTCTTCAATGATGAGAACAGATTTTGCCTTTCACAATGCATTCGTCTACAGCACATATGTCTAACATCTGACGCAATTGCGTGGGTTGCCATGAGTTACAACTCACGCTAATCTTTGGTGTTTATGAATGGAACATATCCAGGAAATTGTTGAACCTCTTTTCTTGCAAAAAGAGGGTAACGTTCTGTTTACAGCAGGATAATACACGACCCGTGCTACCTGACAAGCTCTCCAACAAGTGGTTTGGCTTCCCTGGCCAGCACGATTTCCACCTAGTGCCCAATTCAGCATGTTTCGGACTTGATGGGACTCAACTTCCACAATTGCGTCATGACTCGCGATGCATTAAACAATGTATCCCAGGATGATATCCAGCATCTGTATCACCGTATGCATGCAAGAGTCGAAGATATACAGCATTGTAAATTGTTCTATTGGGAATTTTGGCACACCTTTAAAATATCGTATTGAAATTTAAATCATATGTTGTAAGCCACTCTAAGACTACGTTCGCACTAGTTTCTTTTCTGGTTCCAGGTGAACCAGTTCTAATTGAACACTAGTTTTATCATCCTCCTGTTCGCACTGGAAATCCTGTTTAGAGGTGGAAATCCAGTTCCAGACAACAAATACACTGCGTTTACATGCACACTTTCGATCCGGATCGAAAGACAAGTTTCAAGTCAATCCTGCAAAAAGTGGCATGTAAACAGGCTTCAAAACCCCGATCCGGATCGAGTTCAATCCCGTCGAAAGAGGTGGTTTGAAACCAGGGAAGCATGCCTGAGGAAAGAGGTCAACCCAATATTAATATCTGGATCGAGTTTAAATTTGCTGTTTGGTTGAAAGAAAAAATATAGAAAATTTTAGCTAAAATAAGTTCTTGGTTGATTTATACCTCAACACAATAAATATCTATAAATAAATAAATGAATAAATTTTAAAATACATTGCATGTTTAAATTTCTTTTTTGAAAACTTATTTATCAAAATGTCATTTTTCCTAATTAAAAATTTTATAATTGTCAATCAAATTGGAGTTTTATATATATATATTTTTATCAAAATTTAATTTAATAATTTTTTTATCAAATTATAATTATCAAATTAAATATTATATTTACATCAAAAATTTCAATTTAACAATTTCTATTTTATTAAATTATAATTTGATAATTATTTATAATTATTATAATTGTAATTTTATAATTTTTTTTATTTAATACAATTAAATAAACAATTAAATTGAAGTTTTTGATATAAATCTAAAAATTAATTTGATAAAATCTATTAAAATTATGTTTTGATAAGAATGTATAAAATTATATTTTGATAAAAATAAGTATAAAAAACTTAAACATGCAAATGCATTTTAAAAGTGATTAAGGATTATTATATTGAGGTAAATAAATCAAAAACTTGACATATAAATAACATTATAGTTAACATTATAAATAACCTCAACCTTATTATTAATATATAGAAAATTTTAATTGAAAACAAAATTTAAAGAAAAAAAACAATAATTACAAAATTTATTGATTGTCAATTATATTTCCAGGCGATAATAATGAGAAAATTTTAAAAAATTGAATTTCAGCCGTATTTTAGAGGAAGCGTAATTCAAGTGTAAAGGCCGACTGAGCCAACAATGGCGGATTTTGTAGCAGATGACAAAGTCGGGCGTACTTTCCTAATCTAGAGCTTTACCCACAGGGCATCTTATCGGACTCGATCCGGATCGAGTTAGATGCATGTAAACGCGAGGCAATTTTGGATTAACTCAAGTCGATCCGGATCGAAACGTGCATGTAAACGTAGTGATAGAGCGTGCCCTGGAATGATTAAGGCTTCTTCATCGTTATTTAAAGATGGCGCTTTTTGTTTTCCAAATTTAGTTTCGCCATCTTGACACTTGTCTTGATTTGTTTGAGATTGAGAACACTGTTGTTCGGTAGCCATTGTGTATTTTTAATCCGTGATCGTATCGCTATTCGTGAAGACTTGTGGGAAAACTACCCAGAAGTCTTTGCATGAACAAGCACTCTCCAGCCCCAGATCCTGTTTCCAACCCCAGTTCCAGAGCCGAAAGAACTAGTTCTTCTTACACCCAGTTTTGTTCGCACTTCACTGATAAAACTAGTACCTCTGATAGAACTAGTTTCTTTTGGCTAGTGCGAACGAGCCTTTAGGCAATTTCATTGAAATTGACCCATTCCTTCCAGGTTGCATTTTTTTAGGTCAGTGTATTTTACTACATTCGAGGGCATTTGTTGATTTAAAGTTTTTTCAGCAACTTTTTATATCGAATTTTAATATAAGCAATAAATTTAAAACTGTTTTTGTTTTTTTTTTATTTCCAGTTTTGAAAGCATATAAAAGGGAAATGGAAGGAAACATCTTCGCATGGAGTAAATCCAGAGAAAAATGGTTTACTGAGAATGGTGCACTTGTACACGACAGATAATGCCAAATCATAAATGTTTCAAAAATTAAAAAACGTTATTTATATAAAGTGAAAAATTGTTTAATAATACCAATTATCCATGGAATAAATGAGATATACTAAAATAATTTTAGTGATTATTTAAAAAAAAATCTGGAAAAAAGGGAAATTATTTTACTCTGCAGATGGGATCTTGATCTCTGTCGTACTTTACCATAGCATTAAAAAGTGACTTAATTTCGAATCCGCCGTATGAAGCATTGAAACATGACAACGTTTTTATCAGTAAAATGAGTGTTCTTAGTATTGTTTCTATCAATGAAATTGGTAGAGAGTTTACAAGACAATAAAGGGAGAACAAAGGTTCCGACTAGTTTTGCCATTTTTCCTCCGCTTTATCAAGAATACATACAACACTAGAGGCTTCTTGCCCTTACATACAGAAATATGGTACAATGGAGTAAATTTGATTGGACAAAATACGAGGGTGGGCTGAAAAGTAATGCCTCCATGGCTGTAACTTTTTTATTTTTTAACCGATTTTCAAAATTCTTCTTGTATCTGATACTCACATTTCTCCTCTATGTAATGCACTATTCACTTTTCGACATAGTCCCTTTCCCTTTCCAGGCACTGTACCAACGCGTGACTAGTCGGGTGAACCCGTCGGAGAGGAATTCCGGGGTTGTTGTCGACACCAAGACCGAACGGCAGGTTTCACCTCGTCGTCAGAACGCAACTCATGCTCATTAAGGTGCTCTTTCCTCTTTGGGAAGTGGTGAAAGTCGCAAGGTGCAAAGTCTTTCATTTTTGAACTGCAGTTTTTCATCTTTGAACTGTAGGCGCTGCAACCCCCTCTGATGTGTGGCGTTATCGTGCTGCAGAAGAGGATCCAAAGATGCCATTCAATCCTCGTGTCGACGACAACCCCGGAATTCCTCTCCGACGGCTTCACCCGACTAGTCACGCGTTGGAACAATGCGTGGAAAGGGATGGGGACTATGTCAAAAAGTGAATAGTGCATTACATAGAGGAGAAATGTGAGTATCAGATACAAAAAGAATTTTGAAAATCGCTTAAAAAATAAAAAAGTTACAGCCATGGAGGCATTACTTTTCAGCCCACCATCGTACATACAATAGCAGGATAAAAACAATAAGTAATATATTTTGGGGAGAATGACCGGATAAAGGTAGGTGAACATTGATTGGATAAGAGATTGAGTACAATAAAGGATAAAAATACACTCACAGGATGAAAGCAGAAAAAAAAAACGATTGAATACAAATAACAGACTAATCTGTTTGTGGATTGGTTTGTTCTTTTATGGTTAAACTGAATGGATGGTTAATGATTAAAATGAATGGATCTTGGTTCTACCGTTTTATCGAACTCAGCTCCTCTCTGGATTTTGACGATTTGGAATATAAATAACCTATGATTGGATGAAATAAAGAATGCTTACAAATTTGATTTCTTCCATTATGAAAAACATCCTTCACAGCAGAGCAAAGAAGACACATTCAAAATTTCTTTCAAAAATTGAAATGTTGGATCCAGCTCAACGGTCATAAGGACGATACCACTTTTAACCAAACTGTAGACAAGGCTTCTTTACAAAATGGAAATGCAAGGTAATAGGGTTAATGAGATTATTCAAAATATGCAAACTGGATCAAGGCATCCATTATATAACTGTGACGATTTTAAAGATCTTTTACTATCTACCATGAAACACAATTTCAAAAAATCACCAGTGCATCTTATCCGATACAACTCTTGATAACAAAATGGAAAATTTGAAGAGCTCTGTCTCTAATGCAATTATGAAAGGCATTCTGAACTCAATAAACATTACAGTTAAGGGATTGGTTGATAATGTAAAGGCCCAGATTGAACTCATAATTAATGAGACTCGTCAAATCATCTCTGCTATGATGTCTTCTGCAACGTAGAGAGATGACATCATGCGAAAACGTCCCGCTATATCCGAAATAGATCAAAACTGCTGGTTCGAGCAGCCTTTTATACCTACCATAGAGAATATTGACACTGAACACCTAACAACACTCACCTCAGAAGATGACACGTACAGTAAAAAATGCTATGTTTACAAATAAGACTAAAAAACAAATCATGGTTAAATCTCAGATCATTGAAACTAAATCCTAATGTTGGATCAAATAAAGAGCATAAAAGTCAGACTAAGTCTTTGAGAAGCTGTGATACTTGTCGTTTATGTATATGAAATTTGCACGAATCAGTCTCTCCTCATCAACTGGCTAAATCACGGATCACGGACTTCATGTTTTACAAGAAGTTAATCCTCCCGAGGAAGGTATAGGAAAGTAGCTGAAGGCCCTGATATCATCTATTTTTACCCTTTTATCTCTTCTTAACCCCTGTCACGTGTATTTAATAAGCAAATGAGTATTGCGCAGTGGAAAAGAATTCACGATGACAGAAGGCGTAAAGACATAATTGAAAATGTTTATTAAAAGGTAAAACAAAAACAAAATGGCAACAAATCTTTAAACCTATTGCTTAAATACGATTTGGCATGAAATAAGCTAAGAATAAACTTAATCTAAGCTTAACAATGTTTTCAATGAAACCAACTAAATAAAGCTTCAAATTCAAACGTAAAGATCAGGATACTTACAGTTAATGATAAGCTAACACCAATGTCTACAATTCCAGCAATAAAAACTTAGCAAAAGGAACTTGACATGAAAACATATTACAGTGAAAGATTCGCTACAAATTACAAAACGTTACAGATAAAGGTAACTCAATTTGAGCGAAACCCCAATTTAACGTGTAACACGGACACTTCACTTTTTTTCCAATTGCAGTAGACAAAAGTTCCGTCTCACATAACTTTTCAAATTTTCGGGTAAACTGTCTCTCAGTTTATATTAAAGTCTTAAGAGTTCGATACCCTTAGTAAAACTCAAAATTACTTAGGTAATATGTAAAACTAGGGTCCTTAATTGATACTGACATAGAAAGTAATACTAGCACAGAGATACTTTGAGCACCTCACAATTTGGCGTTAAAATTATATCCATTAAGACAATCACAAACTCCGTCACACACAAACACATAACTTTATCAGCACTGACATAAAAGCACTTTTGGTTGAAAACTGATAAGTTATTGGTTAACTAAATGAATAAAACTTATAAACGCACTACCAGGTAGGTTTCACATATCGGATGAACAGGAGCACGGTCGTTGATAAGAAACAGGGATTAATACACTCAGGAGCTGTAGCATAAAAAGATAAAACAACAGCTGTTACGACACGCAATATAAATAACACCAATTTTCATTAAATAACTTCGATGTTAAGAAAAAGGGGCTCGCACACACTAAGGTTCACGAATCGCCGGGAACGCAATTATTTAGCATAGGTGAAACCAAGATACCGGTCAAGGTAAGCCTCTATTCGGAAAGGCCACGGTCCTTACACCCTCGAATGAAAGCTTAGCTCACTGTATCTGAGCTCCAGAAAACATCGTTTCGCTAATTGAATATTAACGCCTAATTGAAATTGGGCGCTTACCGGTAAAAGAGGTCTGTATTCCAATGTCCAGGTCAGCAGACGTGGAGTCCTCGCAGATATGGCAGAATCTCGCTCGTTTTCGCTTTGGCTGACATCTTGCCACGCTGGCAACTTCGCTATGGCGGGGGCTCTTTCATTTGACGCCGCTGTCGCATTCTGCCTCCTCCCTATCTCGCTCCGCTGGCTCCACTATAACGAATGCCTCGATAGTCGCTTTTCCATCCGCCCTCGCTGATTGGCTCGTGAATGTCGTTCCTCTTGAAGTGCCCGGTTTCGCCGTCCACCTTCCGGTTTTGATCGGTAGAAGAAACGGGTCCGGTAGCGATGGTCGACGTCATCGGAATTCGCGATGTCATTCGAATTCCGTGACAACCCCCCTCCCCAATTTTTTAAATCAAAAAATTGATGTTCTCAAACGTAGTATTTAAAAAGTGTAAAAGAACTCTATCTTCTTTCGTTTCTCATCATTTCCGATCGAATGATATATGACATGCCATATGTTGCCATAGTTCTAAAGACAAAGTGATTGCCACCCCCACAACTCCGACCCTAATTAGTAGCCGTAATTGAAGAAACTCATCTTTATGCTTCGAATCTAATCATTGGAGACTTTAATGTTGATTTTGGGACTGACTCTTTTTGACTAAATCTCTAAATGAACAATGCAAATTGCTCCACCTTCACCCCATTATCAACTAACTCTTCTAGAACCATACTTGATCAATTTTTTCTTCTTGCTTCATGGTCGGATTTTCTCGTTAAGCATGTGACTTTACCCAAATGTCACTTTACCAATAGAAATCCATCGACGCATGTTGGCACTGTACGGTGCTGCATGTGCATCGCAGACTCAGGTGACGAATGCTGTAAGAAATTCAGCAGCAGCGCAACAAGTTTGGCAGACGCGCCAAGGCCAGGCCAGGCACATCGTCATGTGACAACTGAGGCGATGGCAGCGGCGAAGATGATTCTGGATGATAGACGGATCACCACCAATGACATTGCACCTTGCGGCATTACAGGTCAGTCATGGTTCTGCTCAGCATATTGTCCATGATGAGCTGAAATTCCGGAAAGTGGCCGCAAGATGGGTCCCTCGTCGGCTGACGCTCGAAATGAAGGAGAGGCAAGTCAATGCCTGCCAAGAGCTGCTGCGCTGCTACGAACTTGAAGGTGACACCTTTTTGGAGCGGATTGTGACTGGAGACGAGTCCTGGGTCCATCACTACCAACAACAGAACAAGCGCTCCAGTAAGGAATGGCGGCACTCGACATCACCAAGCTGAAAAAGTTACGCAGCCAGCCATCCGCTGAAAAGATGATGCTAACCTTTTCTGGGACCACAAGGGTCCCATAGTAGAACATTACATGGATCAATTGGTGCGTGACATTCTGAAACCTGTTATACTCACCAAGCGCTACGGACTGCTCTCAACAGGCGTTCTCATCCAGCATGACAACGCGCGACCTCATATGGCTCGTGCGACCGTGGCGACTACCCAGGACTTGCGTCTGGAGTGCCTATCCTCCTTACTCTCCCGACATCGTGCCCTCTGACTTCCACAACTTTGGCTCACTAAAGGACTCCTTACACGTACACGTGCCATTAAACCAATATTTGCTATCACTAGTTACTCTTATACAGGGTGATTCAAATTCAATGTAAAAAGATTCTAAGCAAAAAAATCCATATGAATATGGGTCCGAATTTGAATGATAACTGAGATATGAACAGAAATAAAAATGCCGCCACTAAAATCAAAAGGTTAATAACTCAGGTTCTGCAACGCCTAGGATAATGAATTTTAGAGGAAAAATAGGGTACATAAAACTCTGTTACCGTTAAATTTTGATCGAATTCCAACGAGTAGTTTCCGAGTTACGCACTCAAAATCGTAATACGCGCTGGTTAGTACTCGCATGTGAGCACTGCTACGAGTTAGTACTGCTTTAATTTTCATTGTCTATTTTCTAGGATTTAATTTAATTCCTACTACATATCGCTATGAATGATATAATATTATTCGCTATCGCTCAAATATTCATTCTCTGAGGATTCCAGTTCCTCATCCACAACGGAAGAGCTGACACACTTCAGGTTCTTTCAGGAGTGAAAACACGTCATCAGAGACATTGCTTTTTCCTTTCTGTGGAAGACGTCGGATGGAAGAAATAACTGGATCCGAGGACACAAGTAGATTATTTAGTAAATCCTAGTTAGTCGCATTTCTGGAACACTTTCTTGAGAATCTTTCCCTGTAACTCAACGGTTTATTTTAGCTATTGCGCCGCCCGCCGTTGCGTTGTTGTTGTGTTTCGATAGCAAGCACTCGTTTGAAGGCAATATCTGAAAAAGGGTCAACTATGGGCAGCCAATGTTTTTTGCACCCTAGTTTTCGACATATCTGGCAGTATTAATTTTAAAAAAAATTAGCGGGGAGTCGTGGGGAACTTTTGTAACTCAAAGCAATTGTTGGAATTAAGTCTACAGACAGACGGGCGAACGGACAGATCAAACTCATCACATAAGCACTTCTCTACAAAAATGTGTTAAAAATAGGAGTTTCCATTGCATATACACAATCCAGTCACGTTAATGCGCCAATCCATGGCGCGAACAACTTGATGGAGGTGGTCCCATTGAGGTGGTCTCTGATTTAAATTCGGAGAGTTTGAGCACCAGGGGAGTACCGTAAATGCATCCTCGTCCTCTTCAAACCAAGCACGGACACTGCGCGCTGTATGGCACGTCGCATTGTTCTGCTGGAAGATGCCATCGTGCTCAGGAAACACAATCTGCATGTAGGGGGTTGACATGGTCCGAAAGGACAAATGCGTACTTGATCCATGGTGCTGTCCAAAATGATGAGTGCACCCAGGGACTGCCATGAAAACATTCCCCAGACCATAACGCTGCCTCCTCCGGCCTGGACCTTTGCGGCACGTGCCGTAGGCTGTTTGTTTTCTGTCCGATGGAGCATAAACCGTAATTCATCGGAAAAAGTCACCTTTCGCCACTCTGTTGCTGTCCAATTGCGGTACTGGCGTGCAAATGTCAGTCTTTGTCGCCGGTGAACAGCCATCAGCGTTGGTGCATGAACCAGCCATCTGCTGCGGAGCCCCATGCGCACCAACTTACGCTGAACTGTCGTTTGGTAGCCCCCCTGGTACATCTGGGAGGTCAGATGGTCCACAGTTGCACGTCTGTTCACTTGCATGCATCTCCGTAGCCGTCGTTCACCTCTCTCATCTATGGCCCACACTTGGCACGCCGCTGAATTTGGATATTGCCATTCTGCAATGCATGGTACACTTTCACCTCGGCGGCACGCGAACAGTTCCAAAAACTAGCAGTTTCGGAAATACTGCCGCCCTTGGCTCGGAAGCCGATGATCATGCCGTTTTGGACGTCGGATAAATCGCTACGCTTCGTCACGACTCCAACAATTGCAATGTTTTCTGCTTCCCTCTGACACCCTTCCTATAACCCCTCTACCTCTGATACTAGTACGTACCTTCTGGAGGTATCCATTTTCCGCTGATGTTGAACGTAGGGGGTGGTCACATAAATGTGACTGGACTGTGTATCAAAGTTGACTTCCATATTCGAAAATGGCATCGGTTTTTTTTTGGGGGGGGGGGGGGGGGGGGTTTGGAAATGGAATGCACCATCATGGATGATTTTTCAAAATCTTTAAAAATGAGCAGATAATGGAGAGTTAGAAGATTAATGAGAAAGAGCGGAAAACCAGAAGAGGTTGCTTTAAGACAAGTAAGTAGTGAATAACCCACTCAGATTATTGAGTATTGGAGAGCATACAGACACAAAAGATTATATACATCTGCCGCCACCCAAGAAGAGATAAAGCAAGCCCGATGGAAGAAACTGAGGCTACCTATCGAATAACTGATGAAGAAGAGTCGGCCACGCAACGAAAGACAAGACTTCAGCGCCCTTTCAGAAATTGTGTTATTTTTTGATTAAGTAGCCAACAACAGGGTTGATGTAGTTGCACTGACGCTTGGGAGGGGGTGGTGGATTGGAGCATATGCACTAATTGGGAAATAGAAGAGGAGTACAAACATATCCAGGGATGAAAAATTGTCACTCACTCAGCTATACACAGTATTCCAACATGAGCGAACGCCGGTAAACTGCTGAGGGCCTTGAATTTTTACTGGAGAAAATTGTAAACTTTTTAATGTGTTCGTTTTTACTGCAAATTCTCATACAGATATTGCAAAACTTCATCCGAAAAGAGCCGGTGCAACGCCAGGGATATCAGCTAGTATGAAATATTTTTCTCACGCACCTCATTCAAATTTTATTATCCTTTCAAACGTTAAACGTTTTAAAGGATCATAAGCGTTTTTCTCGGCATCTGTAACCCTTTTCGCGTGATCGGTCACATAGAAGTTTTTTTGCCATAAGGATACTGAAGTAGATATTTTGGCGTAAAAATTACATTTTAAGAACAAAACGAATCATTAAGTGTTATTCCAAATGTGCGTATCGAGTGAAGGTGAAAGGTTTCGAAATTCTTGCATATGTAATTCCGAAATAGAAAAGTGAGTTATAATAACAAATTATGTTTTTGCAATAAGGGTATTCGTATAGCTATAAACTCAAATGATGTAAACAATTATTACATACATTGAGCCTACGAAGCGGTTTCGAAGAGAACATAAGTGTGTTTCAACATGTGCTTATCAGGCGAAGATAGAACATCTCGAATATATGTAATTTCGAAATGAGAAAATGATGAGTTATAATGGCAAATTATGTCGTCATTCTTCTATATATATATATATATACACACACATAAAATTAGATAAATTCATTGCAACTTTTCGCAGAGAATCCGACGAACAAGATGCTCGTGAGATTACTCTTCTTGTTTTTATTTCATTTAACAGAGTCCGCTTACGATATAGCTTTCTACGAGGAAGAGGCGGCAGCAATATATAATAATGTTCCTTTTCCAGACGAAATAGACGACTACACTATCTGTTTTCGTATCCAACCAAGTTTAGAGAGAGACTGTATGGCTTTCTTAACTTATGGTACCCGAGAGAACATGGCTTTTAATATTCTTATGTGCAATACAAGCGCCGAAGCCCCTGTTGGGGCTAACGCTATAGAAATGAGTGGCGCATTTGTGCAAAAAACCTTACTTGAGAGACAATTTGATGTTGGTAGAGTGAGAAAAGCTTATGAGGAATTTACTCATTTTTGTTTTGTCTGGGATAGGTCTTCGTTAAACGGTTCGTTAAATGTTTACAAAGCGGGTCGAAATATCTTTACCGAGCCACTGACTTATGGTGGCGGCAAGATTAAAGGAAGAGGCCAACTCGTCCTTGGCCAGTTACCTAGAAAATATATTAAGAATTTTAAAACTGAGTACGCATTAGAAGGGAGAATAACAGACCTTGAAATTTGGGACAGAGCTCTGAACAAAACTGAAGGTATGTATAATTTAAAGAAAATATAAAGACACCACAAAATAAAAAACGCACTGAAATGCTTTGTTTATATTTATTCTTAGATCATGAGAAAATATAAGTTTTCTCCAATCTAGGGAATTAAAAAGTTTCACTAATTATATCTAATATGATGAACATTATATTTGTATACTCATATTTTACTTATTGTCTTCTAGTTTTTTGTTTAATCTTATTTCTCATGGACAACGGTATATAAGAGATGATGTGAACAATTTTTAAGATACTGAACAATACACAATTTCATCAAGTTTAGATTAATTCAGTTCAGTTCAGTGCAGTCTTCATCTCCCGCATGTAAGGAGACAATTTAGATTAATTGTTCTGTGACATTGAATTCGGCTAGATACTCAGGCGTGCTCTAACAACACTTCCTAGAAAAAAAGCCTGCGCACTAATACTCACACGTCGTTACATCATCATAAGAAGTTATTGTTAAGCGTATTTCTATAAATAATAAGCCCTAAATTATGGATGCTTATGTTTATGTGACAATGTATGATGCGGGGATTTTTTCAAGGTGGTGTTGTTAGAGCACGCCGGAGTATCCAACCGAATTCGCCATAAATTGTAAATTTATACTTCATTGTTAAAAGTCACTGAACAAGAAATCTAAAATTCATGAAATTATGCATTGTTAAGTATTGTTCTCTACATGAAAAAAGCTGCAAGGCACTATGGGAACGCCACGTTACCAGATCTCATCCTGATCAACGCGCAGCGAATAAAAAAAAGACAGCGCCATGCTGGCTAAAATACAGGGTGATTACAAAAGAACTTCACACTTTTAAAAATTTATTATATCAAAGCTCTTCAGAATATAGACACACCACATACGGATTCTTAAAGAAAAACTCTTGAAGTTTATTGTGACACAGTTAAAGATGTTCAATATGCCCCCCCCCCCCTGTGGTGACGATCCCGCATTAACATGTCTCCATCAATCCCACGTTTCGCTACCCGTAATGCGTTCTTTCAGCTCGTCTAGGTGCACACCCCCATAAGGTGTGAGTGAGGTTGGGAACCATGCTTACTATTTTTACCCTAGACACCTGGTGAAAAATACCCTAGATTACCCTAGATTATCCTGTAATAAAAATTCAAAGGGCCCCCCCTTTGCACCTAAACATCTATCCACCATCCAGATTTTGGCACCCTCTAGAGGCGGTCTTATTTGAAACGATTAAATGTTAATATTAAAAATCAAAAATGAAATAAAACTAAATAAAAAGTAAATGTCATGGCTGTAGCTCGACCTGCCGAGCGACAGCGGCCACATGCAGATGTTTAGCCTGAGATACAAAAGGGGTTATTTGATGTTCATTAGCCTCTAATCCTAAAGCTCTATATATACAGCTTTATCTAATCCACCCCTATAGAGCTTTATCTAATCTGCCCCTATAATCCTCCTATTGTGAAGAAGTCGCAAGACAAAAGTGGTTCAGAGTGTACCTTATATCGAAAAATATAGAAGGTACCAAAGTGATTAAACGCGAACTCCCTAGAAATGGAAAATTACCCTAGAAATTACAACCTTTACCCTAAATCCCTAGTTTCTAACCAAATACCCTAGATCTAGGGTAAAATCCCTAGAGTTCCCAACACTGGTCGGGGCTCCGCGGTGGCCACTTTGCAAGTTCCAGGTTATTGTTTGCTCGACCAATCCAGCGCTGTGGGAGAGTGGCATCAAGAAATTCCCGCACCACTTGATGCGGGATTGTCACGACAGGAGGCATATTGAACATCTTTAACTGTGTCACAATAAACTTCAAGAGTTTTTCTTTAAGAATCCGTGTGTGGTGCGTCTATATTCTGAATAGCTTTGATGTAATAAATTTTTCAAGGTGTAAAGTTCTTTTGTAATCACCCTTGTATAACTGAAAAACGCTTAATGTATTTGAGTACTGCGTGTGTGCAGTCAGAGACCACTTTGCGGGCGTAGGTGGAAAAAGTAGTGACGTGTTTTCCCTTCGCGGCCTTGCAGCTTTTTTCATGTACTCAGACAGAGTATAGAACGCTCTGGAACTATGAAAATTGTTCGAACGACTGATCTTGCTCTTACTAGGGATCACTTCGGAGTGCTAATAAAATTCCGAACCGAAACTAATAAAGGTAATACCTGTATTCAATACCAATACAGGGAATACCTACATCCAATAAACTACCAACTATAAAAAATTACGTTGCTAGAAGCATATTAATTAACACCCCAGAGGTGGCGCGGGTGTTTGTAACACGGGTGGTGGCGCGCAGGCTGTGAGACCGCACTTTGAAACTATTTTTGAAACTGTGATGCATGGTGATGTAACAATGTATCATGATTCTGTGAGCAGGTATTCTCTCTCAATGGCCTGCTAAGATGCACATTAGAGCACTAACGACTTGGGATGAGACTATAAAGGTTTTATAATTTTTTTTCCATTTTTTTCCTCTTTTTTTAAAGTCTTGATTTAAAGGGTTCATGCTAGATTTGGTGCTGCAAAAACATGCAATAACTCAACTTTAAATAATAAACAATTCAAAGCGGTTGACGGAATAATATAGCACAGGAGGGGAGGATGCAGCTGCTAAGCACAGCCATAGCCATTATAGCAGTGGGACGATACCAGTAAAACTAACACCCATTAGTTGTCACTGAGTACCTTTAAAGGTACACCTTCTTTAAAAAAATTTTCGAACGCTTTTTGAAGTTCCAGAACTGACCCCTTAAATTATATTGTAGCTTGTAATTAAAGTACTATCTCTCGTCCTTAGAAAATTAACAGATGCAAATTTTGTGTTGTAGAACCTTATCAGAATAAGCCATGGCAAGCATAGGGGTCCCGTAACTAGGCTAAAGGCAAGTATCTGTTCCCAGTGGTGAGCTAGTTGGGAGAGAGATGGCAATCACTCTCCAGTTAACCAAATCACCACGCCTCTTATGCCCTAAGGGAACAGATCAGTCCCCTTCAAGACTCACAGTGATGGCTGTCCCTGTGTGTACAGTGGTGCTTGGTATCTCAATGGAGTGTTACCTAACTTAACTTATGACTACCTAAGCTCTGCCCGCCACTTTCTGCACAGGTACCAGCGCCCTGGTCGAGTCTTGGAATGGCCCGGCTACCTCAACCTACCACCCACCTGCGAGGAGAGGGTGAACTGGAACCCCTAGTATGTCGCCACTAGAGCGCTCTGGTGACATAACAGGCGGTTCAGGGCCACCAACACCATGCAGAGGGTGGGAGGGAAGGGCAGCGTATCCCCCCAAAAAACACTACTTCTTCTTTCTCTTTCCTCTCTTTCTACTGTCCTCTCTTCTTTCTCTCTTTTTTTCCATTTTTCTTCATTCTCTCTTTCCTTTTTCTTATCTTTTCATTTTTATTATCTTTTAATCAGTTTGACGTTTAGACGCTTAAAATTTGAGATTTGAACATTTTGATAAGGAACTTTTAAGTTTGTTAACATCCAAAGGACCACGCTAGGCACTTATTACCCTACATTTTCCGAACACCCTTTTTGTTCTATAAATTGTTCATGCATAATAATTTATTAAAATGCTGTTCCTATTTACCATGTTAATCTAGATATGGGCAAGGCATATTATATCATGAGATTCTTGAGCATATGTCCTAAGCCAATGTCCAATAATGATTCCAAGCAGTCACTTGTTCCAAATTCTCAAGAATTTCAATTTAGATGAATATCTTTTAGTTAGGAATATACCTAAAACAACAGGAATAAGCATCACAACAACCAATAAGCAATCAAAGAACGAATTAATATATCAAAAATCAATACGCAATCATTAATCCAGTAATTACCTGGCTTTTCTGCAGATCCACAGCTGCCACAGTACAGGGAAATCCAACAACTTCTAAAAACCATAATTTATATTTTTTGGATGGACATCAGTAACAATTTCTTCTCCTTACGCCGATATGAAGTTGAAATCCATAGGCCTGTGTTTCGCTCTTATGACCCTAAAATGTTTGAAAAAACCTCTTAAGGTTTTGTTTATTTTTGAAAGCAACTGAAATTCAACTCCTTCTATCGACCTTAACTTTCTGAATTTTCACGACTTTTGCTTGGGGTTTTTATAAGAGCAGCTCTATACATTTGCTAATAAATTATTATGCAAAATACATTTTGGTAACGCTTGGGCACGCGCAGTTAAACATTATTTAGTAAAAATGTTCATATTTCTTCAAATAAAAAATATTTTTACATTCTAATTGCAGGGTGTCGTCTCTACTGTATATGTCGTCAAGTTTCCTGAAAATGACAATGATTAAGAATGACAAAGAATAAACTTATTAAAGAAACCATTATATCTCCATGAATATACGAGCTATTCTCATATAAGTAAAAGAAGTCTCATAATCATATACTACAGCTCCAATGCATTTCAAGCATTACTTTTTACAGGGTGATCCCAAACATTTTTACTTTCCAATACATATTATAAGAAAGTATTGTAATCACGAAAAATTTTGATCTCGAGATTTTCACTGATCTTCACGTTTTAGGGTCCCTAGATTACGAAAAAGTGTTTTTTGGAAAATGTCTGTGCGTCTGTCTGTCTGTATGTCTGTGTGTCTCTCATTCTGTGTGTGTGAGTCCACGATAGCGTCCAAACGGCTAAAGCAATCGAGACCAAACTTTAAGCTTAAGATTATAATCGTCCTCCGGAAGTCTGATTAGTTTTTCAGCGGAATCGGTGAACCGAAAGTATCAGTTTACTCCAGCGCCAAAATATAAATTTTGAAATATCTCGTTTGCGTTTATGAAAATTTTGAAGGCACTGAAAAGTGTTACAATTACAATTTTAGGCAATTTTTGTTAAAAAAATTTTTCAAAATTCCAACCGAAAGTACCAGTTCTACTCTTGTCAAAATTCAGTTTTTTGCTAATATAGGCGAAATAAGACGGAATAGGAAAATTTGGAATCTATGCCAAAGTGTTCAGAAACTAATTTGAAGTAACTTTTATTCAAAAACTTTTTCAAAATTTTTTTCGGAAGTAGCCATTTTAGACAGTTCTTTAATTTTTTTTCAGTATTTGGACCAGGACATTTACGTATAAGTCGGGTGGTGACCACACATAATTTTTAAAAAATTTTTTTTCATTATCAGTTTCTTTATCACATTCATTTTTCAAAAAAAAAACATCAAATGAAATTAAAGGTTTAATATTTTCATTTACAGCTATTTTATATTATGTATTTTTAGCAACAATGACAATAAAATTGATTATATCTTTCTAGTAAAACAGTCGAAGAACAAGGAACTCTCAGGTGGCAACATACTCTCGTGGACAGAAGCAAAAGATAAATGGACCTTCGTGAAAAACGTTACCACTGCCGACACGGAGCTCCCAGAATTACATAAAGTCGTTTCTTCCAAGGAATATGACCTCAACTTTATCGACTATACAGCAACTGCTGTGCTCGAGAATATACCATTCAAGAACAACACAAAAAATGTATCAATATGCTTTCGCGTCAATCAAGATTCGAAGTGGATTACTTATTTATCATATGCAAGCATTAATAACGTTAATGATATTATCATTGACTCCGAACAGAATTATGATGTACTTACGAGAGGTGGCAAGTCCTTTAAAATGCGTATACGCTCGAAAGATACCGACGCATTCTACCATTATTGTTACACGTGGGACACAGATAGAGGTTATGTGGGGATCTTTAAACAAGGTAATTTAGTGGTTGACGCAATCCATGGTCCCATGAAGGAAATGGAAATTGGCGGCGGAGGTATTCTCGTAATTGGACATCGCCAGCGCACCTATGGCTCGAATATCAATCAGCACCAAAGTCTTATTGGAATCATGACCGATTTGCAAATATGGGATAGGGTCATCACTGAAGAAGAAGGTAGGAACCAATACCAGAAGGAAACCTTGAATGTTCAACTGAAATATAATAATATTATAGTTGTAAGAAAATAAACGAGAAGAATATCAATCACGATAATATTACTTAGCTTTATGCAGAGGAAATTAGTTTTATGTATGCTGTCCTATACTCCTCATTTACTGTTTTGCTATAAGCATATGCAGTTGATTTAGTTGAACAATGAAATTTTTTCTTCTAGTAATAATTCTTAGTCACTCATAAAACTTTCTTTCATAACAAGAAGGTAAGAATATTAATGAGCTTAAAATGAGCTTAGCACAAACTGTATGCTCAAAATTCGTCATTACTCAGCTAGAAGTGAAAGTGTGATCTATTCGTGGCACGCAAAGCATTTTATTTAATGGTTGGGATTGTGGACCGGTGTTTTTGGAAAGTAATGTGTAATCTCAAAGGCACAGACAGGCCCTTTCAGAAGCAGTTCATTGTAATTCAAGGGCTTTCCGGGTTTAGGCCTCACAAATCAGTAGTTTTTAAAAGATGATATACGTCCCCATCGTACAACTTCTATTTTCTAATACTATGATTGAACATTTCGGACTGGATTACCTTAAGCACTATGTAGCGTCCACAATGCGTAAATGCCATTTCATACGCATTGTACAATACTCATTTCCAAAAAAGTTGGGACAGTGCAACATATAAGAAGAACTCCAACACATTTGTTTGGACTATTGTATTGCCGTTTATTTCAACGCATTACAATACATAAACGATAAATTAGGCATGGGATCACATATCTTATATGCTTAAAGAAAGATACAGGTGGTTTTCCTGTTTGGCACGTGCAACACACTCCCAAAAAAGTTGGGACAGCACGGCGTTTACCACGGTGTGGCGTCACCTCTCCTCTTGATGACACACTGTAATCTTCTGGGCATCGATGACACCAATCTTTCTAACACCGTAAGCGGAATTCTGTCCCATTCCTGTTGGATATAGGTTTTCAGCTGTTCAACTGTCCGGGGTCGTCGCTGTCGTAGTTTTCGTTTAATAATACGCCAAACGTTTTCTATAGGCGACAGATCCGGGCTGCAAGGGGGCCAATCCAACATACGAATGCGCTGCCGATGTAGCCATGCACAAGTTATGCGCGCTGCATGCGGTCTGGCGTTGTCTTGTTGAAATATACACTGACGTCGTCCAAACAGGCGCCTCTTAGATGGCACCATAGCTTGTTCCAGGATCTGTATATACGCTTCAGCATTGACGGTGCCATTGCAGATGTGCAAGTCTCCCATTCCATGGCCACTAATACAGCCCCAGACCGTGACAGACGGTGGTTTCTGTACCGAACGCCTGTAGCACGCGGGAATATCCTTTTCGTCTTTGGTCCGGAGTGTACGGCGTCCATTATTTCCGTAAACAATCGTAAAGGTTGATTCATCGGACCACAATATGTTCTTCCAGCGTGCTTGGGACCAATTGCGATGGGCTCGAGCCCATATCAGACGGCGACGTTGCTGTCGTTTGTTGATGTATGGCTTCCATTGTGCCCAGTATAAATTAAGTTTGCATTTGTGGATGCACCGGCGTACAGTATTCAACGATAATGGCTTCCCGAAGAAATCGCGGGCCCACGTGGCTATGTCCGTAATCGCAGCATTCCTATGCGTGACGCAGTGACGTCGGAGGATCCGAAGAGCTCGAGCATTCAGAATAGGTTTTCTACCTTGGCCTTTCCGAACTGTGATCTCACCACTATCTCGGTAGCGCTTGATAATATTATGTACTGTAGATGATGACAGGTTAAATCTTCTGGCTATTGCACGCTGAGAAACGTTGTTTGTGAATTCTTGAATCTTCGCTAACTGGCTTGCCTCGACCCATCGTTCCGAATAAGTTACCTGAACGACGGATGGCAACTGTTATTTATACGGAATGTAGTACGACGTCATCATTCTAGATTATTCGGAAGGTTTCACTACTAACGGCGCTTTCTACAACGTATGTCCCTACTATTTTGGAACGTGTTGCAACACCCCCATTCAAAGTGAACGTCCCGGCCACGATACAAAATGTTTTGGTGCACAGAGTATATTTATGTCATTTCATAAACGTATCTGCTATTTTGTATTCGCGAGAAAGTTTTGTTACATCATCCCTTTTTGTTTTTTCTATATATTTTGCACTGTCCCAAGTTTTTTGGAAATGAGTATTGTAATTAGGTTAGTCAGAACTGTCCATGCTTATTTGTCCCGGTACAGCACAGCTTCCATCACCATCTTATAAAGACTAAATTTTATAATTCATATTCTAACCCCAGCAACCTTAACATTAAGTAAACTTTGATTTGACTTCATAAATAAATATTCTTAAGTAACGCACCTTCTAATGCAAATTAATGATAACGGTTTATAAGTGGTTTACTAACTAAAGAAAAGTTACTCCCGGACTATCTTAATCTATTATCTTTTGTATATTCTTTACTTTGTTTTTTCTTACATATTTAACTGTAACTAACTTTTAGCATATAGACCGTGGTCAAAATGACTCGACAAACATACTAAGCCAAGTGTTGTTTTCAAAGGATATTGATCCACATTCAATTTGAATTAAAGTTTAACTCATTCAAAATAATCCCTAGTACACCGAGTGGCCAGATTATTATGACTAACTGGATGCCTGGACCATTATAAATAGGGAAGCAAATTGTTTACTACAACAGTAGAAATGATTTGTTTCTGATGATATGGGTAACGATGCGATTTAACAGTCTTTGAAGATGGGATTATTATTGGCGCTCGGAGCCATGGAGCGAATATCAGCAAAACAGCTGCGTTCTGGAAATGATCAAGTTGTTAAAGTGTTTAAAGACTGGGCTGTCAGCCGAAAAACTGGGTCTGAATGTGCGAAAAACTAGTCAATGTTAGGGCAGAACAGAGAATGGTAAGACTGGTACAAGACAACAGAAGGGCAACAGTGCATCATATGACTGCAGATCTTAATCAAGGATCCTCTCAAATGATCTCTGAACGCAGTGTTTGCCGTATGAGATTTGGAAGCCAAATTTCCTGTTCGAACATCCTTGCTGTCTTCAGTTAACAAGATGAAACGTCTCCAATTCACACAGGAACACAAGGATTGGACAAGCGAGCATTGGAAAAAAGTCACGTGGTTCGAGGAATCACGTTTCCAGTTGCATCATGCAGATGGCAGAGTGAGACTTTGATGAAAACGGCTGGTCGGGGCAGTGTTACTGTTTGGGGCGATTTTCCTGGCCTCAACAACGTATGAAACAACGTCTGAATATCACAACATATCTATGTGTCGCTGCTGATCAAGTTCATCCTGTCATGTTGATGAGCATGTCCTAATGGAGATGGTTTCTTCCAACAAGACAATGCGCCATGGCACTCCTGGTTTGAACATGAGAGAGAATATTCCTTCTTGGTAACCCCCACAATCCACACGCAGTTGAAAGAGCCATCAGGCAGGTGGTTCCACGACCATCAAATCTCACACAACTGGTCAGTGCTATTCATTAGGCATAGTGCATCACCTTTCAACATCTCGTGGAGTCAATGCCAGGAAGAAACGCCGCAGTGCTGAAGGCAAAAGGTGGCCCAAATGCCTTGAAGATTTTTGTGGTGAACGTTGAAACAATTCAAGCACTGCAAGTGAGGTTTCATCACTTGTTGCCGTGCGAGGTCGCCCTGATCGGCATTTCTGTACGTCACACACGATTCCTTGAACGACGAATTTGTCTCGTAGATATGTAATGTAATTGTTAAACACGAAGGTCATTCAGTCCTATACTCCCTTCTCCACTGTCTCTGAACCGCAGCAACGTCCTCAAACATCCAGTACTACTTAATAATCTGGTTCAACTCTTCAAATCACAATTTACGTCCACCATGTTAATGTTAGTCTGTTGCCACTAACGAGACCGACAATTCTGCTGCCACCTTTTGAGGAAACTTAACATTACTTTGTCCCAGAAATTTGTCCCTTGTAGATAGGAAAATAAATTTTCTATGACGATTCAAAGCGTGTATATATTTTTTGACTCACCCTGTGTAGGGTTTTATCAAAACTTACTCAAGAATTTAAGGGCAAAATATTTTAACAATTTCAAAAGCCATAACTGCGAAAAAATTTTAATATCTTGATGAAATATTAAATTTACAGTTCTAAAATAAAATATTTTTAACTTTCTTTCCAGCAATGGCAGCAGAGAAGAGGCAGACGTCTGGAAATATTGTAGACTGGTCTCAAGTCAAGGAAGACTGGTCCTTAGAAGAAAACATTAAGATGACAGAGACTACATACCACCCAGACACTAAAAATTACTCGAATAAGTACGAAATCGGTTTTCCAGACAAAGATAGTTATGCGGCAGCATGGGTGGAGAACATGCCATTTCCTAAAAATACTCGAGAGATAACAGTCTGTATAAGAGAGGAACACGTTACAAGAACGAACCAAGCTCTTTTCTCATATGCGGCTCTTAGTACCTACAGTGCCTTCAATATTTACGTTAAACCAGATAAGACAGAAATATGCGTTGACAAATGTCAATACGTTGAAAGCGGTGTTAAAACGGACAAGGTCAATTTTAATTGCTACACGTGGAGCTCCAAAGATGGACATTATGAAATTTATCACGACGGGGAATTAGTCTCAAGTGGAGCTAGCGAGAATTTTAAAAACAGAGTCATCCGTCCAACTGGAATCTTCGTTCTTGGTCAGTACCAAAAGGAATATGGCACAGGTTTTGAACCTAAATGGTCTTTTCGTGGCACAATCAGCGACCTTGAAATTTGGGACAAAGTCCTAAGTGCTAAAGAAGGTAAGATTTCTTATGTTATAATTAATATTCAGTTTTCAAGAAAGATTAAAAGCACACATTGAAAATATGTTTAAAACTCTTTCTGTATCTCTGAAATAACTAATAAGTTATTTACGTCTTCTGGAAAACGCTTTTACTCGATTTGAATTTGATTTAGCGGCTTCCGACAATAAAATTGAACACTACATTCGAGTTACCTTTAACGAGGATATTTTTATAGACTTATGCTCCTTGATCTTTAAAATGAGGAGGTAAATATATACAAATTGTAAATACAGGGTGGGCCAAAACCAAAATCGGCCCAGGGTCGCGGGGGTCAAAACCAATAAAAGCGAGGTCAGGTGCAAAGTCAATCCAAATTCGTCGTGCGGGTCATTTAAATAATAAAATTATGCAGGCAGGATCTCGGGGCTTCTGCGGTCGCTCTGGCCTAAACCCACATAAATAAAGCCTAAACGATATCCGTGGTAGACGGCCATCTTAAGCACATTTCTTAATAATACTCGAGAGACAAACGTCCCTTATATGTCATATTCATTTCCTAGGAAGTGCAATGCCTTCAATGTTTAATTAGACCAGACAAGACAGAAATACGCGTTGAGAAATGTGATTACGTTAAATCAATGTATACTGAAATTAATAAGGCCAATTATTGTTGCTACGAGGGGAGATCAAAAAGTATGGCCATTTATTACACCACCTATACAAAAGCAACACGGCTATAGCAGCATACAATGTAGGTTCACTTTTTCACATAGTCCCAAAGAGACCCTAAACATTTATCCGAACGATCAACCAACTTTTCGATTCCGGATGCATAGAAATCTCCTCCAGCGTTTTGTAACCACACGGTGACAGCCGCTTTCACCTCCTCATCGTTTCGAAGTCGTTGTCCACCGAGCTCCGTTTTGAGCTTACCGAAAAGATGAAACTAAACAGGTGGTGGCCTTACAGTATAACAGAGGGACATCAGGAGTTCCAACTAGTTTCGCCATTTATTCCCGGCTTTGTCAAGGATATACAGCAAGAGGCATGCAAGCCTTTATATATACAGAACAGTGGTACAAGCAATGAGCGTAAATACATACAAGAACCAATAGGATAAAAAGTAAGGGGGCCAATGAGAAAAAGGACGTAATGGCCAGTAGAATAAAATAGAATAAATACAAAACTTTTTAAGATACACAAAAGAGAAGTTATACAGAGATGGTGCGTTTAACGCGGACCGAAAAGAGAGCATATCCGGTTGTCCGAAGACAAGAGAATTAACATAAAAAAAAAAAAAACATAATAAAATAAAGGGGTAAGAAACTTACAAATTGCAGAAGAAACATAAAATAAAGAAAACGAGAGAAAATCATAGTAGATCAGATAAAGAACTGAGTATAGAAAACACGTTAAAGTCCGTCTGGCAATTGAGAAGCAAGTGTGGGGTGGACTTCTTGGCCTTAAATATTTCGATCGCTTCGAGGGTAGCAGTTTTTTCAGGTTTATTACAGATGTGCAAGACAGACATAACCTCTTCTTTTGTCGTAAAAGTGTGTCCGGAATCTGCGAGATGGTTTGCATAGTGGGAGACACGGTCCCGTTTTCTATACGAGTCAAGGTGTTCCTTGAATCGCAATGCAAGATTGCGGGTCGATAATCCCACATAGAACTTATCGCAAAACGCACAATTCAGGCGGTAAACTCCGGATTGGGAATATTTGTCGGCGGTGACGGAGGTGGGCGGGTTCAGGGTGCGAGCAGCTGGGGTTGGAGTACGAAATGATATACGGAGGCCAAGGGACGATAAGAAATCGGAAAGCTGGGAGAAATTAGGTCCCAGATATAGTAAGGACGTCCACTTTTTAGTTTGGGGAGAAACAGGAGGTGGGGAGGAGAGAAGGGCCCGTCTGCGGCGGTGAAGAATGCGAGAGAATGTGGAGGTCGAATATCCATTGGAGTGGGCGAGGTGACGGATTATGCGGAGTTCTGAAGATCTGGATAGGGGGGAGAGGGGGAGCTTCAGGGCACGGTCGATTAGGAATCTCAGTGAGGCTTGTTTGTGGGTGGCGGGATGTGAGGAGGAATGGTGTATTAAGTTGGAGGATGTGGTCGGTTTACGGAAGACAGAAAAGGAGAAGCGGTTAGTGTGGGGATTGTTGGTGATGAGGATATCAAGGAAAGGGATGGACCGGTTAGTTTCTAGTTCAAAAGTGAATTGGATATGGGGAGAGAAGGAGTTAAAGGTGTTAACAATATTAGTGGGAGTAGTGGATCGGGAGTCAAAAAGGATGAGGATGTCATCGACATAGCGGAAATATGCGATGACGGAGGAATTATTGAGGAGGGGGGTGACGTGTGTTAATTCCAGGTGCTGTAGGAAAACCTCAGACAGAAAACTGCTGAGTGGGAACCCCATTCCTAGCCCTGTGGGTTGGGAATAGTAAGAGTTGTTAAAGGAGAAATAGTTCTGGGAAGAAATTACAGAGAGGATAGCTAGTAGGTCAATAGTATCGGGTGCAGGGAAAGACGCGGCTAGTAACAGACACTGTAGGATAGAAAGGGTGGGGGTGACAGGGATGTTAGTGTATAAGTTGGTGATATCAAGGGACATAAGGGAGAGGTGCTCATCCGTGTGGATGGAAGAAAGGGACTCAGTAAGGGTTAGGGAATTGCGTACATTATAAGTATTAGGGAGGATTTTCAGGTTAAAGAGGAAGGTGGAAAGGGATTTAGCAACGAGGTGGGCAGGAGCTGGGGAATAGTTAACGACGGGGCGTATAGGCATGTTAGGTTTATGGATCTTGACGAGGGCGTTAAGGTTGGGTGGGCGAGGGTTGGGTGGGATGAGGCGTCGGAGGTATCTGAAGCGTGGGGATTTGTTGATGACGGAAATAATAGACTTGTGGTATTTAGAAGTGGGGTCGGATGGGAGGGTGACAAAATTGTTAGCGGCGATGAAATCATTAACTTTATCAGTGAACGTAGAACGGTAAATGATAACCGACACGTTACCTTTATCGGCCTTGACGACGAGGGCATCGGAATCTTGTAGCTTCGTCTTCAAGGTGGTAGAGGCAGCAGCATCAGTGAGTAGTTCCTGGGGTGGTCTAGACGCAGACGCTTCTTGGAAGGACTTGTGTATTAGATGTCCGGCGATGGCTCGCGCTGGAAGGCGGTCAGTCTGGGGTAGTAGGTTGACGGCGTGCTCGACATCTGAGATGACATCGTGTAAGTCAGATCGTGTTGGCTTCCTATAGACAACGTGCTTGAGGCCTTTGTCGAGGAGTCGCTGTTCGTTGTCGGACAGCTGGATTGATGTTAGGTTAACAACATTGTCGTGAAACACAAAATCACCTTCAGGAGGATGTGGGCGTGTTGGAGGCGGACGTCGGAGGTCGTCTAGCTTCTTGCACAGGGTTAAGAACTTATGCTCTTTAAAGGATTGCAGCCTAACTTCATCATCCTCGAAAAGAGGCATCAGAACATCAGGCGGTATGATGGATGAAATGTGGAGGTGCAGGCGGAATATCTCTTGGTTGAGACGATGAGATAAATAAATAAATATCTCAATTTATTCTCAAGCCGGGAATAAATGGCGAAACTAGTTGGAACTCCTGATGTCCCTCTGTTATACTGTAAGGCCACCACCTGTTTAGTTAATAGGAACAGTATTATGATCCATCCTTCCACCGAAAAGATGAAAGTCGCATGGCGCTAAGTCGGGACTGTATGGAATCGGATTGCTGCTCGCACCTCAAGTTTGGAGTGGACATCCAGTTGACGCGCTATTGCTTTTAGCCCGCTAGTCACACAAAACACGACGGGAAACCACAGCAACCGTCCTATCCGACGTCTGCGCAGTTAATATCCCTTTCTCCGCTTTGCCCAAGATTGCGACACACAGTGCGCTCCTGCGGCGAAATAATGCAACTTACTTTATGATCTCCCCTCGTACTAGTAGAACGCTATACAGAAGAAAGTTAATATTTATCATGATGGGAAATTAGTTTCCAGTAGACAACACATTCTATTTAAGAACAGTCATCCTTCAACAAGGAATCCTAATACTTCGTCAGCAATTAAAAGAATTTGGCAGGCATTTTCAACCCTGATTGGTCTTTTCATGACACAATAGCGACGTTGAATTTTGGGACAGAGGCCAAGGTAAGATTTTTTATGGTGTACATCAGGTATAATTAATTTTAGTTTTCACGATGGATTCAGACTGCATACTGAAAATATGTTTGAAAATCTTTGTGTATTTCTGAAATACTTGATGTAAGTCACTTGTATCTTCTAGACAACAGCTTTTGTCAATTTGAATTTGATTTGGCCGCTTGCGACGATGGAATTATTTCCGGCAAAAAAAAAAAAAAATGCAACACATGAAATTGCACAAGAGCTTAATGTGGGCGACATACAACACATGATTAAATTTATGCATGTGCACAGGATCCTGGTAGAGGGTGTCCCATTAGTCACTGAAAAATGGTTATCCATAATTTACATAAAATGAATAAGCTGGCATCCGTATTGTAACAGATTACTTTCAACATCTGCCTTGCATCGCACACGGTTCTCTGAAGCAGAAAACAAGAGAGTAAAAACCAGAGTACATTTTTTTCTGCTCCTTTACATTCTACTCCTGGAGTTGTCTCACATGGCAGTAACTCAAATGGATGAGACTGCTATCTAAGCGCCATCATTTGTTATAATTTGCCATTTTTGTCGATCACAAGTGCACTGCACTGGAGCCGTCGACCTATCTAAACCAGATATATCATCAATAAATAAAGCTATTGATGGTCTCTGATCTATACGTTCGGCTTCGACTACACAGTAGACAGTTCGTTCATTCCTCATCAATCACTTTATCGAATTTTTGTATTCAATTGATGTTTATTCAGTTTAATTTGATTAATTCAATTGTAATAATAAATATATATTTCTCACCTCTTCTAGTAGCGTCTCCATATCAATTTTCTTTCTCAGCCTCCGACATTTTTATGAGAGGAGACGTCCGTGTGACGTCACTGCAAAGATCTTTTTCTATTGGCTGGGCAACCGCTTCTGCCCTCCTTTCTACCACAAAAATTGAACTCAATTTAAAATTGTTAGTGGAATCCGAGTTAGTGGAGGAAACCAAACTATGTCGACTAGATATCACAGGTATTACCTCTACGAAACGTCCGGATACTGGAACTGTGGATTTAGAAGGAGTGTAGAAGCTTTTCTGTTCAGGTGTCGACCGCAGCATGACTACCCAGGCAGGAGTGGGGATACTCACAAGCCCCCGGCTGAGAGATTATGTTGCAGATTGGACCCCTTTGAATGGAAGACTGTCTCTTGTGGCTCTCTCATTGTTCGTTGCATATGCTCACAGAGTACCCAACACCAAAAAGCAGAAATTTTCAGTCGGGCCTAAGAGAAGAAAGCAGGAAGTGACGTCATAAAATTTTTCTGCTTTGTGGTTCGGATTTATCAATAGAAGACACATGAACAAACCGCTTTTCCACAAAGATAATCCAAAAGTCAGGAAAGACTTTAAAATACTCAATTAATCGTACACGAATGCAGATAAAAGATTCTGTTAGCACAGACACGATTGAAATGAAGATAGATTTTATTCCAAGGAAAAAAATTAATGCTAGAATAGTTTGGTTTTTGTCCAACAGATGGCGTTGTCAGGTTAAGAAAGTAGTTTATGCGCATTTTCACACGGTAAAATGCCTGATTAACTATCGACTTACAAATGTTCAATGTGCTGTCCGTCATTCAGCAATACAGCCGTCAGAAAATATGTATAAACTGAGGTCTGTAATCTGACAACACCGACCAATTCTAGAATTACTTTATTTTCATGGAAATAAAATTCGACTTCATTTCAATCATTCCTGTGCAAACAGAATCATTTTATCTGCACGTTTGTGCGAATTATTGAGTACATAAGTACAACCAATAAATACAAAAGAAACAACCAATAGCAAAATACAAAATGATGGTTGTTCACACTATAAATCTTGATCATGATCACCTTTACACACATTCAAGGTGAATCATGTTCAAACTTTGTCGACAATTCCTTGCGTTCACACTGCAAACTCTTCATCACGATCAGAGTTACAATTCCTGCTGCTAGATGGCATCACTGGAGTTTTTAGCGATAGGCATTTTACCGCGAACCTAA
Organism: Rhysida immarginata; assembly: GCA_023313115.1. NCBI lineage: Eukaryota > Metazoa > Arthropoda > Chilopoda > Scolopendromorpha > Scolopendridae > Rhysida > Rhysida immarginata. Next base: position 85,800 of record JAHWFO010021229.1, read on the forward strand.
TCTTCTCTGATTATAAAAATAACTTGTATTCTTTCTTGTTTCGGTTCATAACCGATGTTCTGGAACAAATAGAGTTCCTTCTACGTTAACTATTCATGGCACGACAGTGCAATTAGCTCGTATAACACTTAAATATATAGCGAAGCGGCTTTTTTCCGCCATTAGGAAGACCTTAGCGAGCGCACTGGATTCTGGGAGTTGATAGGCTTTGAAAATGTGTAAGGATTTGATCAGGTTATAGGTACGTGTGTGAAATTACACATGTTCCGAACATGATCACGTTTCACTTAATCACGTTCCGTTCACACTACATTTTCTATTATGATCAGCGAATTGATCATGATCAAGATTTGTAGTGTGAACAGGGTATAATGGTTGTTGTTCTACCATTATTATTTAGTCATGCTGAAATATTGCCGCGTAGCGATGTATATTAATGTATGTTAAAAATCTTTGTGGAAAAGCGATTTATTCATGTGTCTCTTATTGATAACTCAATTTATTCACAGTCTTAAGGTAATTTTTATATTTCGAGACGCTGGATAATCTTATCGACGACAAATTGCCACCTACATTGAACTTAACGTTTCTGTGGTGGATCGATAGTGGCATTAGTGGTCTACAGAAGATATTCAACACTCGTAGACCTGATTCCGGGCACTCACGCATTACTGATCTACCCCAAAGCCGTCGGATTATACGGGAAACACTGAATCCACAGCAGAGATAAGGGCCAGAATAGCACCAACCGTATCAAGACGACCCATTTGCAATCGTTTACTTATAGTAGGACTGCAGCCACGTGTCCCTCTAATCATACAACCCTTCTGTGCGGTTGCAGTGGTCTCACGGAAGAGTTGACTGGAGAATTGAACACTTTGAACGTTGACACTTCACATTATTGAACGTTGTTTTCAATAATGCACTTCAACGTGTGCGACGAAGACAAGGAGAGCGACATCTTTCACAGTGCATTCATCTATGGCACACAGATCCAAAAACTGACGTAATGGTGCGGATTGCCATGAGTTACAATGGATGTTTTTGAATGGAACATATACAGGGGATTGTTGAACCCCTTCTCCGGCCTTTCTTGCAACAAGAGGGTAATCACAGATGAAGATAAACAAATCACTACGGAACTTTCGTGGCCCTAGTGAGGAAACAATTTTAAAAATAATAAATAAAATAATGAAGCAATTTATGTGTTAATACTTATATAAAGTTAAAACACATAAATTTGTATTCAGAAGTAAAAAATGTTTTATATAAACGAAAAATTTTCTTGTCGAGTTGTGTCACGTGATCACTCATGCGACGCATTCATATATACACGTATATTAGCTCGCCGTTGCACGTAGTATTCATAGGCCATCAATAAGAAATAGTGGCAATGCAATAATAATTTCTTTTCATCTGTGATAATCCACCTTCCATTGTAGAACAGGTTTTCAAAGTTTTTAATTAACTTGAATTAAATTATTAAAATAGTTCCGATGAAAAGAACGTTAAGCAACGTATTCGTAGCCCACGAGAAAGACAGACCCTGGCGCGGAAAAGTTGTCTGTTCATAGTAGTCCGACCAACAATCTAATCTTCATTGTTTCCAACAAAGGTTACATTGTTACTCTGACTAGTGTGATCAGGTGACATTTCCGTGCCGGGGCCTGTCTTTCTCGTTGGCTATGCAACGTATTTATCTGACGTCATATATGAATTGCCTCTCCCAGAATCCATTTGCGGGAGAATGATATAATTATGACGAAACCGCCAGTAACTGAGCGTTTTTAAGGAAAATTTCATTGGTTGACTTTCGTAACATGATCTCAGAAAAGTTTCCCTTGCGGAGTTTCCCCTCTGTTTCTTATTCCTCTGTGAGGGTAATGTTCTGTTCCAGCAGGATAATGAACGTCCAAACACAATCCTGGTTAGCAAGATCTCCGGACTTGTGTCTATGGTTGCAGCACGCCAGCCATAACACTTGCACAATTGCGTCGGGACGCTTGGAATAAGGTATCACCGCATGCAAGAATCGGGGTAAACGGCATTTTAAATTGTTCTATTGGGAAGTTTAGGACACTTTGTACCACACCATGCTCTTATGCAATTTCATTAAAACTGACCACTACTTCCATATGTTGCATTTTTTTTGCCGGAGTGTATTTTTACTACATTCTAGCGACCATGAGAGGGCATTTTTTGATTTAAACTTTTTTCAGCAACTTTCTATATTGAATTTGAATATAGGCAATAAATTTGAAACTATCTTTTGTTTTGTTTGTCTTTACAGTTTCGAAAGCGTATAAAGGGGAAATTGAAGGAAACATCTTTGCATGGAGTAAATCCAGAGAAAAATGGTTTACTGAGAAGGGTGCATTTTTGTTGACAAAGACGGCCATAAAAATGGTTTACTGAGAAGGGTGCAGTTATAATGTTGACAAAGACGGCCATAAAAATGTAGACAAGGATGCATCATAAAAGTTTCAAAAATTAAAAAAAAATTATTCATATAAAACGAAAAGTTATTTAATAATACCAATTATCCATGAAATAAATGAAATACCCTAAAAAATAATTTTATGATCATTTCAAAACAAAATTTGGGAAAAAAGGGAAATTATTAAGCAGTTTGCGATTTTTCGTACGATTTAAGTGGCAATATCATACTTGCTCATGATATTTTTTGTTTTCGTCAAACAAGTTGCGCTGCGCGCACGAAACCGAATTTTCATTTTTACGAAACGAAAATTTGTTTCCCTTGTGGCATCCGGCCCTGTTCAAAATGGATTCTCCCAGTTGATTCGAAAGTCAGTTATCAACATTTTACTTAAGCTACTGAAGTAGTTAATTCCTGTTTATTTTGTGATGGCATAACTATACCTTCATTTTTGTTTAGACCAGACTGAAAATGATAGTACAATATTATCTAAAAAAATGTATGTACAATAGTTTCAGCTGAATCGGGCCGATGGTCGTGTCCGTGTCTGGCGCAGCCACGCGAAGCCATGGACCCCGCTTGTCAGGTGGGGAATACTCAGGCAGGTGGAGGCTCCATACGGGTCTGGGGTGTTTTCTCGTGGCATGCAATGGATCCTTTGGTGCATCTGATATCTGCTCTGCGTGTTACTTTGTACGTCGATCTACTTCGTGCACCCCTTCATGAACTGTTTTTACCCCGCGGCGACGGCATCGTCCATCAAGATAAGACCTTGTGACACGGTAGTGGCTGGTGAAACATGCTACCGACTTTACGACAGTGATTTGGCCTCCACGTTCCCCAGATTGGAATCCCATTGAACATTTGTGGGGTCATCGAACGATCTATCAGGTCGTCACCATCACAACTGGTAAATGCAGCATCGTTATGGAGTGCAGTGGAGGCGGCATGGCTTGCAGTGCCTGTGGATGTTTTCTGGGGATTGGTAGACTCTCTTCCACGACGTGTCCCGCCGTTATCCGGGCCAGAGAGGGCCCAACACGTTATTAGGCAGGAGTGCTATGACTTTTGGTGAGTGAGTGTATTATACATTATAAATAAATGCAACTACCACATTTTGATAGCATCTAACAATTCAAAACATTTCAAATCGTTAATCCCAACGATTGTTTACAAAAACTTTACATTATGAAACGAAAACTCAGTGACATACAATAAACGTCCGTTGCTAATGGTCAAGAAAAACTCCAGAAACTGCCTAAGTCCTGGCAATGATTGACGTTTGTTGGCTAACGAAGTAGATTAGATGCTGCCTAACAATGAAGTGATGTCGAGAGGGGGAAAACAATCATATTGGCCGCCGCTGTCGCTTCCTCAGTAACAATTGCTGGGCGCCTGGGCACAACGTACAACAATAGCCACGAGTAACATACAAAGATACTGTTGACGAGGAAAATTGGCCTTATCGAATTCACAGTAGTGGCAAAAGAACAACAATGCATAATATTAAAAAATTTGAAATAATATGGTGTGAAGGGATTAAATCAAAATACTTCGCCATCACAATTTAATAGGGTTATTGTGCTGTCAAAATGCATAATACGTTCAAGCTGTTCTTCGACGGAGCTAAAGAGTTCGGCGTCCATTATTAATCGGCTCAAAACACAAACTGATGCGCAAGTAATCTGGGAAAATTCCGTTACGAAAGTGGATAGACGAAAACGAAAACACGTCGTATTTTTTTTATTATTATTATTTTCTATTATTTTGATTTTCATACGAAAAATTGCAAATATCTATTACACCCTGCAGATCGAATCTTGATCTCTGACACTTTCTTTTAGCATTCAAAAAATAGAAAAAGTGATCGCTTAGAGAGTCATGGTCAGATAGTCTTGCATGAAGCTACTTGAAAAAAACGAGATCGCAATGAAGTGATCGCAATGATCGGAAATCGGGGATCAAGATCAGATCTGTAGAGAATAGCAATGTACAATGGCACAGTGCGGAGGATTGCCAAAAAGCTGGCCAAAATTCGAAAATTCAAGTAATTCACTCCAAAATGGAATCTTAGGGGTTTTTGGGGTCGCTGATTACAAATTTTATGTCAAATGTACGGAAATTCACCCCATTCACCCCTAATCGACCTCCCCCTGGGGTATAATATCATGTATTATTTATCATAATCAAGTTACATATCGTTTTTGAGGGTTTTGGGGTCGCTGATTACGAATTTTCTGTCAGAATTATAAAATTCGAAATGGCAAATACAAGATGGCGTCACTCAGGGCGTTTTAAACCCCAAGCGAGCCAACCTCACATAAGTCAGAGCCTTGAACTCGAAACAATGAAATCGAAAACAACAATTTTCAAATTATCACAAAATTTTGACATACGGCCTCCTGTGCATCTTCTGACATACGGAAATTTCAATAATATTAAATTTTTGACTGGGAGGTTTGGGCAAAGCATCTTTAGAAAAAAACCCATAACAATTCAAGTGGCAGGAGGTGGCAGCTGAATTTTGGCTTAATCGATAGTTAATACTTTTCCAAGTAACCTCCAAAAGGTTAGAAGACAGCATTCGACAACGTTTTATTGTCATTTGATTTGAAAACTCAAATTTTACTGGAAAAAAACGAAAAAAAGTACCCTTATTATTGTGCTGCTAAAAATTTTCTGTCAAAGAAATGACATTTACAAAATTTTTTACGTATTTTACTAACCTTCAAACGTACATTCCATTTGGTTTTATTAGATTTTCTTTGCTGCACGCGCTTTCACACGTTTAAAGGTTTTGCCGAATAACTACACCAATAGTGCGCTTGAAAAAAGGCCAAACTCCAACTGAAAATGTAGAAAGAATTTGGGGTATAGGACGTTACTCTTAACCATTTTTAATTACTCTTAATTCTTATAGGATCCCTCTAGCCAACTGCATGCTAAAAAAATTTTATCTAGACACTATTATTTTTCGAGTTTTCGCCAGCTGTTTGGCAATCGGCCACACTGTGAATGGTGGGAAAACGTTTGAGACCATCTCAATTCAGAATTATGAATACAGAATAGTGCATTTGTCTACAGTCGTTTCTGACAAATAAATAACAGATCACCAAAAGATTCAAATTGATGCATATCGAAAATGTGGAAAGTGAAAACGAGTAATTGCCGCTTTTTTGGTAAATCAAAGACATGAGTCCACAATTATATAAAAAACAGCGATCAGGACGGCCGTAAAAGCTCAAGAGATATACAGACAGATCCTTAGATTGACCAGTGCCACAGATGCCTCATCCAGTTCAATTAAAAAATCACTGCAGCTGCCGGTTCACCCAAGAACAGTCCGAAATGTGTTGTCAGCATCAGAGCATCATGAAGTCCAACCCAAATTTTTTTCCCCAGCATAAAGTAGCCAGACTGAATTTGCAAAGCGACACATCAGTGATAGTCAACTGTAGAGCCATGTCGCTTTGAGTGACGAAAAAAAGTTTAATTCGGACGGCCCCGACGGTGTTCAGTACTACTGGCATTAATTTGGGTTCAGAACCAGCATATCTTTCATGGCGTGTGCAGGGCGGAGGATCGGTTATGATACGAGCTGCTTTCACAGAGCGAGATAAGTCGCAAGTGGCATTTGTTTCAACACGCTCGAAGGCAATCGACTATCAGGACATCTTGGACAACTTCCTCCTTTCTCTTCAAGATCAATTAAATGACCCGGAATTCATTTTTCAGCATGACAATGCGCCAATACACAAAGCAGCATCAACTTTGGAATGGTTAAAATCTCACTGCCTGCCTGCAGTCTCGACCTTAACAGATTCAAAATTTGTGGGGTTATCTGGTTCGAGTGGAAAACAGTATAATGTCGTCTCCGATCTGAAAAACTATACAGACCGCATGGTACCAAATAACTCCACAAAACTTGAAGCTCTTCAATGAATTACGATCAGCACCCCTTCAAGGCCCACGCATGGTTCGCCCCAACAACGATTACACATTGCAAAATTTCCATAACAGGCTGAGAAAGCTTTAAAACTGATACATCAAACGGCAGGTGCACGAGCCTCAAGATGAGTAAACGTCCGGATTTAACGGACATCCAAAACGGGATGATAATAGGCTATCGCAGCAAGGGTGGCACCATCTCCGAAACGGCGCATTGTGAACTGTTCACGGTCCGCTGTAGCGAAGGTGTACAAAGAGTGGACAGCAGGGACAGAAATCGCGTCCCAATGCTGGTAGGGGTAGTGTGTATGTGTGGGGTTCTTCTGTTGGAAGCAGTTAGGTCCACTGATTCGTCTAGAGGGCAATTTGAATTCCTGTAGCTATCTGTCAATCGTAGCGGACCAGGTGCACCCGTACATACTGACGATGTTCTCCCAATGTGATGGTGCGTTCTAGCAGGATAATGCACCCTGCACGAGGCACGTCTCCTTTTGGATTGGTTCGAGGAAAACTTTACTGACTTTCGAGTGCTCCCTTGGCCTGCTAATTCGCCAGGCATCAATCCAATCGAACATCTGTGGGAGCACCTTGATCGCCATGTACGGCAGCTGGACCCTCCACCTATGACTCTCGAAGCTCTGTGGACAGCGCTTCAAGCGGAATGGCCATACTGTCACAACTAAACCACTGAGCAGAGTAAACTGTTTAGTGTACAGGACGGAAAAGGCGGGAGATAATTTATTGAATTTAAATCTATTTAATTTCAGAGAGTAAGGATGAGCTGTTGACCAATCAACTCATACATATTGATGAAAAATATTTTCTTTTCTCTCTTACATTATAATAGAACAATGAAAGCCTCTAGCTTCTTAATTAAAATATTAGAGGTAAACAATTAGCTCGTAGCTTTTTAATTATAATAAAGAAAATGAAGAAATTAAGCTTTTCACTTTTTAAGGATAATTCACAAATTTAAAGTCGAGCTCTTTACTCGTCTGGTTATTAATATTTAGCAAATTAACTGTTCCGTTCACAAGACGCTATAAGAAGAACAATTGCTTAGTCGAACTCCTGAGGCAGTCTTCCACTTGAATTTCGACCGTCCAACAAATTAAGTTGTCTTCGCAAAGGCCTTGGCTTCTTCAGCTCGATGAATGAATCAGCCAGGACGAACCTAGGAGTAAGTATAGCAACTGCTAATGGCTACCGTTGACGCTGAGCACGCCAACCGCGAAGGGTAAAGCTTCTCGTAGATCGGGGTTACTGGAAAAACAAAAGAACATATTAATGTACGTTCAGACACTTCACCAGATTAACGCAAAACACATATACACAGCAACAGTTAAAAAGTTTACTACCAAAGGGCGCAATGCTGCCTACCGAGCGCGGCAGAACGACTAGGGCCCTGTCGCCACTACCTAACGCTAAAGGCGGGGGTGGCCGTGGCCTGGTTGTCTCGTCGGTTGGCTTGCTAATCGATGGAGTTCAGCAACTTTAGGCGCGGCCAGCTGCTGGCTGGGTGACGGCCAGGGCTTGAGGATCACTGCTGGCGGGACAGCTATTTGGGGCACGGCTGTTGGGGGACTGTAGTCTGACCCATTTGCTGATTGACCAGTGCTGGCTTTCCAGCAGTTGGTGATAGCCACTGGTTTGTTTGTCCGCCAGCAGCTCTTGCATCATAAAACCCCCCGTGCTTCGGAGGGCACGTTAAGCCGTCGGTCCCGGCTGCTACTGTCATCTCGTAGCAGTCGTTATTTACTGGGATGGCGCAAAACTCCCTCGTAGGAGTAGGTGCCGCAGATTATCGCTTCGCGATAATCTACCCTCTGTACTAGATACTAGAACGCTAAAGGCACGCTATTATTGCGACTTGACTCCTCTCTCTCCACTTTTGAAGTGGAGAGGCAGATGGTATTGCCTCCACCAAGGTCTAAAGATGAAGAATAAAGGTATTGTCTTCATTCTTTAGACCTTGGCCTCCACGGAGTTAAGATCTAAAAAGATCTTACAGGTGGCATTATGCTACACCCAACGTAAAAAACTTAAACACCTCTAACGAGGCAACATGAACTTGGCCCACAGCTTTCGCTGGTCGGAAGCTAACTCCCGACACCTACCCGCTTTGGCCACCCGGGTAGGCACAAATCCACCAGAAAATAAATCCTCTCTCTCCCACGAGAGCGAAGATTAAATTTCAATGAACCGACTGCTTATCTGCTAAGGCTGGGCCAGTCTACTTGGAAAGAAATAGCTGAGGTCTGGGTACCGGATGCAATGAAGTCGCTGAGAGAATATCTTTCCTGCCAACTACATTGTTCACAGGTTCACTAAAGTTCTCTAAACGGTTTTGTCCATATGTCCCTTTAGCGTCCAAATTATTTGTAAGGTCACTGACCTGCGCCACTGAAGGAATCTTTGCATTATCCACAGTCTCGTTACCCGCGATGATTCCGCTTAATGTCAGCTCACAGTTCGCTGTGGCAACTCCTGCCTGCTTCAATTGATATGAATCGCAATTACGTACTCCTCGCAACTGAAAAGTCCGTGTCCTATACCTTTTAAAGTTCTTGTCCTCTTTAGAATAGCTGATAGCACTAATCACCGGCGTATTGAATATAGAAACGTTCCTCTTACTTGTTTGCTGGTGGCATGTCTTGCTCGATACTGCTCGACCACGGTCGTAAGGTTTCTCCCCGTTGGCGACAGTCTTTCCTTCTCTTCTCCAACGGTTACGTTTCTTCCCTTCGAAGCGTCTTTCCGCATTCGATCAATTTCTCGCTGGCAGCTGACTCTTAACATCGTCCGTATTCGTGGCTGAGTCGTGCTTTCTTGGCTTCCACGGCCATTCCCCTATACGTTGTCGAGAGCCTCCTTCAATCCATCCTCGTTCTCTCGTTCCTAAAGTCCACTCCTCGTATTTCGAAAAATCTTTATTTTTCTCAATTTCATTTTTCTTCTTTTCCGCCAATGGGCAAGCGAGTTGATCTCTCTCCTTCCGCGGGGACCAGCTTTTTCTTCCTCGTTCGATCTCTCTATCTTCTCACGAATCTGAGGTGACACATATCATCGGACACATACCGCGCACTTCTTGCTTCCAAGCCACGACGCCTAGCAGCAGTTATAGCGGCGAAGGCTAGCTACTCTCATTACTAAGCGGGTGGTCATAGTTCAATGATATGACAGTGTATGTATCACTATTATTCATCAAAAATTTTGTAATTCAGTTTGCCCATTTTTTAAAATGCGGTGGTTTCAAACCGTCTCCACCACTGTAAAATGAATCTCAAATAATTAACAACTAAACCAGATTTCTTAAATACTCTATAATTTGATACTTTCATTTTGGGTTAACATTAAATAATTTTTAATTAGTGACCAAGAAACAAAATTCATTTCAGATGTTTGAACAAATGGAAATCATTTGGTGCAAGGTCCGGACTGTAGCGGGATGAGCGATTGGGGGGATAATGTTTCCAACTCAAGCCTACGCATCAATTGTCTTTAAACTTCCATATGTGCACTCTGCCGTTAAACTCAGTTCATATACGGTAACAAAGAGCTTTTCAGGATATCCAGATTGAAGGCATTGCTTGAGGCTGTCAATTTGAAGTGGAAATCACTTGTTGATATTTGGCCGCAAACGATTTCTTTGATATGAGTCAAAAGAAAAAAGTTAGATTTGTGATCCTTGACCACTAAAATCTCTCAAATTAAATCGTGTCATTTACAGGATGGATACAAAAATGTGCCCCCCCCCCCCCTTTTTATTTTCGTAACCGAATATGTCAATTTTGATGAATCCAATGAATAGAAAGTTGTGGGTGACCTATCTCATGATGCACTTTTCATCATCCCCAAATATGCAAATTAGGGCACATTCAAATGCTATATGAAAAACCGTAACAGACACAGGAAAAATTCCAATTAAAGACTTGTTCAGCATGGAATTCCGAACAAAACAAAAAATATTTTCCAAATTCCGATGAACGGGTCACAACAATCACAATTATTTGTAAAATACAAACAGCCATAGTGCATAAATAATTTTACTTCAAAGTTAATCATAAATATGCTCAATATGACGACACATGCCTTTCATTTGTTTTCCTCATAAACGTGAATGTTATTATGGTAATTTTTGGTAATTTCTTGATTTGCATGTTGAACATTCAAATGTCTTTGCGAAGTGCATAGGAAGGTAACTATTACATTATTGCGTCTGACGTTGTATTCTTTTCCTTCCTTTGGTTGCTTCAAAGTCGATAACATGGAACAGATCGGAAAGTCGGACAAATAGACTAACGTCAGAATGAATGAAGGCCTGTATAGATTTGGGCAATTGATGCGAACTACTAGGCTGACGTCGGTACCAGTGTTCCTGCTGGATTCTCGAGTCAGTTTCGATACTAGTGCCACGCTGCAAAGCTTGTAGATTAACATTCGTAAAATTCGCCAAACGTAACTCTTTGTACTTCTCAACGACGTCGAATTCTGCGTTGATGTGCAAATTTATCCCCGTCGAAATACTGGATAAAAAGTCTACACAAGAAATGTTGCGGGAATGTTGTACACTAGAATTGCCATTCTCCAGTACGTGCTTGCAACGAGTCAAACTTATTCGCGCTGATAGGCGAGACTTGTGGCCGCGACAAACTTTCTGTGTTTCTTTCCCTTCATTCATTCGGGAATCAGATAAGTCTGTCTTCTCAAGCGGATGCGTTCTCGCCACACCTTTTCGCTGCTCATCCGTAGACACTCTCTGCCCTCTCTCTGATTTGAAAAGTCGTGCTCCTCCTCTCAGTGCTCCAAACGCAGTGACTTTTTCCTTTTTCGACCAATCCCCTGCTGACAAGAACTGAAATGCAAAGACTGACTCTCCGTACGGTCTATAGATGATGGCACCGATCTCTTAGCGAACTTAAAATTTCGGTTTGGCTTGTCTTATACTTCGTCAGCTTCTTCGAGCTGTGACAGTTTATGTTCATCTAGATAAGGCGTCCAGCCACACAGCGCGCTCAACACAGAATTACATGGCACAAATGGAAGAAGAGACAAATGGCAAGTCACCTGACGCCTCCTCCATGGCCTTTTGTGGCTTTGCCTTCTTAATAAGGAGTCTCGGAAGGCGTCGCCCCAAAACCATCGCTGGACTCTGGAAAGTGTGCAAGAACGAAATTCCTCTCGCCATCCTGCAAAGAAATCTGATAGCATGATTCCGCTGCCGAGCTATTACCAGGAATCAGGAAAAACGCACTGAACATAATCGGTGGTGGAGAAGGGGCTTCGCGTGAATCATCCAAAATCGGCTAATTTAAGGAGAAATGCCCCTCCGCATTCGTGGCACCAAAGTATTTTGTTTAATGGTTGGAATTTCTGGACCGGTGTTTTTAGAGAGAAATGTGTAATCGCAGAGGTACAGACAGGCTCTTGAGAATTAGTTCATTTCTCTCATTCAAGAGCTTTGCGGGTCTGGCCTCACATATTAGTGATTTATATAATATGGTGCATGTTCCTCTCGCATAACGGTTATTTCTATTTATTGAAAGCACATTTCAGATGGAATGTAGTAGTACTGGATTATCTCAAGCACTCTGGATGTGGCGTCCACAAGCCCTCGTGAACATCTGACCTCAATCCATTAGCTTTAATTTAATGGGGTCACGTTAAGGACACAGTTTATAAATTTCTAAGACCTTGGGCGAGCTGCGAATATACAGGGGGATTCTAAACTGGTGAATCAAAAAAACCTACCGTTGTTCTGTGGGCCGCAATGAACATAAAGTTCCTCATGCGAAATGTCGAAATCCCAACACCACGCAAAGTTTGTTAAAACCTCGCGAAATTTTGCCATATTTCATCATCGTTCCGAAGAAAATCAATCTTTTCTCATGTCATCGATAGTTTCCAATGCCACCTTTGCAGAGAAATGAACGCGCCGTATTCCTTACAAAATGCTCTTTGTATTCGGTAATCCCCAGGTAGAAGATTGCACTCCCTGAATGTGGAACGGCTGTAGCAGATTATTAAGCAGAATCCTCCACACCATTGCCTGAGAAACGCCTAACCCATGAGTTACTGTGCGAATACTTGTCGAAGGGTCCTCGGCCACATTGTCAAGAACTTGATCCAGTACACCGGGCTGCAGGGCTGGACGTCCACGATCACTTGAACGAGGATGAACACTTCTAAATTCCCTCAGATTACGATCAAGTCGTAGAAAAACACCATGTGGGAAACGCTGTCGATATTGTCGAGATGCTGCAAGAGCATTGCCATTACATGCTCCGAAAAATAAATGCATGTCACTGTATTCTGCATTTGTATAAGATATTGCGCGATTGAAAGGATGAGTTCCCAACAGCGCCATTGGCTTTTTACTTCAGTCGAACATAAAATCAATTGACTTACAATACGGTACATCAACTTTCGACGAAAACAGAAAACTTTAAAAAAAATTAAAAACTCGTATAAGCATTATTCTATTCGACACTTTTTATTCTTGCCGATACCTGAGGAAAAACGCTCGCAACGTTTGTTATCTTTTTTTTTGTTTTTTGTTTTTTCCCCTTCAGAATCCTTCTCTCCTTCGAGATTTACAATGTAGTCATTTTAACGGTTGCGTACATATTGTTGAACTTCACGGGAAAACAAAGTTCAAACAGAAAAATTTCGTAAAATTTGCTAACTTGTTTATAAATATTAACAAAGCTATTACGGCCTAAGAGGTATCTATTTCTCTATCAAATATAATCCTTCCCAAAAAAGTGTTACCGGTCTTATACTCGGTTTAGGTTACCCTGAAATCCAAAGACACGGCACACAAAAAAATTTCAGTTAAACAATGCGTTTTGAAAAAAAAGGCGTTGTACCGTCTGTATATGAGAGAACCACTTAACAAAAAAAAAGTCGCTAACATGTCATATTCGTTTCCTGTCATTGAGAAACGTGGTTCCGTTAAAGCGTATACGGAAATTAACCAGGTCAATCATTGTTGTTACACGTGGAAGGCCACACAGGTGAAAGTTATGTATGACTAGAAGAGGTACCCGGCGTTGCCCGGGATAATTACACTTGCACAAACTTTTCCTTTCATTGTTGGTCACGAGATATTGATTGTTGGTCCATGCAGAGCGTTTGTGAATTGCGTGTTGATACCATTGTTGATACCTATTGTTGTACAAACTTTGCCTTGCATTGTTGGTCATGAGATATTTCTCATTAATATGCCTTGCCATAACCATGAATATCGATTTTTTATCGATATTTATTATTTTTCCGAAATCTGAGGTAGACAGTGACCTTCCTCATGCTTTGAAGGTCATGTATGCGAAATTTTATCAAGATCGGAATAAAACTGTAGATTTGTATAAAAAACAGACCCACAGACCCACAGACGCACAGACCCACAAACATCCTTCTTTAAATATATAGATTTATCAGAGAGAGTCGTTCCTCATCATGGAATCCTACCAAGAGGAACTTGAATGGTCTTTTCATGGCAGAATCACAGACGTTGAAATTTAGGACAGTCTTAATGGGAGGTTAAAATAGGATTTCCTATGGTGTGCACCAGGTATAATTAACTCTAGTTTTCACGATAGATTAAAACTACATATTGAAAATAAGTTTTAAAATCTTTGTGTATTTCTAAAATACATAATATAAGTCACTTGTATTTTCTGAAAAGCCGCTTCAGTCAATTTAAATTTGATTTGACTGTTTCCAAAGATGGGATGGAACTATACATTCGAATTTATGAAATGAGGGTATTTATATTTTTAATTTAAGCTTTTTCAGTAAATTTTTTATCAAATTTGAATATAAGCAATATACTTAGTATTATTTTTATTTTGATTTATTTACAGTTTTTGAAAACGTATAGAGGGGAAATGGAAGGAAATCAAATGTACATCATAATAATGCTTTTATGGATTAGTGTTTTCGTATTTTCTTCGTTTCGAATAGTGTCACCAGTTTTTGGCTTCTAACATACATCTGACTTCATTGACCAGATTACGTTATAGAACTGGTATCCACCAAGAAAGGATTTCAGTTGTTTGAACATATGGAAATCACTTGGTTCAAGGTAGAGACTGTACAGGCAAAAAGCAGATACTCTTCCTAAACACAAAGGGTTATAAATGAAGAGCAATGTTTCTATTTGAACATAACATTTTTACATTATGTAAAACAATGGTTGTACAATAAATGTTGTTATAATAAATGTTCAACTTTTGATTTCGTTTAAACTGATGAACAATTTTTTGTTTTTTGCCTTTTCACTGCTTGTATCTTCTAAACTGTTAGATCAATTGAAAAAACATCAAAAATAAAACATTTCTCAAATGCTGTATACAATCTGAAAATACCTTTAAAAATAGAAGTTTCCATTGCACATTTCAGAGTTGACTTCCATGTTCGAAAATGACATTGTTTTTATGGAAAAATGGAATACACCTCCATGGATTTTCTTATAAATCCTTAAAAATGAGCACTTACTGGAGATAATGGAGAGTTAGCAAACTAATGGAAAGTATGGAAAGGCGGCAAAGGAAGCAGTCCCTTCGCTCGACGCTGTACCGGTTTCTGAGCAAGTGATGAGTGGTCAACAGAAGAAACGGCGACTGCTAGACCACACAAAGTGATGACAGCCCATGTTTTGCTTTAAGATAAGAAACTAGTGAATAACCCCACTCAGACTGTTGGAATTGGAGAGCAGACTAAAACAAAGGATTATGTACATCGTTCAATCGTTGTAGGGTTTCCATTGGGATACATAGTAGATCATCGGCACATGAGGAAGCTTAACAGGGAGCTAACGGCTGCGGATCAGTGGGCTGGAAGACACTTGCAGCTGATGACGAGGTCACTCGAACTGGGGAATTTAGTGCGACGGGTGAATTGAAAGTGGCACCATCGGTCCAACAATAAACAGAATCGGTAGATTCGCAAAGCGACTTGGTAAAGTAAACACACACACATTAAAACTTCAATAAATTCCAAAAGAAAGGTAAAAGAAGAATAGGGCTACGCTCCGGCGAACTTCAAGAAAGCTTAATCTCGGATAAGGATAATCTTCCAATCATGGTCGCATGTTGCAGTAGACTGGACGGCTCAAAAAACGGGATAGACCAGTACATCTGTGGTGTTACGAATGTCCATCTGTATACAAGCTATCGTGAAGCCGCTCGAGAGAGAAGATAGCCGTTGCGATAGGTTCTCGGATACTCGGATACTAAAGGGTGTCACTCTCGATGGCACGTATCTACTCGGTCAGCTCCCGTATGCACATTGTCATTTTCTTTTTTACCTGAAGGGATGACATCTCAAGGAACATATTGGCAACTTGTAAGTATGACTCAAGGTTATTAGAATAATAAGGTTGCGCGCTCAGAGCAGTTCTCGCAACTTCTCGCACAATCTCAAAAAGATCTCGGCGTGCTGTGACGTCATCCAGAGGCGAAGTGGCGCGATTAGCAAATGAATCAGCGCGAATTTCGGTTTGATTGAGGCATTATTAGGTACTTTCGTGGAACTCATGAAAGCTATTTCGGAATAAAATTGTTGCTCGTACTGCCTATATCGTGATGAAGTGAATATAGAGTAATTAAACTTGACATTTTATTGTTCAAATGGTTTGCAACTGTGCAATAGCGTGTTGCCAAAATGAAAGAGAGGTGGAAGCATTTTGTTCTCTTTTCCCAAGGGCTCTTTTGCTATAAACCTAAACAATGAATTCATTTTATTACGCATCTAATTTTTATAGTTTCTTTTAAATTTGGCTATTCGAGAATTCTCTTGTCGATGAAAGCCTACTCGATCAGTTTTCATTTAATCTGTCGATTCAGACTTATTCATATAGACAGGAATATATGAGACTCCTCATATGTTCCCTGATATAACTTTATTTACTGTAAAATCAAAATTCCAATAATTTCATCCTTTTATTTTAATATTCAGAAATTACATTTCATGCCATTATGTAATATTCAATTAATTTCCGACCATTATTATGTAAAATTGAATTCATACTTTTTGTTTACAATATACCGTCGTGATCGTATCGTTTTCTGTTGAATCGCTTCATTCCCTTCCGCGACGCTTGCCTCTGGGTGACGTCATCCGCTTTGCTTAAATTCGACCAATCGTACGGAACCCTCCTGAGCGCGCAACCTTATTATTCTAATAACCTTGGGTATGACTGTTCCTGATCAAAGCTAGAAGCCAATCTGCCCAAAACAGTTTCATCAAGTTCACCTGCAAAAATTTCTTGAGGGCTTGCATCGAAAAACGCACGATCTTAATATCATAAAAGAATTTATTTATAATTTAGAAAAAAATTAGGCGCGTGGCAACAACAGAAATGAAACAAACATATTGTTCATTAGAAATGAGACATAGACGTAAATAGAATTAAGTTTAAGACTACTTTTCCAAAATATCAATTGACATATAAAATAATTTTTAAATGAAATATTAGAATAACTACCCAAGGCAAATTTGTGAATTCTAAAATATTTTTCTCACGCACCGAATTACGAATTTTATTATCCTTTCAAACTTTAAACGCGTTTTACTCGGCTTCTATCCTTTTTGCGTGACCACACATGCATACCGTTTTGCATTAAGGATACTGAGGTAGTTATAAAAACCAAATGGCATATGGATTATGATGTATTTTAAGAACTTTAAACGAATTCATTAAGTGTTATTCCAAATGTGCTGAAGGTGGAAGATGTTTGAATTTTTACATATGCAATTCCGAAATGGGAAGATGGTGAGTTATAATGACGAATTATGTAGTCATTCTTCTATATATACATAAAATTAGGTAAATTCATTGCCCTTCCTTCCGTAGAGAATCCAAAGAACAAGATGCTCGTGAGATTACTTTTCTTGTTTTTATTTCATTTAACACAGTCCGCTTATGATATAGCTTTCAACGGTAAAGACGCGGCAGCAATATACAGTAATGTTCCTTTTCCAAACGAAATAGACGACTACACTATCTGTTTTCGCATCCAACAAAGTGCAAACACAGACTGTATGGCTTATTTAACTTATGGTACACGAGAGAACATGGCTTTTAATATTCTTATGTGCAATACAGACGTCAAAGCCCCTATTGGGGCTAACGCTATAGAAATGAGTGGCGAATTCGTGCAAAAAAACTTACCTGAGAGAAAATTTGATATTGGCAGAGTGAGAAAATTATCTACTGAATTTAATCATTTCTGTTTTGTCTGGGATAGGTCTTCATCTAATGGTTCGTTAAATATTTACAAAGAGGGTCGAAATATCTTTACCGAGCCCCTGACTAATGGTTACGGCAAGATTAAAGGAAGAGGACAACTCGTCCTTGGCCAGTTACCTGTAAAATATATTAAGAATTTTAATACTGAGTACACCTTAGATGGGAGAATGACAGACCTTGAAATTTGGGACAGAGCTCTGAACAAAACTGAAGGTAAGTATAATTTAAATAAAATATAAAGATACCACATAATAATAAAACATATTGAAATGCTCTGTTTATAGTTCTTCTTAGATCATGAGAAAAATTAAAGTATTCTCCAATATAGGGAATTTTTTTAATTTCACGAATTATCTGTAATATGATGAACTCATATTTAGATATAATATTTGGATATTCATGTTTTACTTATTGTCTTCTAGCTTTTTGTTTAATCCTATTTCTTATGAACAACGGTATATAAGAGATGATGTGAACATTTTAGATTAATTGTTCAATGACTTTTAACAATGAAGTATAAATTTATAATATATGGCGAATTCGGCTGGATACTTCAGCGTGCTCTAACAACACCCCCTACAAAGAAAGCCCCTGCACTAAAACGTCATACATTGTTACACCATCATAAGAAGATATTGTTAGGCTTAATTCTAAAAATAATAAGACCTAAAAAATAACTTTTTATATTCATGTAACAATGTATGATGCTTTAGTGCGCGGGGTTTCTGTCCGACGAAAGTTTGACGGGGCGTGTCCAATTAAAATTTCCACTTTCAATTGTTAGACACCGATAAGTTAATTTTGCGACAATGACAAAACAACTGAATATGGTCTTAACCAGAGACAAATGAAAGAAAGAGACTGGCAGTGACCTCCCCTCTAGTGGTGCCTTCGCGCTGCCATATTGGGATTGGCAAGAAACAGCTGATCGCCTGAGGCAATGCATGTCAATTAATCGTTTGGTTTGGTTTGTTTGGTATTAAAGTCCTTTTCAACTTCTATGGTCATTTTAGGACAGGGTTATAGAGGCGGCAAATTTTGCCTTGCAAGGGTTCTTTAACATGCAGCCGGCAAACGACTAGGGGACCAACATCTTTACTTCCCTTCCGAAGGAAGTGCGTGATCTGAGGATTTTCTCCCTGAAAAAATCCTCGTCGTCCTCGGCCGGAGTCGAACCCGCGTCCTCGGGGATCAGAGGCAATAACGCAACCACTGAACTACCGAGGCCGATGTGAAAAAAATCGCAAACAATTGCTTATTACAATATGTGGATTAATAAATTGATTATTTGATTGAACTGAGAATTATTTCTTCCTTTTCTTTTAATTTAAAATTTTAAAATATTTGTCTTTTAAAAATTCGTTAGGCATTGAATCAGTTATTTGGAGTTATTAAAAGTATACGTTATCGTTAGTTAATGCAATAAAGTTTTTTTTTAAAGAAATCAGAAAACAGGTTATGCTTACTAATACTTCCAGAAATCATCTACAATAACAGCTGAAATTACATTGAGAATATATGCCGCCTTAGATTTTTGCCAATCGTAACTTGGCGAATGCTGCTCTTCCGCTGGCACCAGTAGCGCTCAGCGAAATGAATAGGGCACTGCAAGTCTCTTTCTTTCATTTGTCTCTGGTCTTAACCACGGTCTATAGATATTCATGGTCATCGAGCTCCATTGTTAAAATGAAGCTAAAGTTTCTAGCTCCCGATAGGGCGGGAACTATTGAAAAGTGGCGCTGCATGTACAATCGCCGCTCTATCGGCAGATAGAAAATTTACTTTCATATTCAGATTCAATGACAATCTACCGCAGATTGCGGTCGGCCTTAGTGCGATCTATGCGACACCTGGCGCGATCTGTTTTCCTTAGCATCTCAAAACAATGGAAAATGGCCGAAGCTCCATGACCATGAATATCTATAGACTGTGGTCTTAACTAAAAAAACAAAAAATCTGACAGATTGCGGTTGTAATTTCTCAACATATGGAGTTTTTGTTTTAATTTGTTTGATAATTAAAAATGTTTAAGAACAGAACGAATGAATCTTACATAATATGTTGTTTTTTTCATTTTCAGTTTTCTTATCACATTCATTTTTTAAAAAACATCATCAAATAAAATAAGGCATTAATTTTTTTTTCATTTACAGCGATCTTATGTTATGTATTTTTGACTGCAATGGCAATAGGATTGATTATATCTTTTCAGTAAAACAATCGAGGAACAAGGAACTCTCAGGTGGCAACATACTCTCGTGGACAAAAGCAAAAGACAAATGGACCTTTGTGAAAAACGCTTCCATTGCCGACACGGTGCTCCCAGAAATACCTAAAGCCGTTTCTTCCAAAGAATATGATCTCAACTTTACTGACCATTCAGCAGCTGCTGTGCTCGAGAATATACCATTCAAGAACAACACAAGACAACTATCGATATGCTTTAGCGTCAATCAAACAACGCAAAAAGCTACTTATTTATCTTATGCAACCACTAAGAACGTTAATGCAATTGTCATCGGATCCGAACAAAATCATGATGAAATTAAGATAGCTAACAAATCCATTAAGCTGCTTATACGATTGAAAGATATCAACGCATTCTACCATTATTGTTACACGTGGGACTCGGATAGAGGTTACATGGGGATCTTTAAACAAGGTAATTTAGTGTCTGACGAAAACAGTGAGCAAATGAAAAACATTGAAATCGGTGGCGGAGGTATTCTCGTAATTGGACATCAGCAGGGCTCTTACGGTGGAAACTTCGTTCAGCCAGAATCTTTCATTGGAATCATTTCCGATTTGCAAATATGGGATAGAGTCATCACGGAAGAAGAAGGTAGGAACCAAACCAACCATAGAAATTCTTTAATGCTCAACTGAAATATAATAATATTCTAATTTTAAAAAAAAAAACGAGAAGAATATCATGAAATGTAATACAATGAAAAATTATATTCACAATAATATTGTTCATCTTTGTTCAGAGGAAATTAATTTTTAGTATATTATCCTATTCTCCTCATTTGCTATTTTGCTACAAGCTTATTGCAGTTGTCTTAGTTGAACAATGAAATTTTTTTTTCTTCTAGTAATAATTCTTAGTCACTTATAAAATTTTCTATCATAACATGAAGATAAGAATATTTCCACTTAAAATAAAGCTTACTAACCCTCGTTACTCAGAAGTAAAAGTGATCTATTCGTGGCACCAAAGCATTTTGTTTAATGGTTGGGATTTGTGGAACAGTGTTTTTGGAAAGATATCGCAAGGGTACCAACAGACGCTTTGAGAACCAGTTCATTTTTTATTCACGGGCTTTCCGGGTCTGATCTCACAAAATATTGGATTACACAACACTAACAGACCCCATGTGAAAATATTTTCAAAAAAGTAGTATTATACAGGACAATTTTCATATATTTGGAGAGACCGTCCAGCAGCGTGTGCCCTCTCTGTACAATTTAAAATACAGCCAGCGCCATCTCTGGCTACTAAAAATGAAAGATACACTGTATTCCTGCGCGAAAGTCTTGCAGTCATTGTTGATGCTGCTTCACTGAAAATCACCATTAAACAAAGCAAAAACGACTTCATAATTTTTAAAGCTGGCAAAAATCCCATTCAGCTCCAGGCAAATTGGATTTTGAAAATAAAATATAATGGAAAGGAAGAAAGAAAAAATAAAAACCTATTGCCAAAATTTCATGTTTTTAGCTTCGGCAGTTTCGGCTCGGCGATGATGAATCAATCAGTGAGGACATGTTATTTTATATATGTAGAATGTGTACGACCCCCTCGTACAACTTCATTTTCGATATGTTGATTGAACATTTCGGACTGGATTATCGAAATATTTCAAGCACTATTTAGAGTCCACAATGTGTAAAAGCCAGTTCATACGCACTGTAAGCAGCCAGAACTGTCCATACTTATTTGTCCCGTACAACACAGCTTTTATCACAATCACATCTACATTTTAATACTGAACGTCAAAATTGCGGAACATTTTGGGGTATTTATTATAATGGCAAAATGAGCAGCGTAATGAAAGTAATTAAATAAAAAGATACTATGCCATAGAAGCGCAGAAAAAAAACAAGTCTCTGTGACCATTACTAGCCGAGATATTAATTAAAAACCTATACCGATAGAATGCTAATAGATATCGATAGGTGGCGTCCTATGTCCATCAGTGAGAATTCAATTCGATTCGCGTGAGATTCGTCGATTGAATTGCAGTGTTTTTATTTCAATCTTTAAAGTAAACGAAAAAATAAAAAATAAAAAAGAACGTTAATGGGTCGGATTGAAAAGCAGAATAGATAGCGTAATAGAAATAATGTTTTTCTTACATATTTAACTGTAACTAAATTTTAGCATGTACACTGAGGTCAAAAATGACTCGCAAACATACTGAGCTTGAAATAGACAATTCAGAGAAGTTCTCAAATTTAATTATTTCCAGCAACTAGCGTGAATTCTCAATTCATTCCAGTGATGTTTTCATTGGATATTGATCCGCATTGACTTGAATTTTTCACTCAAAATAATCCCAAGAACGCCAAGAAATGTATAGTATTGTACACCTAGACTCGTTAAGTTAGAGAACTCGGCAAAAGTAAAGGTAGTGTACATCACAGTGCATAGTTTGCATAAGTTGATGATGTCTAACAAGTTCCTCTCTCGTTTCACCGAGAGTTAGTTTTGAAGGGCAGTTTAACGCGAGCGCTGGAACTCGAGATTGTCACAGTTTGAACAAGAACGAACGTGACGTTCTGCTGAAAATTAGATAAATCAGCAAATAATACTTTTCAGATGATTAAAAAAGCAAACGGCAAAGAATTGGCTATTGCTACTCGACAACCACCGTGGACATCGGTCTGTGTTTGTCCAAGAGGAATTCGCACAGCAACAGGTCGTCGTTTAGCCACAGCCTCCATAATCATCTGAAATCACACCATACGATTTCTTTCTCCTTCGCAGGTAAGAAAAGCTAGGATGGTGTAGATTTTAGACTGTAGAGGAGATCGCAACTGCCACAAGAACATCTATACAAGATATTCCTATCAAGGACTGTCAGAGGTGTTTCCAACTGCTATACTAATGTTGGTAGACGAGCATAATGGTCAACGGCGATAGTTTTCAGGGATAATGTTTAAGCATGTCTGAAGATACAGTAATGTGGGACAATTAAAACAAAGATACAGTATAGCCTTGATATGTGCAAAGAGTTATGCTGGGAAAAACATGAAAAAATTACTTTCAATTATTTCTTCTTTAACAATTTACCACCTTACAGCAACATGCTCATTTAATAATGAATAAATAACTATTAGGTTATATCAAAACTTACTCAAGAATGAACAAAATTTTTAGGGTAAACAATTTTACAATGTCAAAAGTCATATCTGTGAAAAAGTTTACCTTCTTGAAGATTTATTAAGTTTACAGACCTAAAATAAAAAAAATATTTTCTTTTCAGCAATGGCAGCAAAGAAGAGGCAGACATCTGGAAATATTGTCGCCTGGTCTCAAGTCAAGGAAGACTGGTCCTTAGAAGAAGGCGCTACGATGGCAGAGAGTACTTTTCAACCAGACGCTAAAAATCAGTCGAATATCTACCAAATCGCTTTTCCAGCTGCTTCAGACAGTTATGCGGCAGCATGGGTGGAGCATATGCCATTCCCTAAAAATACTCGAGAGATAACAGCCTGCATAAATGAGAAACACCTTACAAGAATGAATCAAGCTTATTTCTCATATGCGGCTCCTGGGTCCTACAGTGCCTTCAATATTTACGTTAGAACAGATAAGACAGAAATATGCGTTGATCAATGTCAATACGTTAAAAGCGGTGTTAAAATGGACAAGAACAATTTTAATTGCTACACGTGGAGCTCCAAAGATGGACATTATGAAATTTATCATGACGGGGAATTAGTTTTAAGTGGAGCTAGTGAGAAATTTAAGGACAGAGTTATCCCTCCAAATGGGATCCTAGTTCTTGGTCAGTACCAAAAGGAATATGGCAGAGGTTTTACTCCTGAATGGTCTTTCCGTGGCACAATCATCGATCTTGAAATTTGGGACAGAGTCTTAAATAAAACTGAAGGTAAGATAACTTAGGTTAACTTTGTATAATTAATAATCATTTTCAAGATAGATTCAAACCACAGACAGAAAATATGTTTCAAAAGCTTTATGTATTTCTGAAATAATTGAAATAATTTATTTGGATCTTCCAGAAAACGGCTTTAGTCGATTTGAATTTGATTTGGCAGCTTCCGACGATAAAATTGAACACTACATTCGAGTTATCTTTAACGAGGATATTTTTATAGATACAGGGTTACAAGAAACAAGTTTCCCACTACAGAGGGCTGTAGAATGCGATCTATTCGTCCAAATGAGACACAACTTGAACTACAAATTAATTCAAATGATGGGCTTGACATTTATTAAATAAAAAGTTTTAGTACAAATATTCACCAATAGATGGCGCTCTAACACAAATGGTATTTCTTTGCATATATGGAAAATGTGTAACATCATGTGTTTAGGACTTGGCTGTTCAGCGGGAGACATATGATCTCTTGTCGGGGGTTGTTCTTCTATTTGCTGAATATACTTTCACTGCCATGTGTGGGTTTTAAGACCTTTTTCCGCTCTTGGACAGAAGAGGGAGCTTAATTAGCGCCTTTTTTCTTAGTAAGAGAGTCACTCTTTTTTTGGTTCGGAAGACCTGGGTTCGACGGGTTTGGCTGTCGATTGGTTGATTGACTTGTGTCGGCTTTTATTATGAAGTCTTCACAGATTTTTTTTCTCCGAGTTTTGGACAGGCAGATTGTGACTGATTGGTCGTGGGAACAAGTCGTAAGACCTCTCTCGCGATTCGGGCAGAGATTTCCCTTGATGAGGGCAGTGGTCGCTGAGCGACTGCTGGTGCGAGATCGAATCTCGGAATTGGTCGTCCTCCGATAGACAACGGCCCTATGGCTTCGAGCCTTGTGTCGTAGATGGATGAGTTCTCAGTCTCGTTCAGCATTGTTTGGGGGTGGCTTTGCTTGACAGTTGGTCAATTTCCTCTCTTCCTCATGCCGAGTCCTCGCTGACTTTCTCCTTCTCATCAGATGTCCCAGAGAATCATCGTAGCTTTGTCAGTAAGCTGAGATTATCGTAGGCAAGTACGCACCGATTTGTGTTTTACGGTTGTTCTTTGCCATTTTTACTCACTTAACTGCCTTCTTGTCTTCTTCATTTCCTACCTTTACATCCAGTTACCCAATCCAACTTTCACTCTGTCTAATGAAGGCATTCTCTATGGTCCAAACAGTTCTCTTTCTCTTTTTCTCTGCTTACGAGAATGCCCAGCCTGCAGTACTTTGAGAATGAGCGCCAATCTGTGTTAAGTAGGAGAATTAGAGATTACATTTATTTTTGCTTTGTGGGTTAAAAACCGTGTTTCTGATATATTGTTGCTCCTATGCCTATTATGATTGATTGTTTTGTTGTTGATTGTTATCTACTTTTGTTATTCTGTTTTCTCCATTCAAGTGTGTTGTTTTGCTTTTTAATGCCTTTTTATTTGATGCGTTATTTAAGTCTTATCTTAGCCTTGTTTTTTTTGGGCGTTTATTGCTTTTTCTTTCTCTTCATTGCGAGTTAGGTAATGGTTCAACCTCCTGAATTTCACTATACAACTTGACCATCTTTAACACAACAGAAATTCAGTTTCGCCAAAATCATATTGTTTCCCATCCCCGTTTCCCACTGGTGCCGTGACACAAGGAGAAATACTTCTGAAGACTGGGAATCCTGGTCACGGTACCAAATAATGTATGTGAGAAACGGGACCCGAATCTTATGTCATTGCGCTAGTCATGGTTGTGTTGAAGATGGTAAAGTTGTATAGTGTAATTCAAGAGGTTGAACGATTACCATACTCGCAATGAAGAGAAAGAAAAAGCAAAAACGCCAAAATCCAAGATTAAAATAAGACTTAAATAATGCATCAAATACAAAGGCTTTAAAAAGCAAAACAACACACTTGAATGGAGAAAACAGAATAACAAAAGTAGATAACAATCAACAACAAAATAATCAATCATAATAGGCATAGGAGCAATAATAGGAGAAACATGGCTTTTAACCCACAAAGCAAAAATAAATAAACGTAACGCAGGCATCTTGATGTACTCCAGATACAAGTGAGCGAGTCATGGGTATGTGGCTTTGTCATCCTTGACCTCGGCTGCCTGCGTGGTGCTCCGTTTCAAGCAGGGAATTGTTCATCGTGCTGCGAGTGAACTGTGTACTTTGTTTCTCATGGAATTTGTATGTTTTCTCCGTTCGTCGTGTGTCGTCGCGAATTAATATATGCCTTGTTAGTACTTTCCATTGTGATTAGCTTTAACTTCCTAGCTTGTAAGTTTGTTTTAAGTTAGTTGTTAAGCTAGCTATTAAAGACTGCTTTATTTTGTTTCAGTTAGACCCACGCTGATGAATGGAAGTTTTTTGTCTGCACATATGAATATTAATACAGGGTGCGCAAGGTGTTTGAGGAAAGATTCACGTCAAGAAAGAAAATACAGATATAAGTCGAGATAATAACTTTATTATCGAAACATATCATGAGCATACATAAGAAACCTTCTTGTTATATGGATATTCAATGAATCCTCCTTCAGCTTCTATAACTGCTTCAATGCGAGATCGAAACCGTCGACATGCGCAAATCAAATGGTCATGGTTCAAAAGCGGTAAGTTGATCTACTGTAGCTCTTCGGTTGGCCTTCACACACCTTCGCAGCCGACGTTCGCCTCTCTCATCAATGGCACGTGGTGCTTCACACTTCCCATATCGTTTATTCTGAACGGTCCCATTTTCCCAGTCATGGTACACTTTTAACTACAGCAGCATGAGAACAGTTCACAAACTGCGCGGTTTCCGAAATACTGCCACCCTTGGCCCGAAAGACGATTATCATCCCCTTTTTCAGATCTGATAAATCACGTTTTTTACCCATTGCAGCAATGAGTGATATGTTTTAATGTTGCGGAAACCTACCTTATATAGTCACCTAACCAATTCCCAACTCGTGACATACTTCCTCGGCTGGGCAACCCCGAACACGAGCCATGATTCTGATATGTACGACACTCGTCGGGGTTGGTCATAATAATGTGACTCGCCCTGTACAAGGAGCACAATAATCGTACGACACTCGTGCTTTAAAGACAGTAATTCCAAAACGTACTGTAGGTAGGTTGAAAATTTTATCGACGTGTAACTCAAATTCGTGATCTGACATAAATATTTTGTTTAGAGCTCCTACCTTCTATTAGTGCTAGCAAATTATTAAAGCTACCAGTTCTTTGGGTATGAAAATCGTGTCACGCAGTGTAATTATTAAGTACCGAAAGGTGCTTTATGCTATCAGTGTAGGGAAACGTGTCTGTCTGTCCGTCTGTCTGTCTGTAACTCAAACTCCTCCGAGGCTATGAAAGATTTTCAAAATCTGTTGTCGTCAGTCGATGACTATGGTTCAGTGCACGAACCAGTTACAAATATTATCTAAAGCGGTTCATTGGCACGTGCACAAATGGTAACTCTATTTCCCGCCTAGCAATTTTCAATGGGAAGATATATTGAGTAATATATCAAACAAGTAGTAATGATGAGATAGAAGCGGTTATTCATTACTATTTTCGTCAGTCAATGAATATGGTACATGCAGGAACCAACCACAAATATTAACCAAATAGTTTCAATAGCACGTGCACGAACGGTACCTTCACGACAACACCCAGCAATTTTCAATGGAGAGATATATTAAGTAATAAATCAAACAAGTCGTAATGACGAGATAGAAGCGGATATAAATTACTATTTTCGCCAATTGATAAATATGGTTCAGAAAATGAACTATTTTGAAAATGGTTGTAATCGAAACAATGGCACGTGCTCTAATGGAACCCTTATGGAACCCTCAAATATTTTCAATGATAAGATATGGCATGTAATATATCAAACAAATTCGGATGATGTGTCATGAATGAATATAACGCAAAATTAATGATAGTCCTAATTGGTTTCCAGGAACCTGGTTTAGTGGAACCATTCTGGTTTAGTGGAAAGATTATGGTTAATTGGAACTTTGATTGCTAAAATATGGCATATTACATCAAACGACTTAGAATGAGGTGTCATGAATAAATATAACGTAAAATTAATTATAGTCCAAATTGGTTTCCAGGAACCTGGTTTTGTGGAACCATGATGGTTCATTGGAACTTTCAATGCTAAAATATGGCATGTAATATATCAAACGCTTGGAATGATGTGTCATGAGTGAATATAACCTAAAATTAATGATAGTTCCAAATGGGTTTCAAGGAACCTGGTCTAGTGGAACCATTTTGGTTTAGTGGAACCATTATGGTTCATTGGAACTTTCAATGCTAAAATATGATATGTAATATATCAAACGACTTAGAAGGATGTGTCATGAATGAATATAACGTAAAATTAATGATAGCCCTAATTGGTGTCAATGAACCTGGTTTAGTGGAACCATTATGGTTCATTGGATCTTTCCATGCTAAAATATGGTATGTAATATATCATACGACTTGGAATGATGTCATGAATGAACATAACGTAAAATTAATGGTAGTCGAAATTGGTTTCAAGGAACCTGGTTTAGTGGAACCATGATGGTTCATTGGAACTTTCCATGTTAAAATATGGCATGTGATATATCAAACAACTTGGACTGATGTGTCATGAATGAATATAACGTAAAATAAAGATATCAAATTGGTTCGAAGGTACGTGGTGTAATGATATCTTTATGGCCCATTAGAAACTTACGATGTTAACATAGGGCTGTTTAAATATATAGTTCCGTGAATGGTTTAGTTTAACCTTTCGGTACTTCGTTATGTCATTCCTTAGTGGTTTATTCTATTTAGAGGTCGGATTGTTTTTCTTCGAGAGGCTGGGTGGTCTTATCGTTCAATCGCCAACCACGTTGAAATTAATGTTTCTATGGTGACTCGATGTTGGCAGCGGTGGTCTACAAAAGATACTCAACACTCGTAGACCCATGCTATACTGATCCACGCCAAGACCGTTGGATTATAAGGGATGCGCTGAATCCACAGCAGAGATAAGGGCCGGAGAAGCACCAACTGTACAGAGATGGCCCAATTGCAATCGTTTACTTAACGTAAGACTACAGCCGCGTATCCCTCTATTCAGACTACCACTTCTGCAAGACGGAAAGAGCTGATGGCGAGCTGAATGGAGGTTCGTTGTCATCAATGTTGAGAACAAATTTTGCCTGCACACTTCTATGGTGTTTGTGAATGAAAGATATCCAGGAGATTATGAAAATAAAAAACTAAATTACCTTTACTGTAAATAAATAACATCAATGGCAGCACAAGGAGCCAAAACCGCTTTTCCACAACCAAATATTTATTAAGCCTGGATGCGTATTTCGGACGCTACGCGTCCATTTTTCAACAAGACTGAATGTTACAGTGTGCCTTAGGGCTATTTATATATATCAGGTTCCCTTTACAACCGCAACTACAATCCTGTCGCTTCTGCCTTCGCGCAGCATATTATACAGACTAGGCATGACGCTAAACCTGACGACTTCGATGTTCTCCACCGTACCTGCGATTGGAGGAAGCTTTGACACATCCCCGCGCTCTTTTATTGGCTACTTCGTCTCCCCCCTTTTTATTTTTTATTTTATTTAATTCTTTGGTGTACTTGTGTCCTGCTAGCAATTGATTGGCTTATTTTGTTTCGAATTTATTCTGTATTCTTGGCTGTAATTTTACCTGATTGGCTTTGCGTCATATTTTTTATCCACTTGTAAAGGGAACCTGATTGTGGTCCCTATTATACGAGGGTTGGGGCATAAGTCATGGAAACTATTTTTTTTGTGAGAATTCGACCGTGGGTGGAAAATGCGAAATATATAGATGAAAGGACAAGGTTTGGTTTGGTTTGGTTTATTTGGTATTAACGTCCTTTTCAACTGCCATGGTCATTTCAGGACGGCGTTATAGGGGCCGCAAATTTTGCCTCGCAAGGGATCTTTAACGTGCAGCCGGCAAACGACTACACGGGACCAACGGCTTTACTTCCCTTCCGAAGGAAGTGCGTGATCTCAGGATTTCCCCCTGAAAAATCCTCGTCGTCCTCGGCCGGGATCGAACCCGCGTACTCGGGCATCAGAGAAAGGACAAGGAATGGAGGAAATGTACGGACATTTAGCAACACGGAAATATTTTGCTCTTCATGTTTATTAAGGTAGTTGATATAACATTACAACTTTCATGTTCCAGCACACATACCCGTTCTAAAGGGCCTCAAAGTAGTCCCCTGATCGTTCACAGTACGCTGCCAACGATATGACAGGCGCCCATATCATCTGCTTCACCATTTCTCTCACCATGTGGAAATCTGGTCATTATCTATGCACAATACAGGTATTTGCAATGTCCATTCGTGTCCGAAGCTGTCTACCACGTAATGGTTCCTTACCGTCCGTATAAGATCAAAATAACATGGAGAAAAGTCCGGAGAGTATAGTGGGTGCTCCAATTCTTACCAAAGCCAGCGGAGACCGGCTATATTGATATACGAGCGTTGTTCAACTCGGGTTACATCCATCCTGATGACTAAGAACTGATTTAACATTGTTCTCAATGCAACAAAAGGAAATCACAGAGCCATCTGGTGTTGTGAAAATATATTATGAATGAATGGTTTCCTCGAGACATATGACATTTTGTGATACCATCCCTTAGCTATGAGAAAAAAAAATAGTTGCCATGACTTATGCCCCAACCCTCGTATATAAATAGCCCTACGGCACACTGTAGCATTCTACATTGACAAGCTACTTCTGTACAAGTCGATTATCCGGACCATACTTCTCTATGGCATGCCTGCGTGGGCGACTATCTGTAAAACCAGATGGAGTGAACTACAGTCGTTTCAGAATGTTACCCTGCGGTCCATTGCCCAGCTTGGCAGAAGGACTGTGAAAAACCAATCCATCCACTTGGATTTAAACATGGCCCATATCGGAAAGTTTATACAGGATCTTATGATACAGAAGATGAAGACTCACGACAATAAACTTGTGAAAGGGATACTGAAGAACTCAATAAATATGAACTGGCATACGAAGTATCGTAAACCGAGGCACATTCTGGACATCAATTTTGAAGATATTAGCAACGTTTCTTTCCCGGACTATTGGAAGATGTGATAATCTTCCTTCTCGCTGTATTTTTTTTTACTTCGTTTGTATTTTTGTTTCTGACAATCGTCAATCTTATGGAAGACCGGTTGGGTTGATCAGGCTTCTTGATTATTTCAGTGTAATTCATCTGGAATTTATTCTGGTTCGATGAGCTTTGTGAAAGCGCTGCTTTCGTCCCATCCTAACAAATGTACACGTCACTGTTCGATTGTCGAAAAATGAAAAATGGTCGCGTAGCGTCCGAAATACGCTTAATAAATATTTTGTTGTGGAAAAGCGATTTTGGCTCCGTGTGCTACCATTGATATCCAGGAGAATGTTGAACCCGTTCTCCTGCCTTAATGCTGTTAGAGTAGGATAATAACAAAATTTCGGAAGTGCGTTACAGGAAGATAATACAAAATCTCAGAAGTGCATTATGAACTGCAGGTCTCATGATGAGGGAGGAGCGAGAGAAGAACGAAAGGAAGACTGTTATGTTTGTTAAAAGAACCACCAAATACAGGGCTTCATCTTTCGTTCATAATCATCGCTGCTGCACGGATCGAACTTGGAATCTGGACATCTCTCCAATTCCGTACATCTCCGACAGTTCTTCATCTTTCGGGTTCCCGTTTGGCTTCGTCGTCTGCGAAATGGGTGTACCTTCAAACCTGAATTAACACAACAACCAACATCGCATTCCATTCGATGAGATCGGACATATTAACAACAAATAATCGGTCATACTCATCTTTTATGGATCGCAGTAGGTTAACCAATCGAATAATCGCGTCATACAACAATCGGGGTCTTCTTTCGGGACTTTAATTAATCATGAAACTTGCTTTATCGTTTTCAGGCTATTCCTATTAATTGTCTTTTGCCTTGGGTATCTCTCGTCTGAAATCGGGGTTATACTCGCTCGCATGTCGTGAATAAACTCTTCAAAACTGCTTATATCGGCTCATCATAACTTTTCATTCCAGCGTCCAGGGAAAAAGAATTCTGTTCTTTATTCTCTCATCTCCATCATGATCATTATTATTCGTCCAGTTCGTAATAAACGTACAGTCGTTTCCTAACCGCCGGAGCTATCAATTATTCAAACAAACACAAAGTTCTTTATATCTTTCCATCGTCGTTGCATCATCGACAACGCTGACATTTTATCAAGATTTCGTACGTAAATAGCGGAAGTATACGTAATCATCGCTGACATCCTCAGTAGGAAGGGTGTCTACTGCATCGTATTATAATTGTTTAGGGTATTTCATCTTCGCTCATATAATTCACGAGCCTTCAGTTCCGCGAACGTTCAAGAAAATGTACGGATCTCTTTTTTTTTTTTTTTTTTTTTTTTTTTTT
>JAHWFO010021229.1:118184-139248 GCA_023313115.1 Rhysida immarginata
CCGCGAACGTTCAAGAAAATGTAGGGATCTCTTTTTTTTTTGGATCAGAGCAGATTTATCAGCCTAAGGACTAGCAAACCTGTGCGATTGTTCACGTAGTGTTTTACCCGGATCTCCTTTAGGACCTGCTGGTAAGTCTTCCTGCGGCTCACGCAGTCGGATCATCGGCGTTTATTGCTCAGGGACAGCGAAAAGATTTACCGAATTTTCTTGATAGAGGTGGGCGTTACAGCGCTTATCGTATTGAAATTTAAATCATATGTTGCAAGCCACCCACACCATGCTCTTGTGCTATTTCATTAAAACTGACCAATCCTTCCATATGTTGCATTTTTTTTTGCTGGCAGTCTATTTAATACAGTCGAGTAACCTTTAACGAGGGCAATTTTTTGATTTAAGTTTTTTTTCAGTAACTTTTTATTTCGAATTTGAATATAAGCAATACATTTAAAACTGTTTTTGTTTTGTTTACAGTTTTGAAAGCGTATAATGGGGAAATGGAAGGAAACATCTTTGCATGGAAGAAATCCAGAGAAAAATGGTTTACTGAGTCGAATATACGTATACTGTGATAAGGAGACGAATCATAAAATTTTCAAAAATTAAAAAAAAAAGTTCTTCATATAAAGTGAAAATTTGTTTAATAATACCAATTATGGAATAAATAAGAATTCCTAAAAATGTTTTGTGATCTTTTCAAAAAAATTTGGAAAAAAGGGAAATCATTTTACTCTGCAGATCGGATCTTGATCTCTGACATACTTTTGCAATAAAAAAGTGACTTAATTTCGAATCTGCAGTTTATTGAAGCATTGAATCATGATATTGTTTTTATCAGTAAATTGAGAGTTCTTAGAACTGTTTCATCAATGAAACTGGTAGAGAGTTTACAATACAATAAAAGGAGAACAGAGTTTCCGACCTCTTTTGTAGGAGAAACTCTATACATTTGGCTAATGAATTATGCAAAAGACATTGTAATATCTCTTGCGCATGCGCAGTTAAACATTATTTAGTAAAAATGCTTATAGTTCATCAAATACTTATTATTTTTATATTCTCTAATTGCAGAGTATTGTCCCTACTGTAGTTTGTCAAGTTTTCTGAAATGGCATGCTTTGGAATGAAACCTTGCATGTTATAAACTTCGAATTCGAATTTTTTACAGAAACCTTTTTATCTCCATGAATGTATGTGCTACAAGTCTCATAATCATATGCTACAGCTACAATGCATTTCAAGCATTATTTGGACCGTTTATTTTGAAAGTGGTGTAAGTCCATTTTCTCTTGTTTCGAGAAAATTAAAGGTTAGCATATCTGTTAATTAAAAAAATTTAGGCAAATTATATGAAGTCTGGCAATGTTTCTACTGTTTTATCGACATTTAATTTGATTATATCAATTTGTTTTAGGCGAATTAGACTATAATAAAATATATTTATAGGCTGTAAATGGACTTACACCACTTTCAAAATTAGACAACTGTAAAAATCCTTTAATTTCAATTTTGAAAAATCAAATATAACTTAAAATATACTTCACTTTAATCCAAATTTTGTTTACAAATACGCATAACAAGACATAAAATTTAATTTTAGACGCTAATTACATTGTCAAAATTACAAGACACGGATAGATTTTACTTATGCTCTGCATGTGGCAGTGTTTCGAAATATGCATGATGCACCGGAGGTACATAGGGTAGTAACTGCATCATGTCTTTATATTTGTCGTAACTAATAGGCCTGGCATTTTGGTACAAAGGCGCCAGGGCGATTTTTTCAAATTTTGGCGGTCTTCCAGGACGTGTAGGTAATAAATTTATAGTTTTGTTGTTCATAGCAGAATTATTTTCATCCTCTGAACCTAAGATTATTCTTCTGTTTATATTCATGGGCTTTATGTCTGTGTGAATTTATTTATAATGAAATAAAATAAATATTTTCAATTGTTATAATAATATAATATTGATTTACCATTTGTTCTTACCTATATCACTATCTGATGTTAATATGAAGATATCCATTTTAAGAAACAAATGGAATAAATTAACAACTCTATAACCTAAGTTAGCAACTCTTGACACGTAAGATAAAACAAATGAATAATAACAGACTACTAAACGGCAACCGTCTGCTAAGCCACCTACCTCTGTCAATTGGACTTACACTACTTTCATAATCGATGATTATGTAATTTCATTTACCGACCGATTTTAAGTTGTACAAAACATGGGAAATTTTTTAAAATTAAACATGGACTGGTTATACATAAAAAATATACATTAAATTAAGCACGAATTACGTGATAGCTCATTTTTTTTTAAAAAATGGACTTACACCACTTTCAAAATAAACGGTCCATTTTTTACAGGGTGATTCCAAACATTATTTTTTTGGTTTAATTTCTTGCTGGTCTCCTATTTGCCTTCACGACGAAATTTTCGGTGAAATATAAAGGCGATGAGTAATATAGTTGGCTACTATGACCGAGTAAAGGTAGACGTAATATAAAAGCTAGCTGAATGTTGATTGGATAAGAGATTGGATACAATAAAGGAATGAAATGCACTAACAGGATGAAAGCAAAAAATAACGATTGGATACAGTTAAAGACAAATAGAGAATAATAAAACTTATAACTGTAAAAAGACATAATTGAATAAAGAACAGATGATAAATAAAAGTGTCAAGAAAATGGGGTCAAATACAACAAAGTATTACAGTAAATCTGAGACAAAGTTTAGAATGGAAAAAATGTCGAACTCTGTTTGACGGTTAAGAAAGAGAAGAGGAGATGAGTTCTTAGCTTTGAAAATCTCTGTGCATTCCAGAATTGCGGTCTTGAAAGGATCATTGCAAAAGGTGAAGAATGGACATCACTTCTTCACATTTCCTCAGCGCGTGTCCAGTGATGGAGAGGTGAGTGGCATAATAAGACTTGTCATCTTTCTTCTAGAATGATATTATATGTTCTTTAAAACGGACAGAGATGTTGCTGGACGAAAGTCCTATGTAAAATTTGTCATCAACTCCACAGTTTAGACGATATGCGTACAACTTGTTGGTACCGCTAAGGGCGGAAGGGTTCAAGGTCGGAAACAAGGGGTAGAAGAACGGAAAGAGATATAGAGTCCAAGCGTAGAAAAGAATTTGGACGGAAAAAATGGGGGCCAAGGAAGGGTACCGAAACCCATTTCTTTGGTAAGAATGGAAATGGAGGTTTTAGGGTTGAGGAGGGCAAGCTTTCTGTGACGTAATAGACAGGAAAAGGTGAATGTAGGAAAACCATTCATAGAGGCAATGGGGTGGATGATGCAGAATTCTGAGGGGGCTTGAGAGCGCGATCTATGAGTTAGCAGAGGGAGGCAAGTTTATGGGAAGAAGTGTGTGACGAAGAATAGTGGATTAAGTTAGAAGTGTCGTAGGTTAAAGATAAAAAGAGAAAGAGAGGCGATGGGTGACGGGGTCATTAGTGATGAGAACATAGAGGAAAGGGATAGATTTGTAATTTCTGTTTCGAATGAAAACTGGATGGGGAGAGAAGGAATTAAAAATATTAGAGATAGCAGTAGGGGAGGTAGCGCGGAATCAAATGCTTTTAGATTAGATGGTAAGAGATAATAGTGGAATTAGACTGGATGGGTGAAACAAAGGTAAGTTCTAGGTTTTTGAGATATACTTCAGAGAGGAAGTTGCTAGTGGGAAAGCCCTCTCCTAGACCAGAGGGTTTAGAGTAGAAAGAATTATTAAAGGCGAAATAGTTTTGGTTAGATATGGCGAACAGAACAGCGAGAAGGTCGATATGGTCTGGGATAGGGAAGGAAGATGAACAAAGAAGGCGTTCAAAAATGGAAGAAGTGTCTGGGACGGGGAAATTAGTGCACAAGTTAGTGATCTGGAGGGACATGAGGCAGTGGAACACGTTTGTGTGGAAGGAAGAAAGATTACGGGTGAGGGTAAGCAATTTCTAAACATTGTAAGTGTTAGGTAGAATATTAAGGTTAAAGAGGAAAGAGGAAAGAGATTTGGCAACAACATGGCCAGGGACTGGGGAATAGTTAACAACAGAGCATATAGGCGTATTAGACTTATGGATTTTTATGAGCTTAGGATGGGACAGCGGGGGTTAGAGGGAATAAGGCGGCAAAGGTGTTTAAAACGGGTGGATCGGAAGACAAGAGGACAAAATTCTTGGAGGAAAGGAAATCACAGATCTTGGAGATGAAAAGAGAGCGATATCAGATGAGAGAAACGTTTCCTTTGTCACTTTTGACAATCATTGCGTCGACTTTGGAGAGTTTCCTCCTTATGGATATGGGGGCGGTAGGATCAGTGATTTGCTGTCGGGGGAGGTAGGAGGCTTTAGCGTCGTTTTAGGAACCGACCTCCTCGCTATTCTCTCCGTCATATCTAACCAAACTATTTCACCTTTAATAATGCCTTCTAGTCTCAACCCTCTGGCCTAGGAACGGGCTTCCCCCTTAACAGCTTCCTCTGGAAGTATATCTCCAAAAACCTAGAACTTACCTTTGTTTCCACCCTCCTTTCTAATTCCACTATCACCTCTTACCACCGTTACACTGACTATATTCTTTATTCCCGCACAACCTCCTCTATTGCCATCTCTAATATTTTTAATTCCTTTTCCCCCCACAACCAATTCACATCCGATGCAGAAGTTAACAAATCTGTTCCTTTCCTTGACATTCTCATCACTAATGAACCCGTCAGCCATCACACCTTTTTCTCTGTTTACCGTAAACCTATGACACCTTCTAATCTAATCCACATTCTTCGTCACACCCTTCTTCCCATAAACTCGATCCCTCTGCGTCCTCATAGACCGCGATTTCAAGCTCCCCCTCAACCCATCTTCTCAATCCTCTGAATTCTGCTTCATATTCTCGCTTGCCTCCACGAATTGTTTTTCTCCCTCCACCTTTCCCCGCCTATTACATCGCAGAAAATTCGCTCTCCTTAACCCTAAACACCATTTACATTCCCGCTCAAGAAATGGGTTTCCAAACACTTCCTTGGCCCCTATTTCGACCATTTAACTAATTTGCTTTCTTCGTTTGACCTCTATATCTCCTCCTATTCTTCCAACCCCTGTTTCCATACCTTTAACCTTCCCGCCCATGCCTGTACCAACTAGTATTCCCGATCAGGTGTATATCGCCTAGGCTGTGGCGTTTTGACAAATTTTACATCCTGCAACTTCACTGTCCGTTTAAAGAAGACGACATTGACTTCATTCCAGAAGAAAGATGACAATTCCTATCATGCCAAGCACCTCGCCATCACTGAACACGCAGCGAGAAAATGTGAAGAAGTGGTGTCCATTCTTTACCTTTGCAATGTCCCTTTCAAGATTGGAGCTCTGGAATCCATAGAGAGTTTTCAAACCTAGAAGTCATCTCCTGACCTCCTCCTTAACTGTCAAACTGAGTTCGACAATTTTTCCATGCTAAACTCTGTCTAGCTTTACTCTAATACTTTATCTTGTATTTTACCTCATTGTTCTTGATACTTTTATGTATTACCTGTTCTTTATTCAATTATGTCTTTTTACGGTTAGAATTTTTATTATTCTACATTGGTCAGTTATTGGTATCTGATCGTTATTTTTCTGCTATCATCCTGTTAGTGTTTTTCTATCCTTTATTGTACCCAATCTCTAATCCAATCAACGTACACCTAACTGTTTATTTACTTTTGCCTTTACCCAGTGATGTTAACCAAACTATATTACTCATTGCCTTTATCCTACCATTTTTGTATTTTGCCCAATCAAATTTACTCCAATGTAACATATTTCTGTATATAATGGCAAGAAGCCTCTTGTTTTGTTATATATCCTTGATAAAGCAGGGAATAAATGGCAAAACAAGTCAGACACTCTCTTCTCCTTTTATTGTATTGTTTCATAATGTTTTTAAAGTGTAACAAATAAATAATGATTTCATGCAATACACATACCTTGTATTTATTTATCAATGGATGAGTCTACAGAATAAAGGTTTATAGTAACTGAAGTAAGAGATACAGTATAAGAGAAACTCAATATGTTGGTTGGTTTATTAGAAATTTTGGCGTCAACTGCTAAGGTCATTTTGCGCTTTTTACACAAGTTATATCTGTATGCAGCCCGGGACAAACAGAAACATCCATGCCCATGGTGGGATTCGAACCCACGACCAGGCGGACTCGAGAACTAGAGGGCCTAACCCTCTTGGCCACCAAGGGTTCATTCATCGATTTTTAAACCCTCGAAATCAACCGTAATTGGATCCTTTATAAAGATGCCTTAAGGTTTGACGAAATTGCTAAGAGATGAGCGGCCAGAATTGCACGTGTTCATGAAAAGGACCACCAGTGAACGGGATATCAGCTAGTATAATATTTTTTTTTCACGCACCTTATTTCGAATTTTATTATGTTTTCAAATTTTAAATGCAATTTTCTCGGCATCTGTAATTGATTTCGCGTGACTGCAAACATATACTTTTTTCAATAAGGATACTGAGATAGTTAATTTGGGATAAAAATAGTGATATACGTATTTTAAAAATTTTAAACGAATCATTAAATCTTCCTAATGAGCTCGCCGAGCGAAGGTGGAGCATTTCAAAATTCCTGCATATATATATATACATAAAATTAGGTTAATACATCACTACTTTTGCAGACCGGACGAACAAGATGCTCGTGAGATTACTCTTCTTGTTTTTATTTCATTTAACAGAGTCCGCTTATGATATAGGTTTCCACCCGGGAGACGCGGCAATATACAATAATGTTCCTCTTCCAGACGAAATAGACGACTACACTATCTGTTTTCGCATCAAACGTAGCATGAAAGACAGAGAATGTATGGCTTACTTAACTTACGCTACACGAGAGAACATGGCTTTTAATTTTCTTATGTGCAACGCAGACGTCAAAACCTCTACTACTGGTGTAAGCACAATCGAAATGAGTGGCACATTAATGCATCAAACCTTACCCACGAGAAAAATTGATAGCAGTAAATTCACTCATTACTGCTTTGTCAGAGATACATCTTCATCTAATGGTACGTTAAACCTTTACAAAGATGGTCGAAATATCTTTACCGAGCCCCTGACTTATGGTCACGGCAAGATTAAAGGAAAAGGACAACTCGTCCTTGGTCAACTTCCAGAAAAATATATAAAGAATTTTAATACGGAGTACGCCTTCCAAGGGAGAATGGCAGATGTTGAAATTTGGGCTAGAGCTCTGAGCAAAAGTGAAGGTATGTATAATTTAAAGATAATATAAAGAGATCACATAATAATAAAGAAAACGCCAGTGTCATTATAAATTATTCTCAAGTGACACTCTCGTATCAAAAGAAAAGTCTAATTAATTATCTGTAATATGATGAACATTATATTTGGATACTCATGTTTTACTTATTTGTCTTCCAGTTTTTTGTTTAATCTTATTTCATCAACAACGGTATATAAGAGATGATATGAACAGTTTTTAAAATGCTGAACAACACAGAGTTTCATCAATTTTAGATTTTGTTCAGTGACTTTTAACAACGAAGTATAAATTTTTAATTTATGGTGAATTCAGCTGGATCAACATCAATCTGTCTATACTCTGTCCAACGAAAGTTTGACAGGGCGTGTCCAGTTAAATTTTAGCTTTCAATTATTTAGGCATTGTTGCAAAATAAAATTAACAATGTCTAACAATTGAAATTGGAAATTTAATTGGACGCGCCCATTCACACTTTCGTTGGATAGAGTATTGCGAGGCTAACGAGAAAGACAGGCTCCGGCACTGAAAAGCCACCTGACCAAGATAGGTCTATTAATAATGGAACTATCATTGTTCCCATCTTATATTTTAACAATCAGTGGTTTTTCGTTTGTTGGAAACAATGAAGGTTGGATTGTTAACAGACCTATCTTCGCCAGGTGGCTTTTCAGTGTCGGAGGCTGTGTTTCTCGTTAGCCTCGGAGTATTTACTGGATACTCCGGCGTGCTCTAACAACGCTACCTACAGAGAAGTCCTGTTTACTGAAACGTCATACATTGTTACATCATCAGAGGGCGACATTTAGGGCTTATTATTTGTAGATATCCCTAATTGTTAGTAGAAATCCAATAGTAAGACCAAAATTTCGCCCCCTCATGATGATGTAACAATGCATGACATTTCAGTGAACAGGCCTTCTATAAAATTGTATATTACCTTAATCTGTGGATATAACATCAGGAAGCACACAAGAAGCCAAACCGCTTTTCCACAATAAAGTTTTATTCAACATGAATGCGCATTTCGAATGCTTAGAGTTTTATTCAACATGACTCAAAAAAGTTGAAAACTAAACGCTTAGCGAATAAAACTTTATTGTGAAAAAGCGGTTTGGCTTCTTGTGTGCTTCCAAAAAGGCCTTTTCTTTAGGTGGCGGTTGGCTCTAACAATACCTCTTATAAAAATAAGTCCATCCAGCCTTAGTTTGCGCGAAATGTGATGGCCATTTCAATTGTTGGACATTGTTACAACAAAAATTAAACAATGCATAACAATTGAAATGTCCATCACATTTCGCGCAAACTAAGGCTGGATGGAGTATAGAAAGACAGGCCGGGGCACTAAAAAGTCATTTGGCTGAGTGAGCTGGCCTATACACTAAAGGAGGCCTTGCTTATGTTTATGTAACAACTAGAAGAGGTACCCGGCGTTGCCCGGGATAATTACACTTGCACAAACTTTTCCTTTCATTGTTAGTCATGAGATATTGATTGTTGGTTCATGCAGTGTGTTTGTGAATTGCGTGCTGATACCATTGTTGATACCTTTGCCTTGCATTGTTGGTCATGAGATATTTCTCATTAATATGCCTTGCCATAACCATGAATATCGATTTTTTATCGATATTTATTATTTTTCCGAAATCTGAGGTAGACAGTGACCTCCTCATGCTTTGAAGATCATGTATGCGAAATTTTATCAAGATCGGAATAAAACTGCAGATTTGTATAAAAAACGTACAGACAAACAGACCCACCCACAAACATCCTTCTTTATATATATAGATGGATGCATTCGGAGAACAGACACTAGTGAATTTCTCGAATTCTCCGGGAAACGCGAGAGAATTCGAAATTTACGGATGTCTGGAACCTCTCAGTGAATCTCGATGATTCGACCACTAATCCAATAAGCAGGATGTTACCTCGCTTCTTTCGGAATATTATTTGCTCAAAATCATACGAGTTGTCAGTTAAATGAGCAAATGTAGGACAACCACAGTGAGGATGGGGAAGAAGAAAATACTCTATGTTTTGGAATGCAAAGAATATTCTTTCATTGAAAATTCGTTTCAAATTGATAATGAGAAATAAAAAAAAAAATGAAATAAAAAAGGTGGAATACTGAAACACTAATCCTGCAAAACTAAAATGGAAAAAAGTTAATTTAGCAAAGAAAGATAAATTATGAAGGTATCTTGTTTATAAAATATTCTATATTGACTTATTTAAATAAAGTATATATTTTAATAATTTACTTTGCGAGACAAATTTTTTTAAAGTTTTTAAACATTTTGCAGTATATCGCTGTCATTTGAAAATTTTATTATAAAAGGATGGATCCAATAAAAAAAAGGTTACAAGCAGCAGCAGCAGCAGCATTTGAAAAGTTATTTTTGTGGAAAGAATATTTTTCCCCAGAGCGGACACAGATGTGTAACAGCGGAGGTAGTGCCAGTTTGCAGACGCGTCAGTGCGATTGAAATGGCAAGACGTTTAGAAAATTGGTCTCACTTAGAGATGCGAGCCGTGATTGTTTCTTATGGGCAAACAATGTGTCCGTAAACGCCCTGGCATCTTGAGTGATGGTGTCATCCTCCTGCATGACAATGTCAGGCCCCATACTGCTCGCCAAACTCAAGAATTGGTGCATAAGTGGAAAGTCTGGAGCTACCCTCCATACAGCCAAGATTTGGCACCCAGTGACTATTTCCTTTTTCCGAAAGTGAAGGAACACTTATCTAGAACAAGGTTCTCTTCAGACAGTGATGTGTAAACAGCTGCTGAGAATTGGCTCAAAGGGAGGGCGTAATTTCTACCAAGCCGGGTTAAACACGTTCATCCTGCTTTCAGGTAAATGCCTAAATAGATTTGGTGATTATGTGGAAAAGTGATCGGCAAGTATGCCTCTTTTATCCCTATTGTTAATAATTTTTATTACCCTTGTAACTTTTTTTTTTGATCCATCCTCGTAATATTGATATTTAAACTAAGTTTAAGATACAAGCCATAGTCAAATTTAAGGAAATTTTTTTGCATCGTTTCTTTAGGAACATTTATTTGCCTAGATTTCCAATGGTTATCTTTTCTTTTAAATAATGTATCCTTCTCTACAGCTTATTGGCTCTTGTTTTTTGCTTAATTCATTTTCAGTTCTTGTTTACATATTGCGGAACATTTAATGAACACCATTAAGTAGAGCGAGTGTTCATTAGCCATTTTGAGAAAACCATCTGTCAGCCACATATAAACACATCTGGTCGCTCTTTATGACCTAGCATTATTGCGGTTTACGGGATGATTTTTAATTAACCTACAAGTTTAACTTAAACAACTCTTGAGTCCGTTGCATATCGGTGTACTAGAAAACACTTTTATTGAAAAGAACGTTGAAAAGGAATTTAATGGACAAGGTTTTGAAAGTGATAAACCTTCAGAGGTGATACAATAGCGCAATGTAGTCACAAAGTTGTCAGTTACACATTCAAGAGTTTTTTTAATGCTTGCAAATGCGTCAGTTATGGACCTTTATGAGGCTAATAAGGTCTGCCTGCTTCTTCTTGTAAACCAAATCTTTCATATGATCCGAAAGAGAGAATTAATAGAAAGATAGAAGTTATTTAAGTTAAACGTTGTAGGTTAATTAAAAATCATCGTGTATGTTGCTCTTTTAAAGTGTAGCCTCTACAGGGTGTTGTACATTTATGCCACATTGGAAATACAATTGAGTGTGGATTTACCTTCGATTACTTGTTCAAGTGTTGTTTTTTAAAAGAGATCTTTGTTTTATTGAGAGGACCTCTTTCAGTTGCATCGAGGTCAAGTCGTTATAATGGGAATGAGGTACGAAAAAAAAGAAACAAAAATTTTTTGTTGGGTTTCTGATACAAAAAAGTAACGATAGTTTTTGGACCGGACACGATTATCAACTTCTCCTTACGCTGATACGAAGTCAATATGCCGTAGGACCGCCTTTCGATCTTATGATCCTCTTAAAAATTTGGAGAAAACCCCTTATCGTTTTGTTTATTTTTGAGAGCAACTGAAATACAACTCATTCTATCGGCTATTTGCTTCGTTTTTTTAATGAGAGTAGCAGATACCTTTGGCTAATAAATTTTGCAAAAGACATTTTGGAACACTTGCGCATGCGCAGTTAAATATTTTTATGTTCTGATTGTAGGATGTTGTCTCTACTAGTGTTTGCCAAGTTTCCTGAAAATGGCATTGCATTGGGCTGATAAAGCCTCGTAATCATACGCTACAGCTACAACGCATTTCAAACATTATTTTTTACACGGTAATCCGAAACATTTTTTTGTTCAATTTGTTGCTGGCCTCCTATTTGCCTTGAGACAAAATCTTCGCTGAAGTATATGAGGGATGTAACATGCTCTTTACACCCCTGAAATAC
The DNA here is from genome assembly GCA_023313115.1 of Rhysida immarginata. Lineage (NCBI taxonomy): Eukaryota > Metazoa > Arthropoda > Chilopoda > Scolopendromorpha > Scolopendridae > Rhysida > Rhysida immarginata. The sequence goes on from JAHWFO010021229.1 coordinate 129,896, forward strand.
CAAGATAATTCGTCAAATTTTTTCTAGATATTCGAGAAAACGTCAAAAATCAAAAAAAATACCTGCGTTGTCCAACCCCTGTAGCTATAAATATATTGGCAGTTTTTATACTATCACTACTTGATACCAATGTGGTCTTAACTAAAAAACATAAAATCTTTGATAGATTGCGATTGTAATTTTTTAACATTTGGTGTTTTTTCGATTTGTTTGAGAATTAAAAAAACAGAACGATTGAATCTTACATAATCTGTATTATTTCATTATCACTTTTCTTATCACATTCATTTTTCAAAAAAAAAACATCATCAAATAAAATTAAAGCTTGAATTTTTTCATTTACAGCTATCTTATGTTATGTATTTTTGGCTGCAATGACAAGAGAATTGATAATATCTTTTCAGTTATACAGTCCAGGAACAAGGAACTCTCAGGTGGCGACATACTCTCGTGGGCAGAAGCAAAAAACAAGTGGACCTTCGTGAATAAACCTGCCATTGTCACCACGGTAGTCCCAAAAATACGTAAAGTTGTTTCTTCCAAAGAATATGATCTCAGCTTTACTGACCATCCAGCAGCTGCTGTGCTCGAGAATATACCATTCAAGAACAACACAAGACAACTATCGATATGCTTTAACGTCAATCAAAAATGGAAGATAACTACTTATTTATCATATGCAACCACTAAGAACGTTAATGCTATTGTCATTGGATCGCAACGAATGTATGAGGAAGTTACGATAGCTAACATGTCCATTAAGCTGCCTATACGCTTAAAAGATAACGACGGCACATTCTATCATTACTGTTACACGTGGGACTCAGATAGAGGTTATGTGGGAGTCTTTAAACAAGGTAATTTAGTGTCTGACGTAAAAAGCGATCAAATGAAAAACATTGAAATCGGTGGCGGAGGTGTTCTCGTAATTGGGCATTACCAGAAGTCCTACGGTGGAAACTTCGTTGAGCCAGACTCTTTCCTTGGAATCATTTCCGATTTGCAAATATGGGATAGGGTCATCACTGAAGAAGAAGGTAGGAACCAATACCGGAAGGAAATTTTTAATGCTCAACTGAAATATACAGGGTGTAAATTTTAAGTTGACAAAGCAGAATAACTCGAAAAATAAGCTTCACACGAAAAAATGCGTATAATCCAAAGTTGATTATTTTCGAGGGGGCATCTGCTGGTGCTAAAATTAGCCCACCCCCCCCGGCCCCTGGGGGTGGGGCGGGGGGCAACTTTAAAATTTCAAATGGGAACCCCTATTTTTTATTGCAGATTCAGGTCCTACATAAAAAACTACGTACATTTTGTCTGAAACATTTTTTTTATTTTTGGTAGATGGCGCTGTAATTCAAGAAAATCCATTTTCTCATTTTTGCGTGGAAATAACTAATTTATTATTCATTTCGATTCCTACATTGTTTTAACTACAATGTAATTTGAAGACATTTCGTCAACAAACAAATAACGTAAACATTGGCATTTTTTTCAGAATGTTTACATTTTAAATTCTGATCTTTAGAAGAAAAGATTGTAATTTTTCAACTGTTTTTGTGAGTGTACAACGCCGTATTGCTTTTGAATTTACATTATGAATTATCTTTCTGTGGAAGAAAAAATTGAGATGGTGTACATTTATGGAGAAAGTGGGAGAAATTTTGATAATGCAGTCGCGCTTTATGCTCAGCGTTTTCCTGGCCAAACGCGATCACGGTCTTCTTTTGTTCGAGTTATTAAACAATTTACTGCGGAAGGTAGTGTGAACCAGAAAAAAAGAACCCGTGCAGCTACTGTTTGTGGAGAAAACAATCAAGTGTCAGTCCTAGCTGCTGTGGCTCATAATCCACATGCGAGCACAAGAGAAATATCAAGGCAATCAGGAATTTCACATATGAGTGTTTGGAAAATGCTGAAGCTCCACAAATTTCATCCATATCATGTATCTATGCATCAGGAACTACATGGCAATGACCACCAAAACCGTCTAACGTTTTGTCACTGGGCACTTCAGCAGATGCAAACAAACCAACATTTTTTTGCACGAGTTCTTTTCTCCGATGAGTCAACATTCACAAACCACGGGGAAGTTAATCGACATAACATGCATTACTGGAGTGAACAGAACCCACACTGGATTCGAGAAGTCAACCATCAGCGACCTTGGTCAATTAATGTTTGGTGTGGGATAATTGGCGATAAACTTATCGGTCCATATTTTATAGACGGTAATTTGAATGGCAACAAATATCGTAACCTACTTGAAAATGAACTACCAGATCTACTTGAAGACCTGAGTATTGAACTTCGACAACACATGTGGTTTCAACATGATGGTTGTCCAGCGCATTATTCATTAGTAGCGCGCGAAGTACTACATCGACTTTACCATGGTCGCTGGATCGGCAGGGAAGGTCCTGTGAATTGGCCAGCCAGATCGCCTGACCTTACATCGCCAGATTTTTTCTTATGGGGTTACCTCAAAGATATCGTTTATAAGGAAACGCCAACCACTCGCGAAAACATGATTCAAAGAATAAGAGATGCTTGCGCTGCAATTACACCAGACATGTTATCAAGATGTGTTCAGGAATTTACAAAACGAGTCAATAAATGCATCGAAGTTGGAGGTCATCAATTTGAACATTTAATTTCATAAAACGGCGAGATGCAAGGGATTTAAGGACAACAAGCAGGCCGAAAGTGAGAGGCGAGGGGACTCACTGGAAATACAAGCACCCCGAAATTCATTTACTTGCAAGTATTTGCAAATAAGAAAAAATAAAACGAAAACAATCGGTCCTTTTAAGGACCACCAAATCTTAAACGGGAATAACTTCATCTTTACACAGTCTTTTACTTTTTTACTCTGTTAGTTAATGAGTTCACTCGTTAGTACGTAGGATGTTCGGTTAGTTAGTTAGCTAATCAGTTGATTTGTTTGATAATTATAAAGTTGTGTGGCCTCATGACCACGAAACAAAACAAATTTATCCTAATCCGCGGCAAAAAATAATAAAATAATAACTTTGCGGCAAAATTTACGAAGTAAATAAGTATTTTTTATTTCTCCGTAACCATTTCCACGCAAAAATGAGAAAATGGATTTTCTTGAATTACAGCGCCATCTACCAAAAATAAAAAAAATGTTTCAGACAAAATGTACGTAGTTTTTTATGTAGGACCTGAATCTGCAATAAAAAATAGGGGTTCCCATTTGAAATTTTAAAGTTGCCCCCCGCCCCACCCCCAGGGGCCGGGGGGGGTGGGCTAATTTTAGCACCAGCAGATGCCCCCTCGAAAATAATCAACTTTGGATTCTACGCATTTTTTCGTGTGAAGCTTATTTTTCGAGTTATTCTGCTTTGTCAACTTAAAATTTACACCCTGTATAATAATATTATAGTTGCAAAAAAATAAACGAGAAGAATATCATAAAATATAATAAAGTAAAAATTTATATTCACAATAATGTTATTTAGCTTTGTTCTGAGAAAATTACTTTTATGTATGTTATCCTATTCTCCTCATTTATTGTTTTGCTATAAGCGTATTACAGTTGATTTAGTTGAACATTGAAGTGTTTTCTTCTAGTAATTATTCTTAGTCACTCATTAAACTTTCATTCATTACATGAAGGTAGGAATATTTCTCTTACTTTGTATTTTCCACTTAAAATAAGCTTAGCACATACTGTATGGCCCACAACCCGTCATTTCTCAGCTAGCATAAAACTGTGATCTATTCCTGGTATCAAAGAGTTTTGTATAACTGTTGGGATTTGTGGACTAGTGTTTTTCGTAAGAAATTTCCGATGGCAAAGGAACAGACAGACGCTTTGAGAATCAGTTCATTTGTCATTCAAGGGCTTTACGGGTCTAGCATCACAACTCAGTGGTTTAAACTGAGTTAGCAAAACTCATGGGATAGCAAGCACATTGATTGATGGGCATGGCTCACGAATTCAAAGGGGTAACGGATTCTGGGAATGGACCATTACACGTTGTGGGAAGAGCTTGGATACGTGATTAATCAGAAATGGCATGTCGTCGCGAGTTGACGTCTTTTGAACGGGGTATGATAGTAGGTGCCCGACGCATAGGATATTCCATTTCGACAGTGGTGCAGGAATTTGGCTTTCCCCGCTCAACTGTCTCCAGGGCGTATCGGGAATGGCTGGATGAAGGCATCACAGTCCACAACAGGCACCATACAGGGCGTCCAGCTGCCCTGAATGATCGTGACCGGCGACACCTGAGACGAATGATTCAGAGAGACAGGAACGCAACAGTGCAGCATATCATAGACCAGTTCAATACTGGTCGCACTAGAAACGTCTCTCGGTGGCCAATCGGTCGGAATCTGCATGCCCTCGGGTTTGGCAGCCGTCGCCCTACACGAGTGCCAATGCTTACCCAGCGTCATCGGACACTCCGGCGTGCATTTGCCACCAACCATCTTGGCTGGACTCTGCAACAGTGGCGTAACGTCATATGGTCAGATGAGTCACGATATCAACTGTACCACGCTGATGGGAGGCACCGTGTGTGGCGCAGACCGGTGGGGCGTCAGTGATGGTCTGGGGTGCATTTTCCTGGTTTGGAATGGGCCCTCTGGTTATCCTGGACCAAACGTTGAATGGTCCACGGTATCGTCAACTCATCGGAGACCATCTGCGCCCGTTTTTGACATTTCAACACCCTGACGACGTAGCAGTCTTTCAATATGACAATGCTCCAGCACATCGCTCCAATGTCGTCCGCGAATGGTTCGAGGAGCATGCAGGAGAGGTCCAACGACTGAGCTGGCCAGCCCGGAGCCCTGACATGAATCCCATCAAGCACATCTGGGATGCTGTTGAAGTCAGGCTACGGGCACTGGATCATCCGCTCACGAACGGGCAGCAACTATCTTCGGCTCTGCAGACTATCTGGTGTCAACTGCCTCCAGAAGTGTACCAGGGACTTGCAGACTCACTACCACGCCGTATTGCTGCACTCCACAGGGCCAGAGGTGGCCCGACCAGATATTAAGTAACTATACCATGAGTTTTGCTAACTCAGTGTAAACATTAAATTTTATAATTCATATTTTAACAAAAATTGTAATCCTAGCAACCTTAACATTAACTATACCTTGATTTGACTTCATAAATAAATGTATTTAGGAAACGCACCTTCTAAACGCACCTAAAGAAAGTTGTCGGCTCTAGGAACATGTTTTCCCTATCTGCAGTTAACAAGATAAACGTCTCCAATTCGCACAGGTACACAAGGATTGAACAATCGAGCATTGGAAAAAGGTCATGCGGTCCGATGAATCATGTTTCCATTTGCAACCCTTATATTTGGGGCATGTTTTCCTGGCATGATTTTGGCCCTTTAATTCGTCTGAATACCTAAGAATCGTTGCTGATCAAGTTCATCCTATCACGTTGATGGCTTATCCCAATGGAGATGGCTTTTTCCAAAAAGACAATATCCCAAGCTACAGTGGCCGTATTTTACAGGAGTGGTTTCAAGAGTTTGAGAGAGGCTTTACCTTGCTCCCACAATCGCCAGATCTCAATCCAAATGAGCATTTCTGCGACGAAGTTGATAGAGCCGTCAGGCAGTGGCTTTCACTATCAAATCTCACACAAGTGGACAATGGTATTCGTCAGATTCCTCGCATTACCTTTCAACATCTCGTGGACTCTATGCCAAGAAGAATTGCCGCAGCATTGAAGGCAAAAGGTGGCCCAACGAAATATTGATGGGTTGATCATAATAATCTGGCCACGCAATGTATATTTTTACACACCTAGACTCGTTAAGTTAGAGGGCTCGGCAAATAGCAATGGTGCGCAAAGTTGATGCTATCTTACAAATTCCTCTCTCGTTACAGCGAGATTTAGTTGCACGCATACAGTCAACAGAACTACGGTCCGAGTTGAATGCGAGCGCCGGAATCGACAAAGTGGGAATTACTCTCCATTCTTTCTTCTTTACCAGTTTATCAACTTACAGCAATAGAATAATTTAATAATGAATAAATAACTACAGGGTGAGTCAAAAAATAAGAAAACACATCGAGCGACGTAAGGTCAGGAGAACGTGCAAGGAAATCGATTAGTCCCCTGGGTCCTATCCACCGGCCTGGCATATTTTGATCCAGGTTAGCTCGTATATCACTATGATATTGCGTCAGTGTGCCATCTTGTTGATAAAAAACACTGTCATTACGGTACATTTCACGAATGGTAAGGAAAATGGAATCAGCAAGCATTGTTACGAACTTTTTCTCCAGTTACAGTACCTTCAAAACGGAAAGGCCCAATGAGTCCCCTAGAAAACAAACTACACCACGCATTCACACCAGACAAATTCAAAGCCTTCTGACTGTAATGTGGGGATTACTTTGAGCACACACAATTATGCCTATTGAGAGTTCCATTCAGATTTTAAATTGTGCTTCATCTGACCGAATAATGGTACCCATAAATCTCGTTTCTCGTGTAACCATCTCTGAACCCATTCACAAATATATATATATACCCTGTGATCACTTAGCAGTTGCACTAGCCTTGGAATGTACGAGGATGGATCCAAAAAAATAAAAAAAGGTTACAAGCACCAGCATTTGAAATTAAATTATTGTGGAGAGAATATTTTTCCCTTGAGTGGAGACAGATGGCACTAGTTGTCTTGCAGCGTTTGTGCGGGTAGATAGTGTCAGTTCGCAGACGCGTTAGAACAATTGAAATGACAAGACGTTTAGAAAAGTGGTCCCACTTGGAGGTGCGAGCCGCGATTCGTTTCTTATAGGCAAAGAAAGTGCCCATGACAAGGTTACGTGAAGCCATCAGACGCAAGCGCCCTGGCATGTTGAATAATGGTGTCATCCTCCTGCATGACAATGCCAGGCCCATATTGCTCCTCAGACAAAGAATTGATGCAAAAGTTCAAGTGGGAAGTCTGGAGTCAACCCCGAATACATCCCAGATTTGGCACCCAGTGACTATTCCCTTTATCCGAAATTGAAGGAACACTTATCTGGAACAAGGTCTCTTCAGACAGTGATGTGTAAACAGCTGCCGAGAGCTGGCTCAATCGGCAGGGACGTGATTTCTACCAAACCGGGTTAAACAACTTGGTCCTGCGTTCAGATAAAAGCCTAAATCTAAATAGATTTGGTGATTATGTGGAAAAGTGATCGGCATGTATTTGTATTGTTAAAAATTTTTTATTACCCTTGTAATCTTTTTTTTTTTTTGGATCCATCGTCGCGCACACGCAACTTGCCTCTCTTTAGAATGCGTAGCACACTTTTAGCACTAATGCCACCGGCACGTAACCCTTGCCTTGAAGATTTTTATGGTAAATGCTGAAACACGTTTCCAGCACAGCAACTGAGGATTCATCACTTGTTGCCGTACGAGGTCGCCCTGATCGGCCTTTCTGTACATAACACACTGTTCCATGAACGTCGAATTTGTCTCGTAAACATGAAATTATTAACCTTGAAGGTGGATCAGCCCCATACTTCCTTCTATCTCTGAACCGCAGCAACATTCTCAAACATCCGATATCACTTAATAACCTGCTTCCGCCCTTCAAAGCTCAAATGTACGTCCGCCATGCTGACATCCGTAAAAACAACGACAAAAGCCACAAAGCAGAAAAATTTTATGACGTCATTTCTTGCTTTCGTCTCTTCTGCTGGACTGAAAATTTCTGTTTTTTGGAGTTGGGTTGAGTTCAACTTTTGTAGCAGACGCAGAGCAGAAACGGTTGCTAAGTCAATAGAAAGATCTCTGCAGTGACGTCACAATGAAGTCCTTTCTCTCACACAAATAAAATTGTCGTACGCTCAGCTCACAAAAGGTGAAGAGGTCGAGAAAGAAAATTGATATGGAAACGCTAATAGAAGAGGTTTGAATTATATATTTATTAATGCAATTTGAATAAACAACAATTGAATACAAAAATTCGACATGATGATTGATGAGGAATGAAGGAACTGTTGAATGTATGCAATCGAAGCCGACCGTTTAGATTGATCGACGGTTTCGGTGCAGTTGCGCAAAAATGCCAAATTACAACAACGGATGGCGCTTGGGTAGCAGACTTCTGCTGTCCTCATACTTTTGAGTTTCTGCCATGTGGGACACCTCTAGGAGCAGAATGTAAAAAGCCAGAAACCAGGGAATATTTTTTCTGCCTTTTTATTTTCTGCTTCTGAAGGTGTTCCACTCAAAAGGATGAGATACCACAGGTAAGAAGAAGGCTGTGCTTCACTATTTTATGTACGGATGTCATTGGCATATCCAGTTGACGAGCCGCTTGGCGAAATGATTTACGGGGACTACGATCGAACACCTCCCTGACCTTTTCTACTCTCTGTGGTGTCGCTGAAGATCTACCAGCACCCATTTTGTGTAACAGGCTGCCTGTGTTTAAAAATTTTTCATGCCATAGCTTAATTGACTTACAGGTATTGGACATTGAAACTGAAACACCTGGTAGAAATCCAAAATCTTTATTTAATAAGGTGTTGGGGCACCGTGGGCAGCCAGCACAGCAGCAACACGTCTTGGGAAGGATCGGTAGAAGTCCTGCACAGTGTGCACCCCAGACCATTACTGATCCACCTCCGTGTTTGACTGTGGGTGCCAAGCAGTCTGGGTTGTAGGCATCAGAGGGGCTCCTCCAGACGAATACCCTCCCTGTTGTTTGGAAGACAGTGTAGCTGGACTCATCCGAGAATATGACGCGTTTGAGGTCATCCAACGTCCAGGTTTTATGCGTCCGGCACCACTGAACCCGCTTGGAGGCATTTGTACTACTGATGAAAGGCTTCGGTATAGCAATCCTGCCATGGATGTTGGATTTATGCAGGTAACGATGTTATCATTTCTGCGGTGAATTTCTGCTGCGGTGGTTTTCCGCTTTCGTGCAACAATCCTGGTCAATGTCCTGACGTCTCTTTCCGACAACTTCCGTTTTCCCCTGCAGTTGCTCCTCCTGGACGTGGTTCGTCCTTCCTGTTCATATGCACACATCACCCTGGATACTGTAGCACGTGAGACATCACAAAGTGTGGCAGTTTTGGACAGGGATGCACCTGCTAGACGCGCCCCAACAATCTGCCCTCTTTTGAAGTCGGATATGTCTCCCATTATAGCGCTCTGCACAGATAATTTGAAGCTTACTATCGAACTTTTCTACTGGAGTGACTACCAAGACCTCTGACACGTGATTCATTGATATGCATACGATTAATTACCTAGCAGAAGGTTCTATTCAGCCCTGGGGGTAACCAGTGCTATTTGCGAAGGTGTTTCAGTTTCAATGTCCAATACCTGT
>JAHWFO010021229.1:139348-203573 GCA_023313115.1 Rhysida immarginata
GGCTGCCTGTGTTTAAAAATTTTTCATGCCATAGCTTAATTGACTTATGATTTGGAGGATCCTTTTTAAACTTTGTTTTGAACATTCTCTGAACTGCAATCATTGGCTTAACTTCCGCAAGCCATAACATGCATTGAGCTTTTTTTTGAACAATCGCCATTGTTTACTGCGTCTTGCGAAAAATGGAACAACGCGCCAACCGCGTGTTTCACTATCAATGCACACGAGGCTAAGAAACCTTTTGAGTTTTTCTTTGTGAATAAAAAAAATCACGTTAAAATCTGTAATATTTTTGTGTAATAAACATGTATAATACGGGAGATAATTTAGAAACATCCTGTATTTAACCAGGCTTTACTGGATCGACGATTCTGCTGCCTCCTGTTGAGTTTAACATTACTTTGTCCCAGAAATTTAACCTTGTAGGAAGGAAAATAAATTTCCTTGGACAAAGTGCGTTCAAAAGTGTGTTTACATTTTTTGACTCACCCTGTATTAGGTTTTATCAAAACTTACTCAAGAAAGAAGAAAGTTTTAAAGGCAAAATATTTTAACAATATCAAATGCGCTAAATTTGCGAATTTTTTTTTACTCACCTGATGATTTATTAACTTTACAGATTATAAAATATGTTTTATTTTCCTTCTAGCATTGGCAGCAAAGAAGAGGCAGACATCTGGAAATATTGTAGACTGGTCTCAAGTCAAGGAAGAGTGGTCCTTAGAAAATGGCGCCACGACGACAGAGACTGCATTCCAACCAGACACTAAAAACTACTCGAATAACTATGCAATCGCTTTTCCAAATAAAGACAGTAATTCGGCAGCATGGGTGGAGCATGTGCCATTCCCTGAAAACACTCGAGAGGTAACATTCTGTATAAAAGAGAAACACGTTACAAGAATGAACCATGCGCTTTTCTCATATGCGGCTCCTGAGCGCTACAGTGCCTTCAATGTTTATGTTAGAACAGATAAGATAGAAATATGTGTTGACAAATGTAGATACGTTGACGTCGGTGCTGAAAAGGACAAGATCAATTTTTATTGCTTCACCTGGAGATCCGAAGATGGAATTTATACTATTTATCACGACGGTTCGGAAGTTTACGGGTTATCTAACGAGAACTTTAAGGGCAGAGTCATCCCTCCAAATGGAATCCTAGTTCTTGGTCAGTACCAAAAGGAATATGGCGGCGGTTTTACTCCTGAATGGTCTTTTCGTGGCACAATCTTCGACGTTGAAATTTGGGACAGAGCCCTAAATAGAACCGAAGGTAATATTTCTTAGCTTAATCTAGTATAATTAATAATCAGTTTTCAAGATAGATTCAAACCACATCTTGAAAATATGTTTAAAAATTTTTGTGTATTTCTGAAATAATTGATATAAGTTATTTGGATCTTCTGGAAAACGACGTTAGTCGATTTGAATTTGATTTGCCAGCTTCCGACAATAAAATTGAACACTACATTCGAGTTACCTTTAACGAGGATATTTTTATAGACATAAGCTCCTTGATCTTTAAAATGAGGAGGTAATTATATATAAATTTAAATAAGGGTTGGCCAAAACCAGAGCCGACCCAGAAAAGCGGGGTTAGGTGCAAAGTCCATCCAAAAACCCACCTAAATAAAACCTAAACGATATGCGTGGAAAACGGCTATCTTGGAGCACATGACATTCCTTAAACGAGATATAAACGTCGCTTATTTGTCGTACTCGTTTCCTGCGAAGTACAGTGCCTTCAATATTTTCGTTAGACCTGATAAGGCAGCAGTATACAACTACTTGCCATTGAAATGGAATACTCGCCACGAGAATCTGTTTTTACACTTCAAGTCAAATTATTTCCATAATTTTTATTATAACAGAGTCAGATTTTTTTGTTAATCAGAAACCTACTTATAGCCTTTTTTAAACATGTAAAAGAAATTAAAATATTATAAATCGAATTTGCATAATGAGCCTTTTTTTCAAGACAGAAAAATGGAATATTCCTTTCACCGCGACAAAAAAATGGAATATCCTGTTCTACAAGATATTTAAAGGTCCTGGTTCAGAAAATAACTGTTCATTCTAAATTTTCTCTATGATCTATGTATATGTCACCAGTATCCATCAGTTATGGGTGGAAAACGTGATTTGTCCCCATCCAAAAGAAGAAGTATTATTGCACTAAAGAGTCAAGGCTACTCTCAATCGCAGATCGCAGCCAGTTTGCATTGCACGCAATCCACCGTCTCAAAAATCATTAAGAGACATAAGGAAGGTCGTGGAACTATGAATCGAAGATACAAATGTGGGCAGCAGCGGAAAACAAGTTCCAGAGACGACAGAAAACTTCAGAAACTCGTTGCACAACAACCATTCAGCACTTCAAAGCAGTACCATTTGCAATGGAAAGAATCCGGAGTTGTTGTGTCTCATCGTACAACTGTAAGGCGTTTGCAAGATTTGGGATTTAAGAACTGTGTGCCCAAAATTAAACCGCTTTTGACATCGAAACAACGTAAAAAAAGATTGGACTGGTGCAAGCAACATGTTGACTGGACAGAGGATGACTGGAGTAGGGTGTATTTCAGTGATGAATCTAAATTCTGTGTGACTTATGGTGATAAAGGATGTAGAATATGGAGGAAAAAAGGTGAAGAATATAAAGACAAAAATTTGAAGAAAAGCGTGAAGTTTCCTGGAAGTGTCATGGTCTGGGGGTGTATCTGTGCAAAAGGAGCTGGTTCTTTAACGTTCATAAAAGGAACAGAAAATGCCAGTGTTTATCAAGACATCTTGGACTTCTATTTGATACCTACTTTGGAAAAGTTTGGTGATGACGATGTCCTTTTTCAGCATGATTTGGCTCCAGCGCATGCTGCCAAATCGACTGTTGCGTGGCTGAACAGTCGTGATGTACCCACCCTTTCCTGGCCCGCGAATTCACCGGATTTAAATCCGATCGAAAACATCTGGAATATTATGAAGCAACGCTTACAGCGTGAAAAGTCAACCACAATTGAAGAGTTAAAGGCTTCAATCATGGATATTTGGTCTAACATAACTGCTGAGGAGTGTGCCAAATTGGTACGATCAATGCCGCGCAGAATACAAGCACTCATTGATGCGAATGGTGGAGCTACCAAGTACTAGATATGTTCACATCGTATACTTCTCAAATGTAAAATTTAGTTTGTTTTTTATTACTCATTTCGTTTTTTTTGCCTTGGTGAATAAATTATTCCATTTTTTTGTCGCGGTGAAGAGAGTATTCCATTTTTCTGTCTTGAAAAAAAAGCTCATTATGCAAATTCGATTTATAATATTTTAATTTCTTTTACATGTTTAAAAAGGGCTATAAGTAGGTTTCTGATTAACAAAAAAATTTGACTCTGTTATAATAAAAATTATGGAAATAATTTGACTTGAAGTGTAAAAACAGATTCTCGTGGCGAGTATTCCATTTCAATGGCAAGTAGTTGTACGTTGAGAAATGTGATTACGTTAAAGCAAGGTCAATTAACAAGGTCAAGTCAGTACCAGAAGGAATTTAATAGACATTTTAATCCTAATTGGCCTTATCGACACAATTAGCATCGTAGCAGAAAGGACGCGATGGCATCATCTTCCTTTGATCCATCATCGCAACTCTTTGTAGCGAATCCACTCGCCGACATGGAAGACTTCTGAGCCTCGTTCTAAAGATTTCAACGAACATCTACCTGCTTAGCCAATATGGCCCCTCTCATTCAAAAGATTGGAGACCTAAAATTTGAAGAGAAGTGAATTTTTTTAGCTTTTTTTTTTTTTTTCAAAATTATTGATTTTGTTTGGCAAATTTTGTTTTCAAATTTGGTCTTATAGTGTACACGTAATTTGAATTACGTGTACGGTGCTCGACTACACAAGAAGTGCAATCATTGTACGTACATGTTAAAGACAGTTTTTTCAAAACGTACTGAAGGTACTGTAGTTTGAAAATTTTATCGAAGTGTATCTAAAAAACGTTACCTGACAGAAACATTTTGTATGCAGCTCCTACCTTCTATTAATACTAGCAAAACTATTACAGCTACCTTCTTTGGGTACAAAACTCGTGTCAGGCAGTGTAATTATTCTATTTAGAGGTCGAAATGTTGTACTTCGAGAGGCTGGATGGTCTTATCGGTAAACCGCCACCAACATAGAACTTATTGTTTCTATGGTGGTTCGATGTGGCAGTGGTGGTCTACAGAAGTTACTCAATACTCGTAGCCCTGATTCCGTACACCCACACAATATTGATCCACGCCAAGATCATTCGGGTTATAAGGGAAACACTGAATTCTAAGAAGATAAGGGCTGGAGCAGCACCAACCATATCAAGATGGCCCATTTTGCAATCGTTTACTTACCGTAATCCCTCTAGTCAGACTACCATTTCTGCAAGACAACTGTTCTGTGCGGTTACAATGGTGTCACGAAAGAGCTGAATGAAGGACTGTTGTCTTCAATGATGAGAACAGAATCTGCCTGCACACCTCAACGTGTGCGACGAAGACTGGGAAAGCGACATCTTTCACAGTGCATTCATATACGGCACAAGATCCAACACCTGACGTAAGGGTGTGGGTTGCCATGAGTTACAAAACTCACGCTAATCTTTAGAGTTTGTGAATGGAAAACTGTCTTTCTTGCAAAAAGAGAGTAATATGCTGTTACAGGAAGATCAGGAGGAGTACAACCGGTACTACCTTACAAGCTCTCCAACATGTGGCTTGACTGCCCTGTCCCTGGCCACCACAATCCCCAGACTTGTGTTCAATTGAGCATATTTGGGACATGATGGGACGGTACATCCATGGTCGCAGCACGCAAGCCATAACACCTGCATAATTGCGTCATAGTTTGGGACGCCTGGAACAATGTATCCCAGGATGCTATCCATTATATGTATTACCATATGCATGCAAGAGTTGAAGGTATACGGCATTTTAAATTATTCTACTGAGAATTTTGGCACACATTGTATTAGGATCCTGTGCACATATCGTATTGAAATATAAATCATATGTTGTAAGCCACCTATATCATGCCCTTATGCAATTTCATTGAAATTGACCCATTACTTTCATGCGTTGCTTTTTTTTTTTTGCTGTCGGTGTCTAACGTTTAGGAGGACCGTTTTTTGATTTAAGATTTTTCTAGTAACTATTTATATCGAATTTGAATATAAGCAATAAATTTAAAACTGTTTTTGTTTTGTTTTCAGTTAAGAAAGCGTATAAAGGGGAAATGGAAGGAAACATCTTTGCATGGCGTAAATCCAGAGAAAAATGGTTTACTGATGCGGGTGCCCTTTTACATGACAGCAAATGACGAATCATAAAAGTGTCAAAAATTAAAAAAAAATTATTCATATAAAGTAAAAAATTGTTTAGTAATACCAATTATCCTTGGAATAAATAAGATACACAAAAAAATGGTTGTGCTCATTTCAAGAAAAAATTTGGAAAAAAGGGAAATTATTTTTCACTGCAGATCAGATCTTGATCTCTAGCGTACTTCACCATAGCTTTAAAAAAGCGATTTAATTTCGAATCTGCAATATGAAGCATTGAATCATGATAATGTTTTTATCAATAAATTTAGAGTTCTTAGTATTGTTTCTATCAATGAAATCAGTAGAGTGTTTACAATACAATAAAGGGAAAACAGAGTTTCCGAATATTTTCGCCATTTTTCCCGGCTTTATCAAGGATACATACAACACATACAATGGCTTCTTGCCCTTATATACAGAAATATGGTACAATGGAGTAAACTTGACTGGACAAACAATGGCAGGATAAAGGCAATGAATAATATAAAGGGTGATTACAAAAGAACTTCACACTTTTAAAAATTTATTACATCAAAGCTCTTCAGAATATAGACACACCACATACGGATTCTTAAAGAGTTCAGTATGCCCCCCCTGTCGTGACAATCCCGCATTAACATATCTCCATCAATCCCACGTATCGCTACCGTAATGCGTTCCTTCAGCTCGTCTAGGTCACGGGGAAGGGGTAGGGTAAAGACCTTGACCTTTACACACCCCCATAAAAAGAAATCACAGCGGTGGATTGGTCGAGCAAACAATCACCTGGAACTTCCAAAGTGGCCACCGCGGAGCCCCGACCTCACACCTTTTGATTTCTTTTTATGGGTAAGTGTAAAGGACAAGGTCTTCACCCTACCCCTTCCCGTGATCTAGACCAGCTGAAAGAATGCATTACGGTAGCGATACGTGGGATTGATGGAGACATGTTAATGCGGGTTTGGGACGAATTCGACTACAGGGGGGCATATTGAACATCTTTAACTGTGTCACAATAAACTTCAAGAGTTTTTCTTTAAGAATCCGTATGTGGTGTGTCTATATTCTGAATAGCTTTGATGTAATAAATTTTTAAAAGTGTGAAGTTCTTTTGTAATCACCCTGTAGTTTGGATACAATGATCGGATAAAGGTAAGTTAACATTGATTGGATGAAATAAAAACAGATAAGTAAAAATAACTTCACCTAAGAAAAATAAACAGCTAATGAACGTTGATTGGATAAGAGATTGGGTAAAATAATAGATAGAAATACACTAATAGGATATAAGCAGAAAAATAACGAATGGATAAAAATAACAGACTAATCTACAGGGTGATTCAGAAAGGTAGGTCAAGAATGAAATCCCAAGTACAGTTTGTAGCGAGGAACAATATTTTTCCAATAAACATGGGTCCGGAAATGCATCCTTACAGAGATAATGCAACTTGTACGGGGTAGGAATGGATGTGCGTTACCCGGACGGCAATGGTAGGGTCCATGTAAATTAGGATCTAAACATGTAAATTGTTTGCGTTCTCTCCTTTAAAAGAGAGGAAACAAAACGTGTAACTCCATTGTCGTACAATGGATCGCTTGACTAATGCGGAGCTGGCGGACATGCATCTCGTCTACGGCGAGGCACAGGGTAATGCTTCTGAAGCGGAAAGGGTTTACCAACAGCGTTTTCCAGACAGTACATCTTCACCAGAGTTCGCGAGAATCTCGTCCGCAGACACTTGCATCGAGGCTCAGGGTCGGCATTTTGAACACCTACTGTAATGTCATTCTATTCTCTCAGAATCACCCTGTATATAAATAATGAACCAGATGGAATCCACCAAAATTTGATATGAACAACTGTCATTTATGCGCATTTTATGACGGTTCCATGTCACTAACGAATTTGTCTGTCATTCGGTTGTGACAGACATACGTCATAAAATGACTAATGCGGATGCGCAGAAGTGCCCATTTTGCTCTTAAAAAAGTGATTTGCGTTTTAATATGTTTTTTGTGGGTTTTGTGTTTTTTCTTATACAAATCTACAGTTTTATTCCGGTCTTGATGAAATTTTGTACACTTGATCTTCAAAGCAAGAAGAAGGTCACTGTCTACCTGAGATTTTGAAAAATAATTATTGTCAATAATAAATTGTTATTCATAATAACGTCAGGGCATATGAATGAGAGATATCTCATGACCAACAATACAAGGCAAATTTGTGCTTTATAAATAAGGTTCAATTTGTAACAATACACAAAACTCCTGTTCAGGCTTTTCTTAGAATTGAAAATCTTTAAAAATGAACACTAACTGGAAATAATGGAGACTTAGCAGACTTTTGAGAATGAGTGGAGTAGCTGAGCATTGGCGAACATGTCAACAAAAGAAACGGCGACTGCTAGACCACACAAAGTGATGAACGCCCAAGTTTTGCTTCAAGACATCAAGAGCAGACTGCGATCGCAGCAACAGATTACAAGTAGTTATTAACCCCTCTCAGATTGTTGGAATTGGAGACCACATTGACACAAACGATTATGTACATCCACTGCCACCCAAGAAAAGAGTTGTTTCATCGAAGTTATTGTTTCCATAGATTTTCACATTATTGTTGCCATGAAAACCAATGTGGTGATAATGCAACATTTTCAAAATCATGCAATGTGGTTCTATAAAACATTTGTTTCCAAGAATAATTAAGAATGTGGAGGAAATGAGTATAATAGCACGACATACATAGCGTAGTCTATTTCGAGGAGGCAAAGAGATATACGTGTGGGGCCCTTGATTAGTGTAAAACCTTACAGACGCAATGGCAGCTTCCTCTTCCAATGGGTTGTGTATATAAGAACGCCGTCTGTCTCAAGCGACAGTTGGCGATAACAAAGCATAAATCAAGTCAGCAAGCATACTGTATTGTGCTGTTTAATAATCGTTCGAAGGATACATGTTAATTCATATCTATCGAAATGCCACCGAAGAAATGTATGAGTATTGGGCAGAGAAAACAAATAGTTATCAGGGCGTCGGAAACATCTGAACAACGGGAGCTTCGTCTAAAGTAGGAGCTTGTAGAATTACTGAAAAACAATTTGAGTTACTACTTAACTTTTTCAGGTTGTTCTGTTTACCTACAACTGTAATTATCCCGGGCAACGCCGGGTGCTTTTGCTAGTTGTTTAATATTTTTTGTTTTCATCTAATCACAGCATCTAATCGACGAAGACGAACAATTCGAATATAAGATAAATAATTCTCAATTGCGTAGTCTTACAGTTGACAGTTTAGACTACAAATCATAGAAAAAAAGCTAACATCTAATCGATATTTAACGTCGCATGATCGCACGTCCACGACGTACTGGACGAAGCGTCCTTAACTTTTCTCTAAAAGGCTAAAGTGTGTACCGAGAATCGTTCATCGCCTGAAAAATGTCGAGTAAGCGGTACTCCAGTGGAAGAAAACGGCTCATTGATGAAAGAGAACAGCGGAGCTGGTTAGACTTCTGCAATGCAACAGACAGGCCACCGTAGCCCAATTGATGTTCGAATTTAACATAACCATGATACTCAGACAACTATCTTCTTCTTTTTCTCTGTGACTATTCCTGAACACTGGAGGAATCGCAGGGATGATTTCTCTTGGATGTTCCACGACAATACTGCTGCCAATTGCCTGCTGAACGTTATTCACTTCTTGTGGTTCGGTACGCCAATGTTTCCTCATTGGACATCCTCGCTCTTCTACTTCTGCTTATCTTCGCCGTTCCATTTGCTCTTGCGAAATCACGCGACTTCTCTTGTTTGGTGGCTCATTCATTTTCGGAAACTCGTTGAACGATGAACAACAATTAATTATTAACATCTAAGGAGAAAAATGTTTACATGTAAACAAAGTAGCGTGAACAATTTTCAGCTCCGCTTCCGCTTTGGCGCATGAGGAATGTAAATAAAACAGAATGAACAAGAGACAATTTTCCACACAATATTCGACGCATGCGCACAAACAGCAGCGCCAAGAACAAAGAAAGCTTGAAAGAACGAGTCGTTCTTTCGGAGAATCAATCGGAGAATCTCCTAATATTAGACGATATCATCTAAATAATGCAATCCAACAAAATATGGCAATGAAATGTATATAAATCTCCCGATAGAGGGTGACCCAATGTACACAGGAAATATTAAACATTTTTGTCTGCCTTAAACAACAATGGAAATCAGCTAAACGAAAAAAGGTTTAGTATCTTGTATATTGTGGTTTAACCGAGGCATGTAAACAAAGCAGAGTGAACAATTGTCAGCGGTAGCAGGCCAGAGATGTTAACAAAGTAGTCAACAATTGTCGTAAGTTCCTCCTCGTGTACCACATTATACGCTGTCCAACGAAAGAAAAACTGGGCGTGTCTAATTAAATTCCCAATTTCAATTGTTAGACATTGTTACTAAATAAAATTAACAATGTTTAACAATTGAAATTGGAAATTTAATTCGACACGCCCAGTTTTTCTTTCGTTTGACAGAGTATAGACTTTAGAGAAAGACCTATTATTCTGTTACAAAATTTAAGCCCACCGAAATTGTATAATGGTACGAGACTTAAAGTTACTTCTCTCCAACGTAACATCATAGAAGTCAAATCCAACGGGAAGTGGCGCAGGCGGGCGAGATTTTATAACACGGTGAGCTTATTCCTAACAATTTCCCATTTCGCTTTAAGCGTATACAATTCCCGATGAGCTTATGTTATGCCATGACAATAAACAAAGCACAAAGCCAGATGATGTGTGTTGCGGGCGTGAACCTCTGTGTCAGTTGCTTTGCGTACGGCCAGCTTTATGTGGTTCTCTCCCGCGTTATAGTTTTAAATTTGTTCTACACAGCATGAAATCTTTCGCACAGGATTGATGAAAGTGATGAAGCTAAGATATCACACTTCTGTTACCTGGGTGTTTCAAGTCCTTCTCAGTGAAGCAACCAAGCTATTTGTTCATGTCCCCAATCATTCTACTTCAAGCATTGTTTACACAGAAGCTTTATAATAGGTCGAAAATAAATTCCACGTGTACGTAGTCGCGGGCACAGCTAGTTCTGATAGATAAATTATTATTTTACAGGTTATGCGAATGCAATTAGCAAGTTTTTGTCGTAAGTAAAATTACTAATAATAATGCTGTTATCAAGAACAAACAGCTGTTTTTAATTATGGTAGTAACAATAATAATTAATTACCTAATTTTTGTTTTCTTCGTTTGGGTTATGCAGCTCTAAGCATATCCCGTGGCAAGATGAAGTTACCTTAGTTCCAGCCTGCCAACATTACAAAAACTCAAGAAAGCTCTGTATGGTACATGACCACATTTTAACTATAATACACGAGTTTGTCCAATAAAAGAATAATATTGAAAACTAGACGTCCAAACAGATTAAGCGAAAACTCAGCACTCTACCTGGCCTCGTCCAAAATTAATTCGCATTAAAAATAGTCATCAAGGAAAACTGACCGCTGCTCATCGGCATCACTAAACACATACTTTTATCATGGAAGTCATTAATAAATTAAGATAACATGTGGGCAACCACGAGAAATTATAAGGAGAATAGTTTAAACCGATAGAAGCAATTATACTGTCATAGATAGGAGATTGCGTCTCTATCGCCATCTACCAGTGCGAAATTTTAATTGCTGTGTGGTGGTAATTTAGGTATCTCGTATTGATATGGAGAGGGGTCGTAGTGAAACACGAATCAGAAATAGAACAAATCATAACGTAACACAACCGACGTGAAGAAGTTCGAAATCCTCCTACAGAGTCTCACAAGGACAAAAGCTTAAAATGCCTCAAAGAAGTTGTTGGAAGCGTCATATGATAAAACCTGAAACTGGAGTGCCGGCTTTGCCTCGTAGTCATTTTATTAGAGAACCTGTGAACGCTTCACCAACACCAGAAAATTTTACGAACTATTTCTTGGACATGAAATAGGCAATAAATGGTCACCCTACATGAAAGTTGAGCATAAAGCTACAAGCTACTCACATAACGTCACAAAGATGGCGCCAAATGACGGTATACATTCTTTAATCTAAGCAATGAGAAGTTTATTGTTGCAGCTACATATTGTGTTCGTGATTAAAATAAATAAAATAAACGGGGCTAGGAATTGTTTATCTGGCACACGTTGGGGCCATTTATACATCGGACTGACGTCTGGATTTCAGGGCTTACGCACGCATCGTTACCGACTGAATGGGTCCATTCGTATTAACTAGATGGGTACTTCTAGCAGGACAGTGGGCCGGGACACAAGCGCATCACCATGGATTTGTTCCAGGAACATAATAATGACCTTTCTTTGCTGATTTGTCGGATCTCAATCCGATTAGCTCCACATCTACACGTCCGTTAAGCTTTCGAGAACAAAGTGATACACTCATGCCTGCAGGATACACAATAGAGTAAGAACACTTGTTAAATCCATGCCTCTACAAATTTTGGCTGTTACTAAGTCGAAAGGAGGCACAACGCCCTACTAGGAAGGTGTACCTAATAAAGTGGCTGGATAGTTTAAATACACAATCTACCAAAAAGTAATTGGACACTTTCGATTTTAGACATTTTCTCGAAAATCTAGAAAAATACGAGTACAGTACTTGACAAATTATTCTGAAACTTCAAGGTTGTAAAGAGCATGCGAAATTGCTCTCAAAATATACACCTCATATATTTCAGCAAAAGTTTTGTCCCGATGGCAAATAGAGAACCGGCAACAAGTTGAACAAAAAAAATAATATTTCGATCATCCAGTAAAAAATAATGATTGAAATGCTTTGAAGCTGTAGAATTATTATGAGGTTTCTTTTACTTGTCTATGTTAATTTATATTGAAATAGCACGTATATTCATGGAGATATAAAGGTTTCTTTATAAGAATCGAATTTTTTTGCTTATAACATGCAGGGTTTTCAACTCAATGCAATGCCATTTTCAGGAAACTTGGCAAACTACAGTAAAGGCAACCACCCTGTAATCAGAATATAAAAATATTAAATATATAGTGAAATATGAGTGTTTTTACTAAATAATGTTTAACTGCGCATGCCCAAGCGTTACCAAAGTGTCTTTCGCATAACCATGGATGAAAGAAGTTTCTTTCATCCATGGCATTACTTACTAACCAAATTTCTAGAGCTACTTATATAAAAAGCCCAAGCAAAATTCGTGAAAAAAGAAAGATATCGTCGATAGAATTAGTTGAATTTCAGTTGCTCTCTAAAATAAACAAAACAATAAGGGGTTTTCTCCAAATTTTTATTTTTGGACCGGACACCAGTACCAACTTCTTTTTCTTATGCAGATATGAAGGCATATTGATTATTAGATTCACCTAATCCATTCTCAAATAGGTCATAAATATATGACTATTTTAAAATAAAAACACTTTAAAACAAATTTTCATATTTTTCGTACATGGTTCTAATTCATTGGATTGAGTGTGTAAGTGTGTGTGTGTGTGTGTGTGTGAGGATGTGTGTGTGTGTGTGTGTGTCCACTTAGACAGCAGTGTAAAGATAAACTGTTTTCATAAACATATTCATATATGATATTAATAA
This sequence comes from Rhysida immarginata, assembly GCA_023313115.1. NCBI lineage: Eukaryota > Metazoa > Arthropoda > Chilopoda > Scolopendromorpha > Scolopendridae > Rhysida > Rhysida immarginata. The sequence continues at coordinate 152,298 of JAHWFO010021229.1, forward strand.
AGATGCAACACCATCAAAAACCCCTCCACAATAGATGAAAAATAACGCTAAGGATGGAAAAAGATTTAACTGCGATGTGTACATATTTGGACGAGCACGCATGAATTGCATTTGATTTACAGCAAAAGAAGTTTTTTGAGGTTAAGTTTATTTTCCATTGCATGTAAATATTTCTGAAAAATCTCTACAACAAGTGATCCGATTTTAAAGTCGCTCATAATGTAGACCTATCCTCTTTTTAAAATACATATGCATAGCAGGGTCGACAAGAAATTGAAACCAAACAATAATGAGGTCCAAGAAAAAAGATCAGTCAAGAAGCTGTGGACACAACGATCAGACTAACGACGATAAGAAACCACAAGTCTATTCTTAAACCGTGGTAGAGGCGAAGCCGACGCGATCTATACAAAGCCAAGGCACTACGTCACTTCTATTGTTGAAACGTCACGAAAACCGACGGCGCAGCCAAAAGCTACTATGGGCGAAGTCAAAAATGCAAACACCGAGTTGGGTTGGTGAAGCAATCATTATTGATCGACTGCTAACGTATTGTTGACTATCGTAGCAACAATGATTTTCTTCACTAACTGATTTTTGACCTCGCCCTATATTATACCAAGCTAACTCGACCGTCTTTACGGAGCCCACTTATAAAGAGCGAGGATTGAAATCTTTGCGAAAATGGATAAAATTGGAAGAAATGGAAAGAGCAGTGCCAGATTAGTATATGGCTGTGCGATGGAACGCTATTATTACCAACATTTCGAAAAAATTTCAATATTTATCTGTCGAAAGAGCAAAATGTTGCCTCTTCTCGTTGTAATACCGCAGCCAATGGTCACAACAGTCGACAGTTACAATGTATACCATTAGTATCGGAGATGAACAAGAAATCACTGGACCATAAGAAAAAGACTGCTTGATCTGGTGAGTCGAAGTTCCTGGCGCATTATATTGATGACAGACAAGGAATTTGGTGCAAACAACTTGAATCCATGGAACCCTTATGTTTGTCGACAACTGTGTAAGCGAATAAGTGCTGTGTTTTGGTGTGTACAAGACATTCATTTGGATCCAATAATATCCCTAGATTCACGTCTGGATGCCAGAGCATATACGACGTGTGGATACAGTGGACTGATCTATCTACAGACAAACAGCGCATGCGTCTATTTCAAACGGCATATGGCCGAGTTACGTGACATCTCTCTTCATTCCTGTCGCTGATTTGTCTGTGGAGCCGTTAGTTGGGCCATGACCTTCGTTCGTTTCGACCCTTGCCTCTCCAGCAACCCGTCGGAAAGGTGGAATTTCTTGTGAAAAATCCGCCACAGAAACTTATTCTTTTTTTAAAAGAAGTGATGAATGTTTCTCACGCACTTAGGTTTTTGAGTGATTTAAACGATTCAAAGAGGGATGAGAAGCGATTGAAGATGATACACGACGACCTACCACGTACGCAAATTGGATACCTGAAGATGAAACTCTGCTAGTCAGCGTACGTGAATTGGGTACCTTGACGTCCTAACTACTCTGCATGAACAATTAAGAAGAAAACCGCCTGAAATATGGATAAACAAGTCATGGATTCTTCATCAGGTCCTAACTACTCTCCCCTGCGTTGGAACATCCACCCTATTCACCCGACCTTTTTTGATATTCCCCAAGATGAAATCAGTACTGGAAGGGACGAGATCTGGGACAGATGAAGCTGTGAAAGAAAACGACGGAGATCATGAACATGCTTCCAACACTACTTTGACCAATGGAGCGATGTAGGAATAATGGATGGGTGTATATTGAAGGGGATATCGTTAAAATTGAGAAAGAATTAAAAATACACCTTTTTATAGCATTAATCCGGGATTTTTTTTAATGCACACCTTGTATAGGATTGTTACCGATGGATCTATTGTTATCCTCACAAAGCACCGCGCAATCTTGCGTTCCTTCATTCAAAATTTCACAGTCGCGCAATTTTTAATCGTTTTCCAGGTATCCTTTTCTTGACTCGTGAAACAGTACAGGAACTCCATCACTATTTATGTTTTGTTTCGCGAATATTGTTGAATGCAGCATCCAGCTGAGCCTACACTGATTTTATGATGGAAGGCGCTCAAGTAATGGCTCGAGAACACATCGCGTAATTGCCGTGATCCCAACTTCCAGCAAATTCTCTATACGAGTGACTCATTGATCATCCAGTCCAGTGCCATACATAAATTATTGCTCTGGTCCAGTCTAGCGGACGCTGGGAAAGCCTGAAGGAGTTGGTCTCCGTGTAAAGAGAATGTAAGGGAAGTAATTCCTACATCTTGGAGGAATCTAAAGACATTTAGATACTAGAGTGTCCCAAAATATCTAAAGGGTGTTTCAAATAAAGTGTAATAGCGGAGTATCTGGAGAAATACGCATCGCATCGAAAAAACAAAAAACACGTGTTTAATATTTTTCAAAACGCTATCTAAGGAAACAAAATACGACCCCCTACTCCCAATCCCTATGCGTCAATTCAATTTTATTTTCTTTTTCTTAATCCCGTGACTCTTCCTCTTCTTTCTTGGATGGACAAACGAAAAATATTGGGTACACTCAACTCCGAATATCCCAGGTAGTATCTATTATACAGGGTATCCCATTTAATCTGACAAATGAATATACGAGGCACATCCAGAAAATAAACATACAAACGTCATGACATGGTCAAAAAAATTTTTTAAAACACGCCTTCATTACTATCAAGTACTTTTATACAAGCTCATTTTTCAGTGTAGTTGCCACCATTATCCAAGCAGTTATTGAGACTGGGGACAAGCTTTTGTATTCCGGCGTCATAGAAGGATGCCGTCCAGTGGCGGCTCATAACTAAAATTTCTGGGGGGTGCTGCGTCAGAAAATTGTAATTTTTTCACGAATTATGGAATAGCTACTGACATTAAGCTTAAGAATTATATAATATACATGTATAAAGACAATATTAAAGAGAGAAAAAAGCCATATTATGTTGAATTTTATCGATCTCGAAAGTGAAACTGGGGTTGCTGCTTCTTCAGCATCCATATCGTCATCACCATCGAATAGTTTCCTGCAAAATGCTTCTTCAGGTAAAGAAACAGGTGGAAATCGCTGGGTGCGAGGTCCGGACTACGAGTATACGGTGGATGATCCAGAACTTCCCACTTGAAGCTTTTCAGCAACTCTGTGGCGACACGTGCCATATGGGGTCGAGCATTGTCATGGAGGAAGCAGACCCCATTTGCTAACATCCCCTCCTTAAACGGCAACAATTTGTCTGTGGATTTCAGCTGGAGACTCATGTTAGGCATTAAGAAATCGAATAACAGATCGGACTTCGCATTTAGCGGGATTTTGAATGGGCGCCGCCATATCAAACAACTGTTTCTCACACACGATGGAGTGTGGCGCCACCGTATGAATTAGTAAAGCAAGCTAACCCTGTGGAAATTATCATAGCACAATTTACCCTATGTCTCTTTACTTTCTGGATGAGCCTCGTAATTCAAAAAATACACTTTATACAAAAAAAAAAAAATTTAAAAATACGCATTAAATATTTTCAAAAAAGCTATCAATGATACCAAACTTGACCCTCTAACCCCACCCCCTGTGAAACTAATAACTTACCCCCTGGGCGGCAAATTTGAAATTTCATATGGGAAACCCCATTTTTTATTGCAGATTCGGATTCTACGCTTAAAAAACACGTAAGTTTTGACTGAAACTTTTTTTTTTTGATTCCTGACAGATGGCGCTGTAATCGCACAAAGTACGATTTTTTGCAATTCTCGAGAAACATAGTTTGGATCGAAAAATTAAAAAAAAAAAGTACCTGATATGTTTATGTTCCTTAAATGCTCAAAATAAAGACCTCGAACAACCAAATAAAACCGGAGAAACCAAAATTCCACAACGAGACGTTATTTGCACGGATGCGCATTTCGACGGCCAAGTCGTCTTCATCAGTGTGATACAAGATGATTAGAAGCCTGTTGCCAAGAACGAGAAAGTTTGTTATAACAGAAACTGCGATGTCAGGCCATTTTCCATAACAGGGGATATCACATTGAACACAACACAAAGAGAAAAACGGTAACTCGAAGAGAAAATGGTCAATTTTAACTGAACCAAACGTCTGTAGTCCTTCAGGCATCCTTCTTCATGGGTGTTAGAATGTCCATAGAAAAGACACCAATGTTGCAACTCGTTTTTCAAACTTTCACAATTCATGTTCGTGTGTTTTGCAATTCGCGAGATGCAAGCATTGAGCACAGCATATACGCCCTTCCACGTTGTTAAAATTTTAAACTTCTTTGAATTATTGTTGTTACGAAATTGTGGCTCATATGATATGGATATAAATTTCAAGCTAAACATTATTTACGTTTTTGCAATACAGACACGGAGGTAAATACAAAATCAAATGGGGTAAAAAAAATGAAACAAAATATTTTGATCCATACGAAGCGGTTTCGAAAAGAATTTTTAAAAATGCATTAAACGTTTTCCAAATGTGCTTGTCGAGCGAAGACGGACATTTCGAAATTCGTACATGTGCAATTCCGAAATGGGAAAACGATGAGTTTACCTATAAATACTAAAAAAATTATAGGTAAAATCAGCGCTCCTTTTCAGAGAACGCGAGGAACAAAATGCTCGTGAGCTTACTCTTGTTGTTTTTATTTCATTTTACAGAGCCCGCTTATGATATAGTTTTTAACGACAAAGAGGCGGCAGCAATATTCAATGATGTTCCTTTTCCAGACGAAATAGACGACTGCACTATCTGTTATCGCATCAAACAAAGTAAAATGGAGGGTTGTGTGGCTTACTTAACTTATGGTACGCGAGAGAACATGGCCTTCAATATTCAGATGTGCGATATACACGAATATCATACCACGGCTGCTAATATTATAAAAATGAGTGGCGCATTAGCGCATCAAACCTTACCTGCAAGAATATTTGATATTTTTAAAGCGCGTAAGACTTTCACTCATTACTGTTTTGTCAGAGATACGTCTTCATCTAATGGTACGTTAAACCTTTACAAAGATGGTCGAAATATCTTTACCAAGCCCCTGACTGATGGCTACGGCAAGATTAAAGGAAGAGGACAACTCGTGCTTGGGCAATTACCACTAAAATATATTAAGAATTTTAATACTTCGTACGCCTTCGAAGGGAGAATGACAGACGTTGAAATTTGGGATAGAGCTCTGAACAAAAGTGAAGGTATGTATGTATTAGGTATGAATGTACACTGCTTTGCAATGAAATTGCCCCACCTACAAGGAGTTACCCGAATGAGCTAAAAGTAGGTATATAGCAAGAGATACATCTGAACACACCTTTAGTACGTTATGGAGCCAAGACATGCACTCGTTTGTACAGGGTGTCCCAACGGAAAGCGGCATCAGTAGGTTGTGGCACCACCTCTAGCGGCGATGCATTGTTCCAGCCGCAGGTGTAGGTGATCATACAGGTGGCGAATGCCCTCTTGGGGTACGTCTACCCAGGCCTGGTGAACCTGCTGTGTCAGTTCATGGAGATTCCGAGGTGATCGTAAACGACGTTCCACCATATCCCACACGTGCTTAATTGGCGATAGGTCTGGGGACCTCGCGGGCCACGGCAGGCAGTTGACATCATGCAGATATGCCATGCTCATGTTTGTCGTGTGCGGTCTGGCGTTATCCTGCTGAAAGACTACGCCCGTATTATGCTGAAAGGGCAGTAATACGGGCTGCAGAATCTCTGTGACGTACCGTGCTGCTGTCAGGGTGCCTTGGATGGTGACTAAAGGCGTTCTGGTATCGTAACTGATGGCACCCCAGACCATGATCCCGGGTGTTGGTCCACGATGGCAATATCGGATGCGCAGACTACTGGCACGTTCCAATGGTCTGTCGTCGGTGTCCAAAACCAAAGCGGGATTCGTCCTGAAGACCACCGGGCGCCAGGCCACTCGTTCACGTCACCATTGCGGTCGTATCTCGCGGTGCTCAGGTGTCAAAGGAAGACACAACAATGGACGCCTGACAGACATTGTCGCGAAGTGTAACCGGCGTGCTATTTTCGCTATTGACACTGGAGCAGTACCGGGAATAGTGATGTTGTCGCGCAGTTGCTGCAGGGTGATGGTTATGTCCGCTATCGCTGTTCGCAGTATCCGCCTATCGGTACGTGCTGACGTGCTTCTCCGGACCCCAGACTTCTGGCATGTGTGCCTTCCTCTCGCCATTGCCTCCCATATCGGCGTACCGTCCGTGCGTCCCAAGACACAGACAGCAATCCGTTTAGTTGACCATCCAGCCTCGGAGAGGCCAATAATATGACCTCGTTCAATGTCCGTTAATTGCGTAAACGGTTATCGTTGTCGTCGCGGCATTGAGACCGTTGTGCGGATTACAGTACTGTACGTTCACGAGGCAGTTGCTTCCTCCCTACTGCATGGAACGTCTCGCACAGGTGTCAATTGATGAGCCTATACAGGCATCCGGACACCCTGTATCAACCCAAATGGTCATGTCCCGTGAGCATGCATCTAATCGTTTACTAGTCGGAGGTAGACGAACCCACACCCCCACTAAATACGGATAAGGCCGGATAACTCCTTGTTGGTGGGGCAATTTCATTGCAAAACAGTGTATATAAAAGAAGAATACTCTAGGGATATCACTTTTCGTAATAATAAAGTAAAACCCATTGAAAATGTCCCATTAATTAAATTATTTTTAAGTGCATATCGCCTAACATGGAAATTATACTTTTCTCCAATTTAGAACAGTTTCACGGATTATCCATAATATGATGAACATTATATCTGGATACTCATGTTTTACTTATTGAGTTTTTTGTTTAATCATATCTTTCCGTTCATCGAAATTGGAATTGCATGGGAAAACGAAATAGTTTTAACCTCTTCATTCCCCAAAAGTGCCTTCGGTCCAGTTATTATCATAATTCGTTCATATTAAAGCGGACAATCGGGATTAGGATTAATATTTAAGTCAGTTGATGTGTGCACTATTAGTCGTTTGAATAATATTGAGGCCTTACAGTAGTGCATATTGATGATGGTAACCGACAGATAATATGAACATTTTTCAAAATAGTGCACAATTAGGAAATTATATTAATTTTAGATAGAAGTATAACAAGGAAGTCTAAATTAATAATTTTGTCATATAAGTTGGAATTTGAAACTGAAATAAAATCTTGTAAACATTCCAAGAAGGTGCTTAAGCTGTGACGGAGTGGTATTTGCAAATTTGTTAAATGACTTTTTGGATATGTTAGAGCAGAATTTCAAATTACCCTAAATATCATTTTTCTCGAGCATTTTTCGTCGAAATTCTAAATTCCTGTACGCTTTACTGGCTCTGTGGCTTTTATATGTTAAATGGCCTTAAGCTGACACAAAAAAAAATTCAAAAGATATTGCATCCTCTTCCTCTTTCTTGGAATGTTTAGAAGATTTTATTGTGAGGTAATGATATTTTGAATTGCTTGTTTTATTTTATGTTTTTGCACTTTTAAAGCGATCCCATAACGATGACGCTATTAATTTCACAATCTCTTAATCAAGTTTTCTGTTCATTTTACTCTTAATAAAATTTCAAATTTCTGGAGGCCGCAACGAAGTTCATTGTATGAAATCTCAAACAACAACAGGATTTATACATTGCCCTGCCAAAAGTATCCGGACACCCCTAGGTTCGTGATGTTCGTGTGGTCTCACCCTGTAGGATGCATGTGTCTGTATGCATATTAAATAAACGACTGCTAATCAGATGGTAAAACAGTGACAACACCAGTCGGCATGCCAAAGGACCGAGAATATCCGAACTTGAGAGAAGAATGATTGTGGGATGCCGCATTAACAACAACAGGCAGGTGCAACAACGACGGCAAAACGTTCCAGGCGACCTCCATTCCTATCGCCGAGAGACAATCGTGCTCTGCCTCGGGCATTTGAAAGACACGCTACGGCACATCACTGCTTCTGTAGTGGACTCAGATGAATTATACTCACCAGCCCGTGGTGGCCCATCAGTGCGCACAGTGCACTGCGGTTTCTCTAAGTTAATACTGCTTAGAAGTATTATATAGCTACAAACATATTTTTTACTCTTTGTAAAGCATTACTTGGTCTTTTGGTCATAAATAAAGAAAAATTAAAAATAAATATGACAGTTTTTCTCAACAATTAGTGGTTTTTCGTACAGAGTATTGTTTGATAATTGAAAATGGTTAAAAACAGCGTAATCCATTTTATTTCATTTCCAGTTTTCTTATCACACAATTCTTCAAAAAGGACTTCATCAAAAGAAATTAAAGCTTTTTCTTTTTTTTATTCTTATATTATGTATATTTGAATGCAATGCAACAGAATTGATTATATCTTTTTAGTGAAACAGTCGAGGAACAAGGAACTCTCAGGTGGCAACATACTCTCATGGACAGAAGCAAAAGATAAATGGACCTTCGTTAAAAACGCTTCCACTGAAGACACGGAGCTCTCAGAAATACCGAAAGCCGTTTCTTCCAAAGAATATGATATCAACTTTCCAGACTATGCAGCCGCTGCTGTGCTCGAGAATATACCATTCAAGAACAACACTAGACAAGTATCGATATGCTTTCGCGTCAATCAAACATGGCCGAAAACTACTTATTTATCATATGCAACCACTGAGAACGTTAATGCTATTGTCATTGAATCTGAACCTAATAATGATGTAGTTAGTATAGCTAGCACGTCCGTTAAGCTGCGTATACGCTTAAAAGATACCGGCGCATTCTATCATTACTGTTATACATGGGACTCAGATAGAGGTTACGTGGGGATTTTTAAAGAAGGTAATTTAGTCTCAGACGCAACCAATCAGCAAATGAAGAACATTGAAATCGGTGGCGGAGGTATTCTCGTACTTGGACATCAGCAGACCTTCCATTTCGGATTAATCGGTTTATCGGATTCTCTCCTTGCAATACCTAAGAACAGCCAGGTTCTTTCCATTTCCGATTTGCAAATATGGGATAGAGTCATCACTGAGGAAGAAGGTAGGACATTTTTTATGCTGAACTGAATAAAATATTATAACTTTAAAAAAATAAACGAGGACAATACTATAAAATATAATAAAGTGGAAATTCATATTCACTGATACTACTTAGCTTTATGTATGTTATCCTATTCTCCTCGTTTATTATTTGGCTATATTACAGTTGATTTAGTTGAACATTTAAACTTTTTTCTTTCGTTCATTTCATGAAAGTACGCATATTTCTGTGATAATTTATCCTACTTAAAATAAGTTTAGCACATACAATATGACCCAATACCTACTTACCAAGATTTAAAGTCAATTTCTCAGCCAGTACCAAGTGTATTTGTTTGAAAATTTTGTGATCTCTTCGTGGCGGCAAAGCATTTTTTAACGGTACTTTTGAAATGTGGCCTCGTAATTAGTAGAAGATAGTGGACGCCCCTCTAGAGAAAAGGCCATTTTCTAACTGTTGACAGACCATTTCGGACAGAATTTCATAGAACTGGATTATCCCAAACATGGATATGGCGTTCACGGGCCCTTATATTAATCTAATCTCAATCTATTATATTTATTTTTATGGGGTCACGTGAAGGACACCGTTTACAGATTCCTAAAACCTTGGGCGAGCTGCGAACATCCAGGGTGTGTATTACCAAAAAACTAACAGAAACGGATTTCAATATATGAAACTATACTCTGTTTCACTATATGAAAAAAGCTGCAAAGCAGTATGGGAAAGCACATCACCTCCGCCCCGTAAAGTAGTCTCCGACTGCGCACGCGTAGTGCTCAAAAACATGAAGCACTGTTTCAGTTTCATTTTAGCCTCTATGGATTCAGTTTCTTTTTTATTGGCTGCGCATTGATCTGAATGAGATGACAATTGGTAACGTGGCTTTCCCATACTGCCTTGCAGTTTTTTTCATATAGTGAGACAAAGTATAACTGAAAAAATTTTATTAAACCAAGTTAGTAGACCCCAGCGTGTGCTCCTTGGGTCACACGGAGGATATCCACCCGATAATCAATTTCTTGCCATGTTCTTTTGAGCATATCGACATCCACCTTGTTAACAGCAACCATGACTCACTTCAGTTCCCGCACTCTAGCCGCGAAATTGTGAAACGCATTCTAACTTTTTCAGTTATAGTTTCTTAAAATGAGATCCGTTTCTGTTATCTTTATTAGTTTATTAATAATACACAGATAAATTGTGTCAGACCTTTTATGGACACCCTGTATATCGAGCATGAAATTTTGGCAATTACAACAGAAATTCTGAAGATGGTGGCACCCAGTTTTGCAATCCGATTGCATAAAATCATTGAGATAATGATAAAGACATCAAACATCATTTAAAAAACATCAATTTTTTCCGATTTATCTGCTGTAACCGATTTGTCTTGCAATTGCGATATGTGTTGGTACAGCTCCGTTACTCAATTAAGTGGGTTTCAATTAAGAAATGCCCCATATTTATGTCTCGGAAAGTATTCAAAATGATGAATATGTATTGTTTCCTAACAAAGACTATTTTTCCAATTTAATTCTCATTAACTTGTATGGTTGTATTCCAGCACGAAACAAATTGTCTGTACCTATTCATATAGTCGTGTCTTCGCTTATGAATCACGCCTTTGTGATCTTGAATCCTTGTCCAAGACCAAAATCAAGAACAAACGAAAATCAGGGTTTAGGTCTAAATATGTAGAAAACTTTGCCTCCCGATTTTTACAATCGCACTTTATAAGGAAGCCGAATTATCAATTTCTGGTATGGTGAACCTCAAAGATATTTAATTCTGCGCTTCAACATATCTAAGTTACTCCCATTCATCAATTCCTTTATAATCAGAGCTCAAATATGCCTAGGCAAACATACCCACTCTCAAATCTGGCATTCGACTTCGCTGCATTTCACAAATTTAACTATAAGCAAATAATAACTAATAAAATTATCAATTCAAAAGTGATGCTTTCATTGGGAAATCATTAGTTATGGATATTTTGATTTTGAATTTTACAGTCAAAATAATCCCAAGAACAACTAGAAATGTACCGACTTGTGTCCCTACAGAATACAGAGTAAACAAAACTAGGGTATATGTTTAGAAGAACAGTTGAATGCGAGTGGCGTAACTGGGAAGGCAAATCAGCTAATGAAACTTTCAGATGATTAAACAAGAGTTGAGAGCAAGACTAAGAACTTGATGTTGCTATAAGACAAACATGCACATCGATCGGTTCTTTGAGTCGTCTTTTGCACACACTTCGTACTCATCTGATCTCGCACTATACAATTTCTTTCTCTTTTTCCGCGGGAAAGAAACACTGACACGGAAATATATAAAGTTACGCAGTGGAATGTAAGCAGAGTTTAAAAAGGACACGGATATATACATTACTGATAACTTTATTCTATTATCAAGAAAAGTTATAAACTCTCCTTCTAACACGAAGGAGACGGGGTGGGGTGCTTAGATCCATAAAATTAAATATTGAAATAGCTTGAGAAATTAAGATTTATGATACAATTATGACAAAGCGACTGCTTTGAGAATTTGAATATAAATTAAACATTAGAACTGTTCTCTGGCTCAGAATTAGTTTTCTCAGGCTTTCAAATCTGCAATAGGATAAATAAGAAGACGCAATTATGAATATAAGCATCACTGACAGGGATAGCTTATTATATATAGTAAGCTATCCCTGTCAGATAACGAGAGATTTTACAGAATAGTGAGATTACCTGGAATCTCTTGCGATGCAGCTTATTCCCTCCTCTGCAAAGGCTAGAAGACCCCAGGGGACAATGATTTGTGGAAATCCGGCCGGACGTGTAGTGCAGATTCTCCCGAAAAATGTTTCGTACTGGAATGGGTAGGTCCGTCAATAAACTTAGGACCGCTTCTGGATGGGGCGAGAAAACCCCTTAAGTCGCTCGTGGAAAGGTGTAAACAATACGGTTGAGGATTTCTCTTTTTGCTCTGTCGTGCAGATCGATTGTGGCCAGTTGACTGCCGACGATGCATCGTTCTCCGGTGCGACGTATCCCGCTGGACGTTGATTCGTAGTCAGCACAGCTAACTGCATGCCGTCAAGCAATTTCAATGTGTCTTTCGCTAGCACATAACTTCGTGGTTTCTCAATTCTAAAGTTGCCCTTCGACACACGACGATTTTGACAATAAAGAAAGCAAACTTTTATCGCCTTCCCTCTCTCGTTTTTCCACTTTCGACGCAGTCATAAAACTTAGTCGAATTTCTCCAGGAATCCCTGCGTCCGCATGATTCGAATTCCCGCTCACTTCTCTCCGATTACTCTTGCCTCCAGTGTGACCAGGTTTTGAAAATGGTTAGGACCAAAAAATTTTTTTAAGTAGGATTTAAATGAGGACCAAATATTTCACTATAGTACTAAAAAAGGCCTGAAATTTTGTTAGCATTATAATACTGTAAGCAACGATAATTGCTGCCAGGTTATGCTATTTGGCTAGCCGTAGCATGATACTTCAAACCCGCGCCAATGCACACACGTATTTTTCAATTTCTATTTTATTAATTTTAATTTTTTTTAACTTTTATTCAATTTAGATTATGTAGCCTAACCCAAATCATCTTCCCATGAAAAGAGAATAAATATATAAAAACAGTAAATTTTATGAAGGAACAATGGGTTATTTATTCAGGTTCAGGTATATCATGGTCTTGTATAAACAGTGGTAGAACATACAGAGTTCATTGGGTACAAATCGGTAGAAATAGACCAAGCTGGTAGTTTGATTGATCGGTTTCACTTTGGCGTGTGATAGAAACCTCAAGAGAGAACTAAAAAGAACTAAAGAACTAAAATAGAACCGAATTTCTTAAAGGACCAAAAAAGAGGACTAAGTAGTTTTTGTAAGACAAAAAGGACCAATTTAGTTCCCAAAGAACTAGATCTGGTCACACTGCTTGCCTCTCTCTCGCAATTTTTCTCGCGCCGCCACGCCCCCACAATTATCAATACCGTCAATAGAGGGAGCCACGGATCTTTGACTCGATCCAAGGTCTATAAAAGATCTTTTATAGACCTTGACTCGATCTCTTCGCGCTCGCTCTCATCTTTCGCTGGAACACTCTCATTATCAAATAACCGTGACAAAGATTAGGTTATTGCCAAATTATTATTAGGTAGAATAGATTTTAGTCTGCTGAGAAGGTCGTCATTGCCAATGCCTGTCAGAGATGTTTCCAATATACCAAGGTTGCAGACGTACATGGCGGTCAACGGCGACTATTTTAAGGGAGAATGTGCACGTGTAAGAAGATTTGTCATATCGTTAAACTAAAATAACAGTCTACGAAATTAATGACTGAAGCAGCTATCAATGGTATGTACAAAGAATTATGCTTAGAAGGACAGGAGGCAATTACTCTCAATTCTTTCTTTTTTACCACTTTATCAACTTACAGCAAAATACATATTTAATAATGAATACATAACTATTAGGTTTAATCAAAACTTACTCAAGATTGTGAGAGCAAATGGAGCCAGAAACTGTGGACACAACTTGACAAGAACGACAGGAAACCACTGATCCACATAAGATATTTATTAAAACGTATGCGCATTTCGGCAGCCAAGCTGCCTTCTTCAGCGTATACAAAGACCTGATCAGAACAAAGTAAAGCTGTTCTGATGCAGGAAAGAATTACATCATCATATATATAGTAAAGTGGGGTTGATTATGATCCAATTACAGAGTTTCTAATACCATAAGCACGAAAATATATATACAAAAATAAGTTATTGGTAGGCAGTCTTCAACTAATCATTGGTCCTGGTTGGATTGGTCCTTTCTTGGACATTAGGTTGACAAGGAGAGGCCTGAAGCTTGACTATAATATCCACAAGAAGAAAAATTTCGTTCCTTACTATATCAAACATGACTCCAATCAGTGCCATCATCACAAACTAGCGGCCTTCAGACATATGGTGCACAGGGCACTACTTGAATGCAGAGAACATGAAAAAGGAACTACAAACCATTGAAGAATTTGCTACATTGAAGGGATTCCGTAAAAGCATAGTCAACCATATCGCTAAGAAAGTGAAACGTAAATTAGCCTTACAAAAGGTCACCACTCTGCACAGAAAAGAAAAACGTGAATCGAGACTAGTCTTGCCATACAACCTGCAATTAAACAGGGGCATGGCAAGAATTGCAAAGGAATTTGGCCTGGAAATCACGTATAGAAGCTCCAACACAAAGAGGAAACAGTTGAAAAACCCCAAAGATACCATCTGCCCTGAAAACAAGCCTGGCGTATATAAATTACCGTGTGGAGAATGCGATGCTGTCTACTACGGGCAATCCCGTAGAGCAGTGAAGACCATAATTAATGAGCATTTGGCAAGCATCAAAAATGGGAAATTTGTAGTATCAAGGTTCACTGACCACATACTCGATCAGCGACATGACTTCAGACATGAAGACTTCGACATCATACATAGCACTAGCGACCCACGTCTGCTGAACTTTATTGAGTCATATGCTATAAACAGTGAAGACCCCTCAAGATTGCTGAACAGTGACTCGGACCCTTTGGATGTGAGCCAATTGATGGACATTGGGAAACTCTTACACCTGCCTAAACTGACCAATAGACTGAATAATCCAACCAGGACCAATGATTAGTTGAAGACTGCCTACCAATAACTTATTTTTGTATATATATTTTCGTGCTTATGGTATTAGAAACTCTGTAATTGGATCATAATCAACCCCACTTTACTATATATATGACGATGTAATTCTTTCCTGCATCAGAACAGCTTTACTTTGTTCTGATCAGGTCTTTGTAGACGCTGAAGAAGGCAGCTTGGCTGCCGAAATGCACATACGTTTTAATAAATATCTTATGTGGATCAGTGGTTTCCTGTCGTTCTTGTTTACTCAAGATTGATCAAAATTTTGAGAGCAAATCTTTTAACCATTTCAAAAGCCAAGTCTACGAAAAATTTTACTGTCTTGATAATTTATTAAGATTACAGATTCTAAAATAACGTATTTTTTATTTTCTTTCTAGCAATGGCAGCTAAAAAGAGGCAGACATATGGAAATATTGTAGACTGGACTCAAGTCAAAGAAGACTGGTCCTTGGAAGGCGCTGCGATGTCAGAGACTACATTCCAACCAGACACTAAAAAACACTCGAACACCTATGACATCACCTTTCCAAGAAGAGACAGTTATTCGGCAGCATGGGTGGAGAATATTCCATTCCCTAATAATACTCGAGAGCTAACTATCTGTATACGAGAGAAACACGTAAAAGAAAGAGTGGCTCTTCTGTCATATGCGTCCCCTGGGAATATCAATGCCTTCAACATTTACGTTAGACCAGACAAGACAGAAATGTGCATTGAGAAATGTACTTTCATTCTTGACGGGAGTAATGCAATTGACGAGACGAATTTTCATTGCTACACCTGGAAGTCTACACTGGGGCAAATTGAGACTTATCAACAAGGAGAATTAATTTCCGTATTAAATGAAACTTTATTCAAGAACAAAGTCATCCCTTCGCACGGAATTCTAGTTCTTGGTCAATATCAACAGGAATTTGGCAGAAATTTTAATACTAGATGGTCTTACCATGGCTCATTCAGCGGCCTTGAAATTTGGGATAGAATCTTAAAGGCAGACGAAAGTAAGATTTCTTTTAATAGTTTTCAAGATAGATTAAAATTACATAATGAAAATATGTTTGAAAATCTTTGTGTATTTTTGAAATACTTGATACAAGTCATTTGTATCTTCTGGAAAACAGTTTTAGTCAATTTGAATTTGATTTGCTCGCTTCCGACGATGGAAATATTTCACTGCACTAGAATCACCTAAATAATGACATTTTTTTATTTAAGCTTTTAATCAATAATTTTCTATATCAATTATTTTATTGCATTTCTTCAACTCCTTCAGCATCTTCAACTCAACCATCTTATATAATATTGAACTATTGCTGATCTATTTGTTTATATTTTATTTTTATATTTATTGAGATTCAATATATTCTTTTTATTATACTGCACTATAGCTGTATATTATGCAATTTTATATTTAAATTCATAGGTATGGAAAATTATTATGACTTAAATATAAAAATAAATTTAAAACTGTTTTTGTTTTGTTTTTATTTACAGTTTTGAAAGCGAAAAGAGGAGAATTGGAAGGAAACATCTTTGCATGGAGTAAATCCAGAGAAAAATGGTTTACTCAAGCAGATGCAGTTATAGTTGACAAAGACGAATTATAAAAATGCTGTTCTTATATTTCAAAAATTGTTTAATAATACCTGTTATCCAATGAATAAATGAGATGCCCTAAAATAATTTTGTGATCATTAGAAATAAAACTTAGGAACAAAAGGGGAAATTATTATACTCTACGAATAGGATCTTGATCCCTATACGCTTATTAGTCATCGGTGTCAAAATTGTAAGAGATTCCGTATAGACAAGCAAACTCTGGCTTACGTAACTGAAATAAAAAGAATTCTTTAAACAAATTTCATGGGAAACTACGATTCAAAATATAGCTTACAATTTATATGGGAAACGCCATTATGTGTACTATAATGCTTTGACGAGTTTTGACACAAATTCCAACACATTACTTGTGTTTAAACTTCAACGTGTGCACTCTGTCGTTTAATTCATCTCATATCTGGCAGCAATGTATTTTGCAGGGTATCCAGGATGAAATCACTGCTTGAGGCTGTAATTTTAATCTTTAAATCATTGATTTGTATTTGACCGCAAATGATTCCTCTGGTATAACTGGAAAGAAAGAAGTCAGCTTTAACAAGCTTGCCAAACAAAGGACGTAAATCACATGCTTTAATTGAGAGTATGTAAAACACAACACCCTAAAGGTATATTGAAACATTAGAATCATGGTCATACAAAAGAAAAAAAGATTACATTATTAGCATAGAAAATTTCATAAAAGAAAATAAAATTTTCAAATTAGAAAATAATGATCAAACAATACAATTCCAAAAAAATGTTATTAAAAAATAAATGGATTAAAAAAAGAAAATATAATTAATGAAGAACAATAAAAACAAATAATTCCAGGAGAAACATCACCAAATTCAATTTATGGAGTAATAAAAATACACAAAGAAGGAAATCCATAAGAATCATAACATCCACCAAAAAATCACCAACTTACAAACTAGCAAAATTTCTAGATAATTATTTAAAAAAATTCTTTGATTTTAATTACACAATAAAAAACTCAACACTAGCCAAACAAACATTAGAAAAACTAAAATTAGAAAATAAAGACAAAATTTATACTATAGATAAAACAGCTATGTATGATAACATCCCAATCATACCAACTCTCGACATCATAAAAAATCAATTAAAAACAAAATTACCTTACACGAATGTACTAAAAATCATACAATCCATAAATCTATGTTTCACAAACAATCAATTAAAATTCAATGAAAAAATTTATTCACAAATTGAAGGCTTACCCATGGGTAGCCCATTATCACTAATTCTTTCCAACATCTATTTAAATAACATGGAGCAAAATTTACTAAACAAATCACAACACAAACAACACATAAAAATATGGATGAGATATGTAGATGACATCCTAGTCATAACAAACAAACCAATAGAAATATTAATACACCTATTAGAAGAACGATATCCTTTAAAATTTACACACAACAACATGACCAACAACCGTATCACATTTTTAGATATAAACATTATAAAAAATGAAAAAAATCTAGAATTTGAGATATATGAAAAACCAACAAAAGGTAACAACATACCACATTACTTACCACAACAACCCACACACCAAAAAATTAACACTATTAAACAATATTTACAAAGAATAAAAAATCTTACATCCCCGAAATATATTCCTACAAATTTAAAAAAACTTAAACTGAACCTATTAAAAAACAAATATCCAATAACTTTAGTAGACAAAATTTTAATAGATGCATTTACAAACAATACAACAAAAACTATCCCAATTCTACAAGAACAACAAAAATATATTCAATACAATACAATAATAAAATTTTCCACAAACAGAAAAAAATATTAGAACAAATACCAAACATAAAAATTATACCAAAAATAACAAATAACATTACTAAAACATTAATAACCACCACCAACCTAAAAACAACAATCAATCAAAATAATAGCACAAATATCAATTTCAAAGAAATATGTCAAAATAATAAAGAAAAATGGAACACTAGAAATATAATTTATCAAATACCATGTAAAAATTGTGAACATATCCACACAGGTCAAACTAAACGACAATTAGAAATAAGATTAAAAGAAAATGAAAGAGCACTTCGCCACAAAGACAAAAACAACCATTTAGTAAATCATTGTATCAAAGAAAACCACACACCAGATTGGAATAACACAAAAATCATTGGAAAAGAAGAAAATTATAAAAAAAAGATTAATTAAAGAAACAATAAATATCATTACAAATAACAAAAATTTAGCCAAGCCATCAATAGAAATAAACAATAAATGGACATTACTTTTAAACAACAATCACCCTAATATACAATAGCCAACAATCATAACCAACAATTACAACCAACTTAGCTTCATCACCTTTATATCAATTGTTAAATTCTTATTTCAACTGTTTTCAACATTCAAAAACATTTAACCAACTGATGATGAGAAAAATTCTCGAAAACGTTTTATATAAATTTTATCCCAAATATTTGGATCACCCTCTTCAAAATTTCATCTGTGCTTCAAGATTATCGTTTTCCCGTATCAACATTATCTGCACAAGACTTCATCAACATCCTCAATAGACTGGTTTTATTTCTACTATCAACAACATCTTCAATAGACTACATCCTTTGAGTTTTCTTCCATCTCACAAGTTTCTTCAAGATTGGTGACATTATTTATTATTTATTTTGTTTTTATTAATTCACGATTTTCTCCATTAAAAGGAGACTGAACTCATTTAAATTTAAATTAATCATGATTGATCAGTAGATGCTAAAAAGCGTTTGAACTAATGACTTGACAACTATTAAAGAACTTTTAATAAAATCCGTAATAACTTAAGGATTATTTAATCATCTATTTTTTGAAGTACAGGGTCTTTATAATTAAAGTTCCATTTTGACATGGCCATAAAAAAAAACTACTGGACCAAAAGCTATAATACTTGGTAATATTATACAAGAGGGCATGGGAAAAAAAAAAAAAAATACGCTCCAAAAAAACATTTAGTTCAAAAGGTCACCACCAGCATGGAATGGCGCTCTATGCAATATTCGTATACGAAATTAGTACAAGCCTTTCAAAAGTTATTGCGTGTGACATACACGCATACATAATACATACAAATATCAGTATGGTCGTTAATAGGGTTTTATCATGATCCTAAATCCGTAAAATTCCTAAAATCATGCTTTTTTGTTCAAACAATGAAAATATGATTATTATAATTTCATGTATTTAATAAGAAAGTGAATTTTAAAAGATTAAAACTACTTAAATTTTTAAAAGTTCTCAATTCAATTAATAATTTATCATTTGAGTATTAATGAGGAAGTATTTAACTGTAATAAAATTATGCCCTTTCGAATTTGGAAAGGGGGGAAACGGGTTTGGAATTTAACCTTGTGCTCAAGCGCAGAAAACTCTGAACCTCGCAAAGTTTTCGGAGTGAGGTGTCTGTAGAGAGGTGTCTTGTAATGAAATGTCGGTATCCCATAAATAAAACTATCCGGCTTGGCCTGACCGTTAGCCCTCTCGAATCACCACTGAGAGGCCTAGGGCTCGAGTCCCAGTACCAGAAACCGGACATTATTTTTTTATCTACAGGAAACAAGTGCAGGTGTACAAGTGAAGTCTCTTCACTCTACGCAAAGTCCAGGCAATGCCGGGTATTCCAGCTAGTATTTACACACACTGGCCAATGAATTAGAAACCCGTGATGAATTACTGTACTGATATGTAAAGCGGGGTCACAGGTCAGAAAGGATTGTGTTATGCAAATGAATGCAATCATGTGAGGTACATGCTCATTCCAAGCTGCAGGTACAGGGTAGGAACAAGCTGCAGCTGCTCAAGTTGAGCAAAATGGGGAAAACAGCAGGCCTGTCTGAGTTCCAAAAAGGAGTTATTGTGGGAGCCCGTCTAGCTGGAGCTACGATTTCCAGGACAGTACAACTGACCGGTATCTCAAAAGGTGTTCAATGCGTGGAAACGGAATCCACAAGAGTTGTCGAAACGGCAGAATTGTGCATCAAAAACAATCAACACAGACAGGGACCGACGTCGTCTGAGACGGATTGTGCGGCAAAACCGAAGGTTTACTGTGGAGCAACTGACGGCAGACTTTAATGAAGGATCATCGCAACCCATATCCTCCAGAACAATGCGCCGAGAGTTGAAGCGAATAGGGATGGGAAGTCGCATGCCAGTGAGGAAGCCCCTGGTGTCAGCAACAAACCGGAAAGTTCGCCTGCAGTGGTGTAAAGAACGGCGTGACTGGACAGTAGACGACTGGAAAAGGTGATGTGGTCGCACGAGTTACGTTACACATTGTTTTGCACCGATGGCCGGCAGAGAATTTGGCGGCAGCCCCATGAAGCGATGGACCCCTCATGTGTCAAGCTGCAGGAGGAGGTGTCATGGTATGGCAAGGGTCCCCTGATATTCCTTGACAGTCGGGTGAAAGCCAAAGACTACCTGAACATTGTTGCAGATCAAGTCTATCCTGCAATGGTGCATTTGTACCCAAATGGTGACGGGTTCTTCATGGACGACAATGCTATTGTCCATCGAGCAAGAATTGTTCAGGAGTGGTTTTCTGAACATGACACCGAGTTGCAACATCTGCCGTGGCCAGCGCAAAGTCCGGATTTCAATCCGATCGAGAATGTTTGGGACATGTTGGAAAGAGACATTCTGCAAGACCTTAAGGTCTCTCTGACGAATGCATGGTCTGCGATTACCTTACCTGCATTGCAACACCTTGTAAGTCCATGCCAAACCGTGTATGTTCTGTAATTACAGCCAAAGGAGGGTCAATACCATATTGAACGAAGGTTTCTAATTCATTGGCCGATGTGTGTATTATATCTATTATAGAGGGTGCCCCATTTAACCTGACAACTCAAAAAATACGCATTATACAAAGAGGTAAAAAAATACGGGTTTGACATTTTTAAAAAAAGCTATCCAATGATGTCAAACTTGAACCTCCATTTTTTATTGCGGATTCGAATTCTACGCTAAAAATACATAAGTTTTGTCTGAAACATTCGTAATCACATAAAATAAAATAAAATACCTGTTCCCTCAAGGTGCTTTCTTTAGGTGAGTGCCCTTGCCTCTCACCATTCAATTAAATTAAATGCTCAAAATGATAATCTCGAACTTAAATGCACTTGTTGATTCGTGCTATCGCGTAATATCTACAAGAATGAATTATCGACAAGTGTGTCGACGTTCTTCAGTGGTTTACTATGCAGGAAAAAAACAGGAACCGAAATTAAGGTTACCAAACGTTTTATCCTTAGATTTTAGTAGCTTTAGATCCCATAAAAGAGCGTAAAAACCTAAAAATCTACAACAGGGGAGGCATGTGGAAACTGTACATTGTGTGTGAAGCATATACGTCTTGCAATGGTACGAGAAAGTTTGTTATAAAAGAAACTGCGGTGTCAAGCCATTTTCCATAACAGGGGACACAACACATCGGCAAAACGGCATCTTGAAGAGAAGATGGCCAATTTTAGTTGTCTCAAACGTCTGTAATCTTCTTCCAGGCATTTTTCTTCATTAATGCTTAAAATATCCATAGGAAAACACCAATGTTGAAACTTACTTTTCAAACACGCTTATCCGTTAAAGTCGAGGGGTTAGCAACCCTATGGAGGATCTCTAGCGATCGCGATAATCCGCCGTCAGGCGCATGTCCTCAATGGTAATACCCAAGCGACTCGAACCCAGATTCTCCACCTGGTTCTAGGTAGACACCTTGGTCTCTTACCCACCGGCTTGGAAAATAACTGCCGCCTAGGAAGAGCAGTTTGCCCCATTCGTGCCACTTGGCCAGACCAGCGCAACTGAGATCTCTCAATGCGGAGATGTAGCGACTAAACTCCTAAAGACTCCCTTATGTTGCAACTTGATTTTCAAAATTTCACAATTCATGTTCATTCCTTTTGCAATTCGCGCGATGCAAGCTTTGAGTACAGCATTTACACTTTCCACGTTGGTAAAATTTTAAACTCGTTCGAATTATTATTGTTGCGAAACTGTGACTCGTATGATTTGGAGATAAATTTCAAACTAAATATATAGTCGAGAAACATTATATACGTTTTTGCAATAAAGACACTGAGGTAGTTATAAAATCAAATGGGGTAAACAGTAATGATCCATGCGAAGCGGTTTCGAAAAGAACTAAAAAATGCATAAATGTTCTTCAAAATGTGCTTGCCGAGCGAAGATGGAACATTTCGAAATTCGTAAATGTGCAAGTCCAAAACGGGAAGGCGATGAGTTTATCTATAAATACTAAAAAATTATAGGTAAATTCAGTACCCGATTCGAAGAGAACCCGACGAATAAAATGCTCGTGAGCTTGCTCTTGTTGTTTTTATTTCATTTTACGGAGTCCACTTATGATATAGTTTTTAACGACAAAGAGGCGGCAGCAATAGTCAATGATGTTTCTTTTCCGGACGAAATAGACGACTACACTATCTGTTTTCGCATCAAGCAGAGTAAAATGAATGATTGTGTGCCTTACTTAACTTATGGCACACGAGAGCATATGGCCTTCAACATTCGAATGTGCAATGCAGAGATCTATAATTCTACTGTTGCTAATATTATAGAAATGAGTGGCGCATTAGTGCATCTAACCGTACCTGCAAGAAAATTTGATATTGAAAGACCGAGAGAAAACTTTACTCATTATTGCTTTGTGAGGGATACGTCTTCACCTAATGGTTCGTTAAACCTTTACAAAGATGGTCGAAATATCTTTACCGAGCCACTGACCGATGGCTACGTCAAGATTAAAGGAAGAGGACAACTTGTCCTCGGCCAGTTACCAGTAAAATATATTAAGAATTTTAATACTTCGTACGCCTTCGAAGGGAGAATGACGGACGTTGAAATTTGGGATAGAGCTCTGAACAAAAGTGAAGGTATGTATAATTTAAAGAAAATATAAGAGACCACATAATAATAAAAGAAAACGTATTGAAATGCTCTGTTTATAAATTACTCTTAAGTGACACTCTCGTATCATAAGTAAATACGTTTTTCTCCAATCAGGGATTTAGAAAAATTTCACTAATTATCTATGATGTGATGAACATAATATTTGGTTACTCATGTTTTACTTATTGTCTTCCAGTTTTTTTGTCTAACCACTTCATTCCGCAAGAGTGCTTTTGGTCTAGTTATCATATTAATTCCTTTATATCAAAGCGGACAATCGGAATTAGGAAAAGTAGTGAAAGCTACCTTTCATTAAGTTAGGAAAAGTAGTGAAAGCTACCTTTCATAAACTTGTCCACATTCTTTAATAAAGTCACAGAACTTTTTAGATGGCATTCGCAGCAAAATATTGATTTTTGTTGCAGGATGTGGTGATAGGTTAAATTTGCTCTGGTTGCTCTTTATGAATTAGCAATTGCTGTTTATGTCCTTGCTTTTTTAAAATGACCCCAAAACGATGAGGCTATTCAGAATCTATTTATCAAGCTTTCTGTATATTTCACTGTTAAAAAAAAATTTCAAATTTTCGGAGCCAACAAGGAAGTTCATTGTATGAAAACTCAAAGAGCAATAAGTGTTTAATATTTTTTTATTCATTTATAATCTACATTTTAGCATTATATTTTTAAAGACACCAGCAGCTTAAAAAACCGATTTTTGTAATTATAAGCGAAAATTACGAATTTTCATTAAAAACCTGAAATAATATTATTGGCATACGATAAAGTTATTAAAATTTCTGAAAACTGGCACACGATGGATAAGAGATTTGCAATAATTTGTCTTATAAAAAACATAGTTAACAGATGGTTTCCATATCTCGTATGAACATTATATAACAAACAAAGTTTTCGAATAAACTGACAAACACCCTTCCTCTGTAATGGCTAAAAAGTAATATTTCAAAAGAGAAGACAGAATACCTTGATCAAAATTGGCGGATAAATCTAGTATGCCTCAAAAGGAGTCTACATTATCTCATAGACAGCCAAAAACTGGGTCCTGTTTAAAGCAGGCACTTTGAGAACTCACACAGTTCTCTTTGTATTAACAATAGCTGGTTACTTTCGTGATAGACTTCACAATTTGTGAAGGCTACATTTGGCCCGAACTAAATGCATGGTTCTGAATATTATTACTTTAAGTTGGTTAGTTTCACAAATAATGCGGTTTCTATTAAGTTATTACTTGTTAGAAAGAAGAAATAGTTACAAAGATATTTTTAATTCTTTATAAAGCATATCTTATGTCAGTATAGTGGTTATTTTTTTTTTGAGTCGAGATGCCCCCATCCGGAGGAGTTTTGTGTGTTTGTTTGGGTATTCTTGTTTTTTGTTGATGCTTTGTAGTTTTGGTTAAGGAGGGGGCAGGGATTTAAAAGCTGGTATTTCGTTCGTGCCAGTTCTTGGGATTATCAAACGTTAAATTAAGTTTATTGTTAACTTGTAAGCTTTTGTTATAGGTTGTTTCATTCAATTGTTACCTTGATGCATTGCTTTTGGGAGCGTTTTCCGAGAAGAGATGCTGCCTTCTCAGTTGACTGTTGTGTGACTAGTTGCGCTCATGAGTATTTTTGATGTGGTTCTCTTTTTATAAATGATGTAAAAAACAAGAGAAGCGTTCTGAGAGGAAGGTAATGAAATGGGCCTCTCACGTTTACGGAATCGACACCTGGGCGACATCTTGCTTCATTGCTTGGTTGAGCCCCTGAGTGAACACCCTCGTAGAATTTATTACGATGATGATAATAAAACTTGTCACTGGAGAAATGTTTATTAGTCTGATGCAACGTCATTTTATGCAAACATATTGAAACTGCGATTTCTTCAAGGAAGTTTGTTTTCCTTTTTATGCTGGACCGACTGAGTTGTCTTAAAAGATAATGGAGCTGATGGCTTCGAAAGATAAGGTAGCGACAACGAGCTCCGACCGTGCCTAAGATGCACGTGTTGCAGGGAAACATTTCCTTACTTTGCTGCATGATATGAGGATCGCTTTTGACTCTCATTTGTTTATATTACGGGCGACCCGTGTAGATGGAAGCTACGACGGGTACACTACAGTGTCGTCTGGTGTACAATACGTGGATGTCACGTGGTGCGTATGTATACTCAGGAAAGAGCCCCCATACATTCTAAGAGTACAGCGCTCTGTTGGGATTGACGGAACCTCAATGTTTCGTGTATTGAATCCAATGTGCTATGGGTGTTTGTGTTTTCTCTGTGTAAGCAATAGTGTATCAACACGTGAATGATCCTCGAGCTGTGTAAAGCCGACCAGACTTTCTCTAAAGGTATTCGCTGCTGTGCTTGATCGTTTGGGACCATGAGTGGTATAAGGGTGCTGGTTCGTTAGTTTCTCGGCCAGGGATACCTAATAGTGTTCATTTGGGCGGGCCTGAGATTCAAGCATCTTGAAGGTGTTCGAGGTACAGCGACCCGTGGATAGTTTCGTGGTCCATAAGATTGCATAGGGTTTTACTGTGGTAGCCAGGCACCAGCCAGGTTGTAAAAGGAGCACGCAACGTTTTCTTGATGACGTTGCTGGTGCTGACGGGCGCAAACGCTAACCTTCGGATGATTCCTGTTTACGAACGTCACTTGATTACACATCTGGGAGTAGCAGCGGTAGGAAAAGTTTGTGAGGCGTCCCAGTGTGGTCAAGACTACTATATAGTGCTCCAGCTTAATGCGGCCGCTTGTTCTGTGCTGTGAGCTTAATGATGTATACAATGAATTTTTGCCAGTGATTTTCTTGACCGTTAGCGTTAATGGTATCTTGATGTATTGTGCGTTAAATCTTGTGTTGGGGCCCCGTTATTTGTAACTAGAAGAGGTACCCGGCGTTGCCCGGGATAATTAGACTTGCACAAACTTTTCCTTACATTGTTAGTCATGAGATATATATTGTTGGTTCATGCAGTATGTTTGTGAATTGCGTGCTGATACCATTGTTGATACCTATTGTTGTACCAACTTTGCCTTGCATTGTTGGTCATGAGATATTTCTCATTAATATGCCTTGCCATAACCATGAATATCGATTTTTTATCGATATTTATTATTTTTCCGAAATCTGAGGTAGACAGTGACCTTCCTCATGCTTTGAAGGTCATGTATGCGAAATTTTATCAAGATCGGAATAAAACTGTAGATTTGTATAAAAAACATACAGACAAACAGAAGAAGACTAGAAGAGGTACCCGGCGTTGCCCGGGATTATTACACTTGGATGTAAACAGAACAATCTCAAAAAATTAAATTAAATTTTGCAATATCTTAAAAAAAAAACACATGAAAATGCTTAGAATTAATACAGTAAAAATTCTTAATGAAAATTCGAAAAAAGTCTTTTTAAAGGCTCACAATGGATAGACCGCTCCAATAATTTCTTACTCAGGTAATCTTACTTCAGATGTACACTTGATGTTGTTGCAATTTCCACTCTTCTCTCGCTGTGTTGAAGCAAAATTTGGCCTTTCATCACTTTGGGTAGTCTAGCGGTCGCCAATTCTTCTATTTACTTGCTTCCCATTTGCTCAATACAGCACGGAGCTAAAGGTTTGCTTTCTCTGCCGTCTTTCCACTCTTTCTCAATAGTCTGCTAACTCTTCATTATCTCCAGCTACTGATCATTTTTAAAGATTTTCAAGAAATTGTTAAGTACTAAGAACTCTCTTTTCTAAGAAAAACCTGAATAACAGGAATTCTATGCATTGTTACAAATTGAAACTTATCCATATTGCATCATCATTTTATGTTCATTGTTATAATTCTTGGAAAGGATTGCTTTATCATTGCATCATCATTTTGAGCTCATTGTTATTGGTGAATTGCGTGTTGAAACCATTGTTGATACCTATTGTTGCACAAACTTTTATTTGCATTGTTGGTCATGAGATATATATTGTTGGTCCGTGCAGAGTGTTTGTGAATTGCGTGTTGATACCATTGTTGCAAAAACTTTGTCTTGCATTGTTGGTCATGCGATATTTCTCATTAATATGCCCTGCCATAACCATGAATATCGATTTTTTATCAATAATTATTATTTTTTCGAAATCTGAAGTAGACAGTGACCTTCCTCATGCTTTGAAGGTCATGTATGCGAAATTTCATCAAGATCGGAATAAAACTGTAGATTTGTATAAAAAACATACAGACAAACATACCCACCCACCCAACCACACACAAACATCCTTCTTTATATATATAGATAGAGATTAGAGCTCTATATATCTTGTTTTAATCTATTTTAATTAAAATGAATATTGTTCTCTTTTAAAATTAAAAGCTTTAATTTTTTCATTTTTTAAATCTTTTCAGTAAAACAGTCGAAATACAGGGAACTCTCAGGTGGCAACATACTCTCGTGGACAGCAGCAAAAGATAAATGGAGCTTCGTGAAAAACGCTTCCGCTGCCGACTCAGAGCTCTGGGAAATACCTAAAGCCGTTTCTTCCAAAGACTATGATATCAACTTTCCAGACTTTGAAGCAGCTGCTGTGCTGGAGAATATACCATTCAAGAACAACACTAGACAACTATCGATATGCTTTCGCGTCAATCAAACATGGCCGACAACTACTTATTTATCATACGCAACCACAAAGAACCTTAATGCTTTTGTCATTGGATCCGAAATTAATACTGATGAAGTTCATACAGCTAGTACGGCCATAGGGCTTCAAATGCGCTTGAAAGATTCCCGAGCATTCTGCCATTATTGCTACACGTGGGACTCAGATACAGGTTACGTGGGGATTTTTAAAGAAGGTAATTTAGTCTCTGACAGAACCACTCAGCTAATGCAGGACATTGAAATCGGTGGCGGAGGTATTCTCGTACTTGGACATCACCAGAGCTCCTACTTTGGAAACGTCGGTCAAAGGTTAGATCAACTTGTAGGACTTTCGATCAGCCAGATTCTTTCCTTTTCCGATTTGCAAATATGGGATAGAGTCATCACTGAGGAAGAAGGTAGGAATTTTTCTTTTGCTTAACTGAAATATAATAATATAATTTAAAAAAATAAACAAAGAAGAATATCATAAAATATAATAAAGTGAAAAATTATACTCACAATAATATATTATTTTACTTTGTTCAGAAGAGATTAGTTTTATGTATGTTATCTTATTCTCCTGTTTACTATTTTGCTATAATCCTGTTACAGTTGATTTAGTTGAACATTGAAATTTTTTTCTTTAGTCGCTTCTAAAACTTTCTTTGGGGGTGGCCGTGGCCTAGTGAGCTATCGCAGAGCAAGCCACCTCTGCAAAGTTAAGCAACACCGGGCACTGCTAATCACTGGATGGGTGACTATCAGTGACATACAATCCTTACTCCCCCGTGCTTCGGAGGGCACGTAAAGCCGTCTGTCCCAGCTGCTGCTACCATCTTACAGCAATCGTTAAAAAGCACTGCTAACATCTCCCCTAGGGACTGGCGTCAGGAAGTGCATCCGGCCTTAAAAATCATTGCAACTTCCAATAAAAACAGCGACCCCATGCGAATAATGGGAACAGCTAAGGACCATGAAAACTTATAAAACTTTCTTTCATTACATGTAAGAATATTTCTCTGACACTTTTTCCCACTTAAAATAAGCTTAGCACATACAATGTGGCCCAAAACCTACCTACGAAGATTAAAAGTCAATTTCTCAACTAGTACTGTGTAATTGTTTGAAATTTTTGTCATCTATTCGGGGCGCCAACGCGTTTTGTTTAACGGTTTATTCGGAGGGAAATGTGTGATCCCAAACGTACAGACAGGCGCTTGGGAATTAGTTCATTTCTGTTATCCAAGACTTTTGCGGGTCTGACCTCAAACATTAGTGGTTAGTCGGAGGTGGCATCCACTCACAATAGATGTCGGAAATGCCATCTTTATGGTTAGCACGCAGTTGCATGTTATGAAACACACTGTTCAATATAGCTGGTGAGATTTGCTGAAGTGGTGATTTCCTCCTTCAGCTGCGGCAAAGTGTACGGATTGTTTGCATACACTTTACCTTTCAAGGGCATCCCAAAGGAAATAATCGAGAGGTTCCGAAACGCATTCTCCAGTAGGAAAACATGCTGTTCCGTTGTCAGCACCATTTTGCTACTGCTGCCCTCTCTACACGTTTCCATGCATTACTGCATAGTAACTTTTGAATCACTCTGTACAAGATGATGCACTTTCTTCCTCGCAAAACTGCTATTTTCTAACTGTTGACAGACCATTTCGGAAGGAATGTCATAGCTTTGGATTATCCCAAACAATCAGGATGTGGCGTCTACGGGCCCTCGTATTAATCTGACAACAATCCATAATATTTATTTTATGGGTCACGTAAAGGACACGGTTTACAGATTTCTAAAACCTTGCGCGAGCTGCAAACATATAACGAGCTAGAAATTTTGGCAATTCCAACAGAAGTTCTCAAGAACGTGGCACCCAGTTTTGCAAAATCATTGATATCGATAGCAAACACATCAAACATGTTGTTTTATGAATGCCAGTTCATATGCAATGCAATCACTTAAGTTTGAATTGTCCGTGCTTATTTGTTCTGATACAACACAACTTTCATTACCATGCACTTGACTTTTTAAAATTCTTTGTGTTTTCTTATTTATTTACGGTAACTGATTTCTTTTGCAATTGAGACATATGTTGGCAGAGCTCTATTACTCAATTAAGAGGGTTTTAATAAAGTAATGGACCATATTTATGTCTCGGAAAGTATTCAAAATGTATGAAAATATATGATTTTGTTACAAATACTATTTTTCCTACTTAATCTACATTAATTTGTATGGTCGTACTCCAGCACGAAACAAATAAATGTATATATTGTCTGTACCTTTTCATATAGTCGTGTCTTCGCTTATGAATCATGGCCTAGCGATCTTAAAGCCATGTCTAAGATCAAACGAAACTCAGAGAAGGAATAGGGGTTTAGATCCAATCATGTAAAAAAACATTGCTTCCCGATTTTTACAATCGTACTTCCATTTCTCGCTGAAAGTTGAAGTCGAATTATCCATTTGCGGTATGCTGAACCTCATGGATATTTAATTCTGCGATTCAACGTATTTTAGTTACGCACATTCCTCAATTCCTTTATAATCAAGGCTCAAAAATACCTCGGCAAGCGCACTCATTCTGAAATGTAGCATTTCGATTTAGATGCATTTCTCAAATTCAACTATAGGCAAATAATAATTAATAAAAATTATCATTTCTGAGGTTATGTTTTCATTGGGCAATCATTAGTTATGGATTCATATTGATTTTGAATTTTTCACTCAAAATAATCCCAAGAACACCTAGAGATGTACAGATTTGTGCCTCTACAGTCATTAAGTTGAAAGAATCGACGCATAGGCGATATATTTTACAGCGCATAGATTCTGTAACTTGGTGGCGACTTATAAGTTACTCTCTCGTTCCAGCGTACAGAGTAAACAGAACTAGGATCTATGTTTTTAAGGACAGTTGAATGCGAGCGTCGAAATCCGGAAAGGCAAATCAGCTAGTGAAACCTTTCTGATGATTAAACAAGTGTTGAGATCAAGGCTAAGAATTGGATGTCAATTACACGACAAACATGCATAACGGTCGCTTCTTTTCCAAGAGGAATTAGCAAAGCAACAAGTCGTCTTTAGCCACACGCGCCGTACTCATGTGATCTCGCACTATACGATTTCTTTCTATTTGCTCGCGGGAAAGAAAAACCAGATAGATATAGATTTCGCAGTGGCTACGTACAGTGCATCCTTGTACGTCTTCCGTTCAATGCAACGGAAGTGGCAAGCTGTACCGCCATCTGCCGACAGAATCAAAACAGTATTGTATGGATTCCGACGTTAGAGGGCGTGTTTTGGCTAGCTGTTGTTATAGCAACTACACAATTGGCATGTCACGGTCGTGTGGATTTCAGATTTTCTTTTTTTCTGCTTTCTGGATGATTAGCCATTGTCGAAAGGAACCATGCCTTAAAGGTAAGCCAGCATTTTTTGAGCGTTCTAGTGTTGGGTTAGGTTGACTGAGGTTAACTTAGGTTTAGCCATAAAATGAGGTCCCGTAACTTTCTGGCAGCCATTTCTGTGACCACTAAAATATACGGATCATTAGCCTCCTGTAACCGGCCGAGGGGAAACCAACTGCCCCCTGTAAACAAATAGGTTGGATACGTATATAAATCGACGTCGCCGTGAGCGAAGCGAGGGAGCGTGTGGGACGTCGTTTACAATCACCCCACAATCTCCATGAACTGACACAGCAGGTTCACCAGGACTGGGCAGACGTACCCGAAGATGACATTCGCCACCTGTATGATCACCTACACCTGCGGCTGGAAAAATGAATCGCTGCTAGAAGTGCGCCGCGGGCAGGGGACGCTGGAGCGGAACGTTAGCGGAGTGATGGCGTCCGCGTACTAGTATTGTAGAAGGGGAAACCAACTGCCCCTGTACCCGGCCGAGGGGAAACCAACTGCCCCCTGTAAACAAATAGGTTGGGTACGTATGTAAATCGACGTCGCCGTGAGCGAAGCGAGGGAGCGTGCGCCGCGGGCAGGGGACGCTGGAGCGGAGCGATGGGGTCCGCGTACTAGTATTGTAGAAGGGGAAACCAACTGCCCCTGTAACCGGTTATGTTGGGGGTATGTTTGTAATTCGGGGTCGCCGTGAGCGAAGCGTTAGCGTCCACGTACTAGTATTGTAGGAGTGGCGGCTAGTATTGCGTCGTGGTCAGATAGTTCAATTTAACCAGATAGGGAAGATGGTAAAGTTTTTCCCAATTAACAATATTCATTCTGTCCCATATTAGCTGCTTGAAGCTAAGATAAAATTGTTTGAAACCTTGCATTTTTCCACTGAGCGATGGGAATCTGCCGTATTGCTTGTTTCGAAATTTGAGAAAGTTTGGAGTCTGAAACTGTTGGTAGATGGTGGTATAGCTAGCCACTTCCGTTGCATTGAACGGAAGGCGTACAAGGTTGCACTGTACGTCGCCACTGCCTATAGATTTTAGTCTGCTGAGGAGGTCGTCATTGCAACAAGTCATTGCCATACGACGACTATTTTAACCTGCCAATGCCTGTCAGAGATAATTCCAGCATGTATACGAACTTTGACGACTAGCATAGCGGTCAACGGCGATTATTTAGAGACAATAGTTATGTGAAAAATAGGAAAGAAAATTCCGCAGCCCGGGATCGAACCAGGAACCTTTGGCTCGGACCGCCAACGCGCTAACCAATTGCGCCACTGCGGCCATGAAAGCATTTCGCTATTTACATGACCTTAGGGCTTGGTTAGAGCAGTTACCTAGTTCGCCGCAGTGGCGCAATGGGTTAGCGCGTTGGCGGTCCGAGCCAAAGGTTCCTGGTTCGATCCCGGGCTGCGGAATTTTCTTTCCTATTTTTCATCATTATTTCGAACAGCTGAGGTAGGCGAACCATTAAAACCCCTCACAGACCATCTAATGATTTATTCTTTAAAATAGTTGTGTGAGAAGATCAACTAAAACAACATTCTACAAAATTAATGACGGAAATAGCTATCATTGGTATGTGCAAAAAATTATGATTAGAAGGACGGGAGGGAATTACTCTCGATTCTTCCTTATATACAAGTTTATCACCTTATACTAACTACATATTCAACATTAAATAATAACTATTGTGTTTTATCAAAACTAACTCAAGATCGAACACAATTTTAAGAGCAAAATCTTTTAACCATTTCAAAAGCTATGTCTACGAAAAATTTTACTGTCTTGATAATTTACTAAGATTTTTTATTTTCTTTCTAGCAATAGCAGCTAAAAAGAGGCAGACATCTGGAAATATTGTAGACTGGACTCAAGTCAAGGAAGACTGGTCCTTAGAAGGCGCTGCGATGTCAGAGACTACATTCCAACCAGACACTAAAAATCACTCGAATGTATATGAAATCACCTTTCCAAATAAAGATAGTACTTCGGCCGCATGGGTGGAGAACATTCCGTTCCCTGATAATACTCGAGAGCTAACTGTCTGTATCCGAGAGAAACACGTAACCAAAGAAAACGTCGCTTATATGTCATATGCGTCTCCTGATGATATCAATGCCTTCAATATTTACGTTAGACCAGAGAAGACAGAAATATGCGTTGAGAAATGTGCTTATATTGCAGACGGGGGTAATGCAATTAACCGGCTGAATCATCACTGCTATGTCTGGAGATCTGAACTTGGGCAAATTATGACTTATCACGACGGAAAATATATTTCAGACTACAGTAATGAGTTATTCAAGAAGAGAGTCATCCCTCCACATGGAATCCTTGTTCTTGGTCAATATCAAGAGGAATTTGGCAGAAAATTTGATCCTAGATGGTCTTTCCATGGCTCAATAAGCGGCCTTGAAATTTGGAACAGAGTCTTAAAGAAAGACGAAAGTAAGATATTTTGTTTTATGCAACATTTTAATTAAGTATAGTTTTCACGATAGATTAAAACTACATAATGAAAATATGTCTGAAAATCTTTGTGTGTTTTTGAAATACTTGCTATAAGTCACTTGTATCTTCTGGAAAACAGCTTTAGTCTATTTGAATTTGATATGGCCCCTTCAGACGATGTAATTTTTTCACTGCACTAGAGACACCTTTAATAATGACATTTTTTTGGGGTTTTTTTAATCAATAATTTTCTATATCAATAATATTAATGCATTTCTTCAACTTCTTCAGCATCTTCAACTTAACCACCTCTTATAATATTGAACTATTGGTGATCTATATGTAGACATTTTATTTTTATATTTAATTATTTTTTTTCTAGTAATATAAATTGTAAAGGAAAATTTCAACTATTTAATATATTCTTCTTTTTTTTACTTAAACTATTTAATTTTCTATATAAATGTTATTTTTTTATTATACGGTACTATAGCTATACTATGACATTTTACAATACTCATTTCCAAAAAAGTTGGGACAGTGCAACATATAAGAAGAACTCCAACACATTTGTTTGGATTATTGTATTGCCGTTTATTTCAACGCATTACAATACATAAACGATAAATTAGGCATGGGATCACATATCTTATATGCTTAAACAAAGATACAGGTGGTTTTCCTGTTTGGCACGTGCAACACACTCCCAAAAAAGTTGGGACAGCACGGCGTTTACCACGGTGTGGCGTCACCTCTCCTCTTGATGACACACTGTAATCATCTGGGCATCGATGACACCAATCTTTCTAACACCGTAACCGGAATTCTGTCCCATTCCTGTTGGATATAGGTTTTCAGCTGTTCAACTGTCCGGGGTCGTCGCTGTCGTAGTTTTCGTTTAATAATACGTCAAACGTTTTCTATAGGCGACAGATCCGGGCTGCAAGGGGGCCAATCCAACATACGAATGCGCTGCCGACGTAGCCATGCAGAAGTTATGCGCGCTGCATGCGGTCTGGCGTTGTCTTATTGAAATATACACTGACGTCGTCCAAACAGGCGCCTCTTAGATGGCACCATAGCTTGTTCCAGGATCTGTATATACGCTTCAGCATTGACGGTGCCATTGCAGATGTGCAAGTCTCCCGTTCCATGGCCACTAATACAGCCCCAGACCATGACAGACGGTGGTTTCTGTACCGAACGCCTGTAGCACGCGGGAATATCCTTTTCGTCTTTGGTCCGGAGTGTACGGCGTCCATTATTTCCGTAAACAATCGTAAAGGTTGATTCATCGGACCACAATATGTTCTTCCAGCGTGCATGGGACCAATTGCGATGGGCTCGAGCCCATATCAGACGGCGACGTTGCTGTCGTTTGTTGATGTATGGCTTCCGTTGTGCACAGTATAACTTAAGTTTGCATTTGTGGATGCACCGGCGTACAGTATTCAACGATAATGGCTTCCCGAAGAAATCGCGGGCCCACGTGGCTATGTCCGTAATTCCTATGCGTGACGCAGTGACGTCGGAGAATCCGAAGAGCTCGAGCATTCAGAATAGGTTTTCTATTTTGGCCTTTCCAAACTGTGATCTCACCACTATCTCGGTAGCGCTTGATAATATTATGTACTGTAGATGATGACAGGTTAAATCTTCTGGCTATTGCACGCTGAGAAACGTTGTTTGTGAATTCTTGAATGATTCGAACACGAAGATCTTCGCTAACTGGCTTGCCTCGACCCATCTTTCCGAATAAGTTACCTGAACGACGGATGGCAACTGTTTTTTATACGGAATGTAGTACGACGTCATCATTCTAGATTATTCCCGAACAATTCGGAAGGTTCCACTACTAACGGCGCTTTCTACAACGTATGTCCCTACTATTTTGGAACGTGTTGCAACACCCCCATTCAAAATGAACGTCCCGGCCACGATACAAACTGTTTTGGTGCACACAGTATATTTATGTCATTTCATAAACGTATCTGCTATTTTGTATTCGCGAGAAAGTTTTGTTACATCATCCCTTTTTGTTTTTTCTATATATTTTGCACTGTCCCAACTTTTTTGGAAATGAGTATTGTATTTATACAGGGTGTTTTTGAATTGAGTACAGATTTTTTGGGAGATGATAGAAGAGGTCCTTAGAAGTATTTTTTGTCATATGAACATGGGGTCCCCGCAGCTCCGTTTACTTACAATACTGCATTGAACAATCAAATGACACCGGGACGCAGTGTGCGTTGGTAGGCCTAGATTATTTTATTTTTAACAATTAACATAAGCAATCTACTGTAACAACTTTTACAGTAATTGTTCGAAAGGACTGTATGACTTTTACATAAGGACTAATCGTGTTTTACAAAGGGGTTGGATACCATGGAATCTCCTTGACGAAGTTTGTCCTAAGACTTTTCAACAAACAAGCATGTGCACCTTGAAATTTCTTTGCAAACAATAACTTTAATAAAAAATAGAATAAAATAAAATGAAATAATAAAAATCACCGAATGTGGAGAAATACAAATGAGGTGGAAGTCTCTTCACCCGTGTTTTTTTTTTTTGTTTTTTTTTTTGTCCGCATCTGTCTCCATAAGACTTCCACCTCATTTGTATTTCTCCACATTGGGTGACTTTTATTAATTTTTTATTATTTCATTTTATTTTATTCTATTTTTCATCAAAAGAAGTATTTATTTTTAATCAATTAATATGCCATTTTATTTTATATTTAAATTCATAGTTACGGAAAATTATGATGATTTAAATATAAAAAATAACTTTAAAACTGTTTTTGTTTTGTTTTTATTTACAGTTTTGAAAGCGTATAAAGGAGAAATAGAAGGAAACATCTTTGCGTGGAGTAAATCCAGAGAAAAATGGTTTACTCAAGAGGATGCAATTATAGTTGACAAAGGCAGTCGAAAATGACGAATTAAAGAATGTTTCTCTTTTATTTCAAAAAATTGTTTAATAATATCAGTTATCTATGGAATAAATGAAATGCTCTAAATATAATTTTCTGATCATTTCAAAAAAATTTGGGAACAAAAAGGGAAATTATTATACTCTACAAATCGGATCTTGATCCCTAACTTCCTTTACCTTAACATTCAAAAAGTGGTCGCTTAGCCACTCATGGTCATAAAGCCTCGATTGAAGCAACTGGGAAAAAGCCTGGTTGTAAGTCGGTTGAAATGGGACTTCAAGATCCGATCTGTAATGTATAGCATAATGTAAAAAGAGTCTCAAATGATTAATATCTGAAAGAAGCCAAACGAGATTTCTCAAATCTTTATACGAGGCGCATCCAGAAAGTAAGTTTCCCCCTTTAAAGTAAACGCAATTAGTCGTGTCAATTGCGCATGCGTTACAGATCTATGACGTATCAATCATATGCCAGCCGGGCAGGCCCCGCCTCGTGCCAGTAGCGTGGTAGCAATGGTCCGAAATGAAAGCTCTTATTTCTTCTCCCGCCGCCTGCGAGGTTCAGTCGATGATAAAGTTCTTGAATGCACAAAGCATTGCGCCAATTGAAATTCATCGTCAGCTCTGTCAGGTCTATGGGCTGAACATCATGAGTAAGCAGATGGTGCGTCGCTTGTGTAGGCAGTTTTCCGAAGGTCGTCAAAGTGTCCATGATGAAGAGCGCAGTGGGCGACCATCCCTCATCAATGATGATCTTGTTGAGCAAGAAACACTGTGAAACACTGCGGAAATTGAGACATGCCATTCAAAACAAGAGGCGTTGAATGCTTACTGCAGGTGTTGTGCTCCTCCATGACAATGCTCGTCCACATACGGCTCGATGCACAGCAGCTGTTTTGACGGAATTTGGGTGGGAGTTGTTTGATCATCCACCCTACAGCCCTGATCTTGCACCCAACGATTTTCACGTTTTCT
Organism: Rhysida immarginata; assembly: GCA_023313115.1. Taxonomy (NCBI): domain Eukaryota; kingdom Metazoa; phylum Arthropoda; class Chilopoda; order Scolopendromorpha; family Scolopendridae; genus Rhysida; species Rhysida immarginata. The sequence goes on from JAHWFO010021229.1 coordinate 190,047, forward strand.
TGCACCTCAAGAAATTCCTGTCCTCCAGTGAGCGTTTTGTCACACGCTGGTTCCATTCACAGGCGGCAGAGTTCTACGACAGGGGGATACAAAAGGTGATCCCACGATACGACAAGTGTCTCAATTCTGGTGGTGGCTATGTTGAAAAATAGCTGAAACATTGCTGTACTTGTTGCCAATAAATATGTTCCTGTAAATGTGAGTTCTTTTTTTTTTTAAAATAGGGAAACTTACTTTCTGGATGCGCCTCGTATATATAATTCTTCTGTGCGTGTGTATGTGACTGAACTCCTCCTAAACGGCTGGACCGATTTTGATGAAATGTTTTCTGTGTTCAAGTGGATTCGAGAATGGTTTAGATTCACAATTCGGTCCACTACAAAATGTTTTTTAAATTAATTTTTTATTTATAAGTTGTTTTACCTGGAGCTGAATGGGATTTTTGCCAGCTTTAAAAAATTGTGACGTTTGCTTTGTTTAATGAAGAATTTTGCGATGGTTCCGTGAAGCAGCATCAACAATGACGGCAAGTGTGTCGCGCGGGAATACAGTGTATCTTTTATTTTTTTTTCTGAATGTTATTTTTCTAGCGCCAGAAACTGTGACGTCGTTGTTTGCTTTGTTTAATGAAGACTTTTGCGAATATTCCGTGAAAAAGCATCCACAGTAACTGGAAGACTTTCGCGCAGAAATAAAATGTATAATACAACCTGTGACAATAAAGTTCCGTGAATGACGTCAAATTGCTAACGGTCGTAAGAGTGCACCGTCGTCGTATCCTGCCCCAGACAGGTCGAGACATGTTTAAACCAATTTGAGAGAATCAGCGCTGCGAGTGTGTTTATTTTGTTTAAACAGGACATTGAAGAGAGAAGGCGTAGTACGCGCGGTCGAAACCCAAAATGGATCAGCGAACGAAAGAGACTCATGAAATGACGACAACAGTTTACAAAGAAAGTGCTATTACTTTGAAGTGTGCTTATGAGTGGTTTAAACGGTTCCGAGGAGGCCGGAACACCGTAGAAGACGCCCCCCGAAGTGGCCAGACATCCAACGTAATGTTACGACCCAACTGAAGGCTATCCCTAAAAACGACTACGCCAGGAGTTTCCAGGACTTGTACAGGCGTTCCCAGAAGTGCATTACCATGGACGGGAATTACTTTCAAGAATAGTAACTGCTGTTTCATGGAAGCGAGCAATCCACTCTCAATATGCCATCATTCACCGAACTTTATTGTCACAGGTTGTATTTTCTAAAAGGGCTTTTCGTGGCGACCAAAACAGTATATAAAGAAGCTGGTTGACTGACACATCAACGCACAGCAAAATCTACTGAAGCCTTCAACTCGAAACTCGGTTAAGTCATAGGACGGATAGCGTAGGGGTTTCTCGAAATTCGGACCCCCTGCCCACCCAGTGGGACAGAAAGGAATTGCACGTTCTGTCGCTTGGCTCTGCCCTCAATAAACGCAGATCTTCGAAATTTTGCAGGAAAGTTTCTAGCTGCCGTTCCCCCGATTTTCGATATTCGAATTTTAAGGGTGCGAAAGCTGATAAAAATCGCTTTTCGGGGGTGTTTCCCAAAATTTTCTGATATTTTGATGCAACTTCGCGGGGAATAAAGGTAAAGCAACGAAATTCGGAGGGAAGGTTCTCGAGGATATTTCCGCTTAGTGAGGGGTGCCAGGGGCTTTTTTGATGAAATTGCAATTTCTGAATGTGAATATATACAGAAAAAGTGAACATTAACCTCCACCTTTCATTTCTGGCCCTGCGTCTAAGTCACTCAGCTAAAGGGCCGGTGATTGGAGAGGAGTGAAGCAGAATACAATAAAAACATTTTTAAAAACTTTGTCTGTTTATCTGTTTGAACATGCTAATCTCCAACACTACTTGACGAATTTTCATGGAGTTTTCACAGGTAAGTTGAGCGTAGCTTGCAGCAACATATAGGCTTACGAAATAAAAAATATCTTAATTTAAAGTTTCTGGAGTATGTTCAGCTTAGTATGTTCGTTGATTTAGTTGAATTAGTTGATTTTTAAAAGGCGCTCATATATAACAATAGCGAAACATTGCCAGGTCTGCTAGTACTTCTATAATTTAATCCTTACATTTTTGGATTAACATTAAAAAATTAGTAATTAGTGATCAACAAACCAAAATCATATTTTAAGGGCTGGTTCTACCAGCCTCGGATAAATCCTCAGAATAAGTACTGGAATAAAGCTCAGATAAGTCAAAACAATGTTTTACCATCCTCAGATAGGAGAAATCCTCAAACACCAGAAAAACCACAGATCGCCTGATAAAGTTATACGGTCCTCTAGAGGTCAGATAGTCACTTATTCCTCGCTCGAGCGTACTCGAGAGTAATTTACGAGCGTAAATGGCGGTACTTCCGGTCCGCTTCGATTTGAAAATACCTTCAAAACTATAGTATTTTGTGTTATATAATTACCATTTTAAACTACGACGGTAGGGATAAATTTCAGAGTGCAAATGAACAGCAGATTAGATCTAGATTACCTGTCTGTATTTCATTTTCAATAATCAACAATATAGCCCCCAAAAGGAGAAGTGAAAGGAAAGTTTTGCATCTCTGGGATCTGAGTTCTCCAGCTGAGTTTGTTTTTCGCAATTGTTTTTTCTGCCGTGACGCATTTCAACACCAACACTGACTGGAATACTTTTGTTTTGTTTTTTGTTTTTTTCACGGTAGAGGGCAGAACTAAATAACAAACTGACCAGTCCCTGTGTGCTTTACAATGCTTGTACTCTATACCTTCGATAATGTTTTCCGAGGAATAAAAAAATGTTGATAGAACGCAACTGAAGCAGTATACCGGGTTTAAGTTTAACCTTCGATAGCTATCTGAGGATTTATCCGAGGTTGGTAGAACCGGCCCTAAGTAATCTCGCGCTAACAGTACAGGGTGAGTCAAAAGTCGCAGTACACCCTGTTTTTTCGAAAACCTTGCAGGAATTGGTGATCTATCTTTTACGGTATGTACCAAACATGGCCGCCATCTTGAAATCGGCCTTGTTGAATCTAAGTCAATTTTTTTAAATGAAAAGGGAGTCGTATGATATATCAAATAACATCAGGATTTTCTGACAATTTCATTCCTGTAAACAGATTTGAAGTAGCAGTTATAGTTCAAAAGTTACAGATTCAAGTGGACCACCCTGTATAACTAGGGGGTTATCAAGAAACTAAGTCCCAACGGGACAAAAAAGATGATTTTCTTATTTAAAAATTGCAAGGAACATTAGCATACATGCTTCTTTTAATTTGTATTCTTCACATTACATTCAAATATATATGTGGTAAAATTATGTGGAAAAGTGCACCATATACCAGCTCTATCTTTGCTGCATTAAACCAATACAAATACTATTAAAACCAGCCGTGTAATCTTATTTTCTGCTAAAATCCTGTATGCTTATGTGGATTCTCCCCCCTGTTGGCTGCACGTCGCAATTTCGCACAAGCGGATGCCTTGATTATCTGAGAAGCAGACGAACAGTAGAAATCTTTGAAAATGGCGCCAGTACAATGGCAAGAAATCACCACACTCAACAAGCACCTGCACAATCCGATTACAGTGCTACTGCGGCAATATTTAAAAACGAACCTTACTATCTGAATAGCCTTCTTACTTACATAATTTACTCACGAATCTTTAAAGCGCTATAATATTTTAACAGAGCCTCAGATCGAAAAACGCGACTAGACTTTTTTGCTCAGAATTTCACCCTCTACCTGCCTTTTCATTTTGGCACGACCTTTTAGAATCACCCTGTATAAGATAAAGTTTGTTATAACAGAAACTGCGATGTCAGGCCATTTTCCATAACAGAAGATGGTCAATTACTCGTATAACTGACTCAAATGTCTGTAATTTTTATTCCAGGCATCTTCTTCATGGATGGTTACAATATCCATAGAAAGACACCAATGTTGCAACTAACTTACTTTTAGAACACGCTTATAAATTAGAGTTCAGGGGGTGGCGGTCCTATGGAGGATCTACAGCGATCGCGATCTTCCGCATATCCTCAATGGTAATACCCAAGCGACTCGAACCCAGATTCTCCACCTAGTTCTAGCCCGACACCTTGGTCTCTTACACACCACCTTGGAAAATAACAACTGAATAGAAAGAGCAGCTTGCGGCATCCATATCACTTAACCAAACCAGCGCAACTGAGATCTCTCAATGCGGAGAAGTAGCGGCTCAACACCTAAAGACTCCCAAATGTTGCAACTTGATTTTCAAAATTTCACAATTTATGTTCATTCGTTTTGCAATTCGCGCGATGCAAGCATTCAGTTCAGCATATACACTTTCCACATTGTTAAAACTCGAATTATTATTCTTGCGAAATTGTGACTCATATCATTTGGAGATAAATTTCAAGCTAAACACAGTTGAAAAACATTATATACGTTTTCGCAATAAAGACACTGAGGTAGATATGGTCCTGCGAAACGGTTTCGAAAAGAACTAAATAATGCATTATAGTTCTTTCAAATGTGCTTGTCGAGCAAAGATGCAACATTTCGAAATTCGTACATGTGCAAGTCTAAAATGGGAAAGCCATGAGTTTATCTATAAATACTAAAAAATTATGGGTAAATTCAGTACCCGATTCGCAGAGAACCCGACGAATAAAATGCTCGTGAGCTTGCTCTTGTTGTTTTTATTTCATTTTACGGAGTCCACTTATGATATAGTTTTTAACGACAAAGAGGCGGCAGCAATAGTCAATGATGTTTCTTTTCCGGACGAAATAGACGACTACACTATCTGTTTTCGCATCAAACAGAGTATAATGGATGATTGTGTGCTTTACTTAACTTATGGCACACGAGAGCATATGGCCTTCAATATTCGAATGTGCAATGCAGAGATCTATAATTCTACTGTTGCTAATATTATAGAAATGAGTGGCGCATTAGTGCATCTAACCGTACCTGCGAGAAAATTTGATATTGAAAGACCGAGCGGAAACTTTACTCATTACTGTTTTGTCAGGGATACGTCTTCACCTAATAGTTCGTTAAACCTTTACAAAGATGGTCGAAATATCTTTACTGAGCCCCTGACCGATGGCTACGGCAAGATCAAAGGAAGAGGACAACTTATCCTTGGCCAGTTATCAGTAAAATATATTAAGAATTTTGATACTTCGTACGCCTTCGAAGGGAGAATGCCAGACGTTGAAATTTGGGATAGAGCTCTGAACAAAAGTGAAGGTATGTGTGTATTAGGTATGAATGTACACTGCTTTGCAATGAAATTGCCCCCCTACAAGGAGTTATCCGAATGAGCCAAAAGTAAGTATATAGCAAGAGATACATCTGAACACACCTTTAGTACGTTATGGAGCCAAGACATGCACTCGTTTGTACAGGGTGTCCCAACGGAAAGCGGCATCAGTAGGTTGTGGCACCACCTCTAGCGGCGATGCATTGTTCCAGCTGCAGGTGTAGGTCTGAAATGCAAAATCAACCGAATTGTATCTGATTTGGTGTTTCAAAACGTTTATGTGAGATACTGTTCAATGAAAAAGAGCATAACGGGACCTCCAATGAAAGCCTGGATCAGGAAAACCACGCACCACCACGGAAAAGAAATATGACGCAGTAGATTTCCACGTGTAATAATAGATGGTTACGGGGTTTAAAACTTAGTATTTCTACAAGAAAACAGCAGCTATCAGTAGCAGAATTAAATGGTAGGTCCGGCAAAGAAACTTCTGTTCAAACTTCTAAAAATCCTAAGGAGTGAAGAAACCAAATTTCTGTTGTTTGGAAGTGATGGCATATAATATATTAGAATCCCTCAGAACGATCGTTTTAATCCAAAGCATCAAATCCCAAAGGTGAAGTATGGATTAGGATCTTTAAAGGTGTGAAATTGCTACCGTAGGAATGAGGTGGTTCCGTTTGTGCGTATTTTTGGTACTATGGACACGAACTTATACAGAGATATTCTACAGAAAAACATATATCTTCAAGAAAAATACTGCTAGCCCAGAGGTTGGCATGTTAAGACAAAATCCTAAGCACACGCCCAATCTTGTTAAGCATATCTGGCTTTAAAGAATGTTCGCGTTTTTGGCTGGCCATCCCAGAGGAGAAAAGATATCAAACTTGGAAGATAAATTTCAGATTTTTTAGGAAAAGTGGGTTAAGAGTAGATCAAAAATAGTTGATTCTATACCCAGAAATATCACGCTGAGATCAAAAGTAATGGTTATCCCGCTAACTACTAATGATTGAAATATTTCTTGAGGTTCAACCTGCTTGTTTCACGATTATGTTTTTCACAGGAAGATGCTAGAAAATACGAGAACGGATCCAAAAAATGGTATTAAGGGTAATAAAAAAATATTTATTAACAATAGACAGAAAATACTAAAGGGGATTAAGAGGTATACTTGCCTATCACCTTTCCATATAATCACCAAATCTATTTATGCATTTATCTGAACGCAGAACCAATTGTTTAATCCGGCTTGGTAGAAATCACGGCCCTGCCCATGGAGCCAGTTCTCGGCAGCTGTTTTCACATCACTATCTGAAGAAAACCTTGTTCCAGATAAGTGTTCCTTCTATTTCTGAAGGTAATAGTCAGTGGGTGCCAAATCTGGGCTGTATAGGCGGGTGGCTCCAGAATTCCCACTTGAACTTTTGCACCAATTCTTGAGTTTACCGAGCAGTATGGGGTCTATCATTGTCATGAAGGAGGATGACACCATCACTCAACATGCCAATTTGTGTCGGATGGCTTCACGTCACCTTATCGCGGGCACATTCTTTGCCCATAGAGTCCAAGTGTGACGTCATTCCTAGGTGCTCTTCAGTCATGTGACGCGAATTGGTTCCAAACAAGCCTTTAACATTGGTTCCAACGTAGGTATGGAATAAAAATCCTGTTTATAACACTTTATATAAATCCTGTGTTTATAACACTTATAAGATGTAAAATTGTTGAGTTCCTCACTGCTCAAGAAGGAGCCAAAACAGCTCCTTACACATCTGTCGTTTTCCAAAAGAAAGAAAGATCCGCGAACGATGGTATTCTTTCTTTAAGTGATTAAAAAGCGTTCTAATATTAATTTATAAATTATATACCGGTATTAAATGTCTTCATCATAATATAAATTACACAAATTCACATAATAATTTAAGGCCCGCATCACAGTTGTGTATAACGTGCACCTTGAGTCTCTTGAAAAGGTCTCAAAACACCCGAGTCTCTGAAAAGGTCTCAAAAAGGAATCACAGTTGGTCGTAAGCGCATCAACAGAGGGCGAATGGACTCGCCGGATGTGAGCCGCGAACGAGGTGGCTTAGCGAGTAGAGTCCTTTCTAGAGTCCTTCAACATGGCGGCGTATGAAAATATCGCGCTTGATGAACACTTTAGAATTCCTGTGTGATCGTAGAATTCGAGACCGATCAAATCCAATTGAAGAATACGATGATTATAGTTTTCGTATGCGATACCGTTTGGCGAAAAATATGGTGATGCTCGTATGGGGGAGATATTCGCCGACTTGCATTGCCCTCGAGGAGGCGGCGCTCTGCCGCCGCTACTGCAGTTTCTCGTGGCGCTGCGCTTCTTCGCAACAGGTAAAAATGCTTCATTCTAAAAAAAATGAATGAAGCATTTTTATGAATGACGCTGATCATCTTAAATTAAAGAAACGCCACATTTCCTTCAAATGTACGGGATCAGTACATATATTTCCATCACTGTCATTGCGTTCGATTCTCACCTCCTCCCCCAGCATGTTTGCTCTTCTCTCCTTGCTTCGCTATATATTGGCTCTCGCAGTTTCTTTCGTGTATTACAGTTTTTATTACAAAAATGAAACGCAAAAAAATTTATTACATTAATAAGAAATAAACATAATCATTGTTAATAATAATAATAATAATAATAATAATAATAATACCAATAAATGTATCCAATGTTACCTAAATAGCGCTAGAAGGTCATACGTAAATGCAATAAAGTGAAAACTAACGCAGGATGCAACTTAAGTACATTATTGAATTATAAATATTTTATAAGTATTATTATTATTGTATATATATATTTTTTTTAGAAAATAGCAAAATGTAATTTGATATTTAAATAATAAATAAATAAATAATTTATTATAAGTAATGTGCAAAATTACACTCCGTTTATAAAGCATTTCTCAAGGAAACGATGTTTTACCTCTGATCCACACAATTCCAAATATAAATTATTTTAGCTTAAGGATTTTTATATAAATCTGAACATAAATTTACTGGTTTCCCTAATGTTGGAATTATGATAGGAAAAAAAATAAACCAAGAATATTGTCCCCGATAACAATTTCACAAGCTTTTATAAAAATTTAAGAAAAAAATAAATGACTTTGTTATATCTATATCTAATTAAGTATGATCATTTAAAAATTTTGGAATTGGAATTTAAAAAGCCTATTTTATAATAAAGAAAAAATAAGAAATTTGACAGGGGTTAAACCTAAAAATAAAGTCCTATGGTTTCTTATAAAATTTGATTTACCGACAGTTTATTAATAAGAAACGTACATGCGTTCAGAGGGATAAACTGATTTAAATAAAGAATAATGAAATAGTTAGTCATCACGTAATTCAAGTACTATATTATCAAATAATTTTGGATATAACTCATACTATAACTTATAATATTGTAAAATAAGACAAACAAAATTTCTTTTTCCACAACATACAATGAAATCGTTTTCGAAATTGGATTTGCCTTTCCATATTTTCATTATATATATTGTAGAGTAAGAGATTTTGATTGTATTAATGTATAATATTGTATCCAATACTATATCTTAATATAGTACTTCAGTTTATATATCTACAGATTTAATATACGAATTATTACTGTAATTAATTAAGGAAAAATAGTTTTTAAATCTGTTAAAATTTCGATTTCCTGAGCAGAATAACATCAAAAACAACTTTTTTTTTTTAATTTTTACATTCCTCCGTGAAGGTGACATAAAAACCTGATCGCTCTGACGTCTACGAACTGACACTATCTACCTGCACAACCGCTATGAGATAACTAGCGCCATCTGCCTCCATTCTGGAGAAAAAATATTCTCTCCAAAATAATTGCTTTTCAAATGCTGCTGGTTTTAATCTTTTTTTCGGATCCATCCTCGTGTATCAGTGGTTTTCATTTATAGAGATATGTTTTCATGTAACCTAACACCTCTTAACAAACACCAAGTCTGAATGTTTTGTTTAAAATTCAGCCCAAAAAATGAATTGTGCCTCATTTTCTAAGCTGTACTGTAGTTTTGGACTTCAAGTAATTTGTCACATTGTTCATTACTTTCTATGAGTTTCCAGAAGACACTTTCATATACTTCCTTTTCAGATTTCTAAATGCAATGAAATACAGAAAACCATTATAGTGAAACACGGCTGTTTATTTTTTGATATTGCGTATCAAAGCTTCAAAGAACGATTGCGTGTGTAAGAAGAGACTCCTTTTTATAATAATGCATAAAGTATTGGGCAGTTTTATTTATCTCATTTATTAGCGACTCATGAAGACTATCTGTTTTGATAATATTTGGCTTTCAACACTTAACGAAAAAGTTAATTTAGGTCTTTCATTTGATCTAAAATAAGATATCACTAAAATATTTCTATTGATTACATGTTACTTTTCCTATTCCCTCAATGTGCCACTTGTATCTGTATTTATGCATTCTTTTGAGAATTTACGGTTGCATTAAATGTTTTAAATAAAGTAAGCTAAAAGAGGAAGTACATATATCTCCTTAAGAAACACATTTCTCTTCTTTAAATTTCCTTCTTTTTTAGAGGATTTAAAAATGTTAACTTTTAAAAATATCTATTTAAGCTTTCCATATTGTGAAATTTTAATGCACAGGATTATGAGAAACAAATTTCAACAGCTGCCTTGATCTGCAATAATTTCCATGTGGTAATCAGACGTTAAGGAACCAAATATCTATTGCTTTAACAACATTCGAAAGAATCCATTACACAAAGATAAATATGGCAGATCCTCTAAATATTAAAATTATGATCTTTGTGCATATCTTCGTTATATAAGAAAATAAATGGAACAATTAAAGACGGGGATCACACAAAAGTCGGATAAAAAGTAATGGCAACAGTGCTATGTTTTTGAAAAAGCTTTATTATTAGATGAAATATCACTTATAATTCTTTAATGTAAGTGCCTCCCATGTTAACCACCTTCATGGAAGGCGTCGTACACCATTAGCATATCCGTCTCTGTTGATATCCCTAAGTCACCGCCCTATTGCGGTTTGCGTTATGTTTCCTCTAAGTGGCTCTTTCATTTTGGCGAATAGATCATTATTGCATGGACTCATACCAAATAATATAAACACATATGTAAGTACAATGCTCCAGGGAAACCCGTCTTATAATCCCGCTCTCTAGTTTTGAACCTTGGCATCTAGCGGGCGAGAATATGCACACTTCGCGAATGAAAACAGTGCGAATTATTTCAGAAACCAAGCCTCATACTGCAGTTTCCACTTTAAATATTTTGTTGTTCAATAACTAGGAATAGAAATTCTTTCGCAAGGGCTTTAAAAATGTTTATGTAAAAGCCGGGGGGGGGGGGAATAATGATTTTGCGAAACATTAAAGTGTAGAAAGTTAACTTTCTCTCAGCCAATCGGATCTGAATGCTGCAATCTCTCTAAATGTATAAAATTAGGCTTATAATTTTGTAACCACATAGAATAATCTTCTTTCCAGTCGATATGTTTTTTTTTGTCTTCTGTCTTTACTATCTTTTACAAGTGTGTTCGGCATCGTCTAATCCATACTACGATGTAGTCTATCCAAAATTGCTTGGTAATGGCTCGGCAACGATCAAGAATCTACCGTTCAGGGATGGTACAACTCAGTTCACCATCTGCTTCCGTGTAAAACAGAACGCAGTCAACGGAACTATAGTTCTCTCCTATGCCACTCGAGAACAAAATTTTTTACAGTTAGTTATATACAAGCAGTACATGGACCTGAGGTTAATTCGGCCAAGAAACTCGTATCCAATAAGACCATTTAATCTAAACCAATTCATTCATATTTGCATGGTAAGGGACATGACTCCTAAGACGGGTTTTGTAACGATATATAGAGAAGGACGTACAGTGTTTCACTTAAATACACCATGGTTTAAAATGAAAATGAAGGGGAGGGGGAACTTAGTCCTCGGTAAAATACCAACAAAGTATTTTAAAGATTATACAAACCCTAATAACCTTTATCAACTCCGTCCCTCTGACTTTGAAGGCACAATGACAGACGTAGAGGTGTGGGACACTGTACTGAGTAAAGATCAAGGTAATCTTTCAATTTTATTTCTTATAAGCTTTTTAGAAATGCCGTCAAAAAAGTAGACTTAATGTTTGAACTTGGCAAATTTGATGTAGCTTTTCATCTTTTGTTTTCAAATTAATTTCTTACACGATTTAAGTCATTATGTCACAAAAAAGATTTACACCCTCTTTATTTCTACAATGTATATGTGTACATATAATTGATTGATGAATCATAATGAAGCAAATCACTTTAAGGTTTAAATCAAACAGCGAATCTACCGAGCCTCAAGTCGATTTCTTCCCAAACGCATTGTAGCATATCTGATGTCAATCGGCAAAAAACAAAGGACAAGATCTGAATGTCGAACTAGAGCAATACTGGCTCTTCGCAACGAAACTAGAAATTTGACTGCATTATATCTATCATTAATTTTAGTCTTATCAAACCAAAATGTTCGTTTGAATTAAAACTTGTTTTGCGAAATAATGACCCATGCGTCATCGGAATAAATCTCTTTAAACAAAGGAAGTTGAAAAAAAATTTTAGGGCACTCCGCGCATTAATTATATTCTTCATAATGATGTAATAATCTCTATAACCATACAAAGGTTCTAGGGCAATTGCGTCCCAGGTTATTTGCATCTCATTATATACATATTTAAGATTAGTAAATTTTTAATGGTTTATAGGTATTGAGTAGGTGTAAGTACAGGGTGTCACTAATCAAAATCACTAACAAAATCAATAATCCAATAAACGGGAAAACATAGCACTTTATTTACGTTAGGAATGAACTATACTAAGTGGTCAGGGTACGCACAAGTTTACAGGAGATGTTGAAGGTGCCTTCCATCCATGCGCAGGCAAAGGCCGGTTCCCATAGCTCCGACTGGTCGCTACGACTACGACTACGACTGCGATTGAGAAGCCCGATTTGATAAGCGCGACGCGAGTCGTACTCGATTATCGGCAGAGGATGTCGATTCCCATAGGCGCATGTACGGAATTGGACGAGAGCCTCTTGTCGAGAGAGAATAAACATGGTGTCTAGTTTATCGATACGTTGGCGAGCGTGTTTTTTTACGTTGTGTACAGCTTTAAAAACGTATACACCCCCTTAAAAATTATCAAATAATAAAGAGGGAAATAGTTATACATTCATCTGTGATAATTTATTTGAGATTCCTCAACACACAAAGGCAAGAGCATGGGAAATCACACCGACCATTCGATGAACTCCCCCCCCCCCTCCCCCTTTGCTAGAGCACGTGGATAACGAGAGAGCTGGAACATTGCTGACAAAGCCCCCGACTTTGGCGCCGATAAAATTTAAAATTCATTTATTTCACAAAAAAGAATTAAGCTTTTCTAATGTTTTATTTTATATATTATACCTTGAGATAATTAAAAAGGTCACCCAAAATGAATAATTATAAAAGTTCACAAGTTTTAAATTCAGTATTCTACACGGCAAAAAAAAAAAATAAATAAATCAAAATATTTAAAATAGAATCTTCTATGGAATCAAGAAAAGGATTCAAATTAAAAATATTTTCGAATTATATAATTAATTAATCCTTAGAATGTGTAATTAAAAATTTAATTTTCAAATTGCATCAATTTTTTTTTATCAAAATTATATTGAAAATAATGGAATTACAGCCATGGAATAAATATAAAAACATTTTGATGCAATTTAAATAAAGATTTTAGTTGCACATTTTAGATTCATTGTTTTACTCACGTTGTATTGCACTATATATATTTGGTTATTTAAAAAGTTCTCTTTACAATAAAAGGGTTTTTTTAATATCAATAAACTAACTTAACTTTCGTCCTAATACAAAAACTCTTGAGAGGTGGAATTTTTTAATTAACTAAATATTTACACATTTTAATTATATATTTCGAAAATATTTGTATTATTTTCAGATCGAATCCAAATTTTCTAGACTTTTTATAAATATTTGTTATTTCTTAAAAAATTAGAATATTGATTAGTAAAATAATGCGTTTAAACAGCTCAACTGATGCTACATTTTACTAATATTTATAACCAATACTATCTCAATGTCTCTTTTTAGTTAATTGAATTTTAAATTTGTAATTCTGAATAATGTCTGATCGATTATGGGTAA
>JAHWFO010021229.1:203973-214739 GCA_023313115.1 Rhysida immarginata
TTACCCATAATCGATCAGACATTATTCAGAATTACAAATTTAAAATTAGAATACTGAATTTAAAACTTGTGAACTTTTATAATTATTCATTTTGGGTGACCTTTTTAATTATCTCAGGGTATAAAATATAAAATAAAACATTAGAAAAGCTTAATTCTTTTTTGTGAAATAAATGAATTTTTAATTTTATCGGCGCCAAAGCCAGATAGTCGGGGGCTTTGTCAGCAATGTTCCAGCTCTCTCGTTATCCACGTGCTCTAGCAAACGGGGAGGGGGGGGGAGTTCATCGAATCGTCGGTGTGATTTCCCATGCTCTTGCCTTTGTGTGTTGAGGAATCTCAAATAAATTAACACAGATGAATGCATTACTATTTCCCTCTTTATTATTTGATAATTTTTAAGGGGGTATACGGCTTTTTTAAAGCTGTACACGACGTAAGAAAACACGCTCGCCAACGTATCGATAAACTAGACACCATGTTTATTCTCTCTCGACAAGAGGCTCTCGTCCAATTCGTACATGCGCAGTGTTAGATCGTGATTGCAAATCGCGCCTATGGGAACGACACCCTCTGCCGATAATCGAATACGACTCGCGTCGCGCTTATCAAATCGGGCTTCTCAATCGCAGTCGTAGTCGTAGTCGTAGCGACCAGTCGGAGCTATGGGAACCGGCCTTATGTCCTCTTCTCAAACTTATTTTAGATGGGAATCGTCATTTTCCACTGCGGAGAGACTTTACGGACACCCTGTATCTTCTGTATCCATTTTGTTTAAAAATAATTTTTTTTATAACTTTATTTTTGAAGAAAAAACGATTGCCACAATTGGAATAACATTAGAATCAATGTTTTACTTTTAAAGATATAATGGTTTTAAAAGTAACATATTATAAACATTTTTATAAACGTTATTTCTTTAAAATTAAACTTTCAAAATGTCATATTTAAAATAATCGTCAAAGTTGCTTAAAAACCTTGGCTTAAAATTAAAGTCAAATGACACATTTTATTATTTATTTAACCAATTTGGAGTTATAATTTAACTTCTTGAGATTGTTCGGTTTACCTACAAGTGAACAATTACCTACAAGTTCTGTTTACCTACAGGCGAGTAATTATTCTGGGCAATGCCGGATCCTCTGCTAGTCTTTCTAATAGGATGTTCGTGGGTTTGTTTGTGGGTGTGTTTGTGGGTTTGTTTTATTCCGTTCTTGATGAAATTTTGCATACTTGACCTTCAAAGCATGAGGAAGGTCACCGTCTACCTCAGATTTCGAAAAAATAATAAATATTGATAAAAAAAAATCGATATTCATGGTTATGGCAAGGCATATTACTGAGAAATATCTCATGACTAACAATGCAAGGCAAAATTTGTGCAACAATAGGTATCAACAACGGTATCAACACGCAATTCATAATGCGAAACCTGAAGGTGAAAAAGTGAAAAGTTATGATGGCAACTGATAATTGGTGATGGGCCGCACCCTGTGGGGTGTATGTCGATCATGGCCCATCATCAGATGTCATCATAACTTTTCACTTTTTCCCTTCAGGTTTCGCATTATGAAGGTGTCCAACGACTTTTGGCTCACCCTGTATAAGGGGCAGCTTTCGTTGACAGCATAAAAGATTTGGAAGGACGATTGCCTCTTCATAAAGCAGTTGCTATTGTGTTGAAGTTTGTGGAAGCAATCGAATCGATTCCAGTTTCATCTAAACAAGTACTTATCTATGCAAAGTTAAAAGGCGTTCATGATAAAAACCCAGGTTGGCGTGGAGTGCAATTAATTTCAAATATTTTATCCAGAGAACAGCGTCACATTCCAGGCCAAAACTACACGACAGATAAAATTGCTGCATTTTCCAAAGCCCCCATTATTTCGTGTGAAATAGAAAGATCATTTCCACAGAACAAACCTATTTTACGTTCAAATCAACAAAGGTTCACCCCAGAAAACGGATGCTATACGTTTTTAGTCCCTGTCATGTTCGAAATTAATAAAACGATGAAATTTCTAATTATTCATACCATTTGTTTGTTAAGGAGTATTTAATTTTAAGAGAATATTTATTCATTTAAAGGGAATATTTTAGTAATTTTTAAGGGAATATGAACCTACAATGCAAGGGAAACTTTGTGCAATATACAGGTTGATTATAATTAAAGTTACGATTTCAAACATCGATAATTTGAAAACTACTCGTCAGAATCACCTGATATTTTAGCAGAACAATCGTGATGTCCATAACAATTTCTCTGTTAGCATTCTTAATTGCTCCCACACGTTCTGGTCTGTCTCCGCACATGTTTCTTATTTTCCTGTGCAGTGCAAAGTCGTTATGTATTCTTTCTAAACCCTCCATTTCTTCACATCGTCTTTCTAGCCAGGATGTTTTAGCCTGGTTTATCAATTTCTTAATACTTTTGTCAAGGTATTCTGTTCTGACACCTTTAACAGCTCGTCGTCTGTTAATTAACTGGAGGATATCATCCGTCATCCAGGGGTCTTTGGCTACTCTTGTTTTCTTTTCTAGACAGGTTTCCGCCGCATTCTCAAAAGCCTTCTTAATTGCTTCCCAGTAATTCATTAAGCTATCTTGGATTTCATCTTGTTCCTTTACGATATTTGAGGAGAATTCTGAAGAGAAAGCTTTACTTCTTATTGTGTCAGGCTTTAGAGCTGAGACTTCATACATTTTTGTTTTGGGGCACTTTTGACTCGTTGCAACTACTGGATTGTGATCTGAGCCACAATCAGCTCCAGGGAACGTCTGGATTGTGACCAGGTATACTTCCCGTTTAATAAACAATTAAGCATAAATTGTGTATAAATCAGAGGCAACTAGACAGACCAAAGGACAATTTGTTCATAACTTTGTTACCGGGAAACAGGGAGTTTCCGAACAAGTAAGCTTAACATAATACATAACTTAGTGGTGGCCCACCACAAGATCAATTCTACAAATGACCTATATATTTAACAAAATTATTAACTCAAACAAAAGTATATAACCCTGCCAGCGTGTCAAACATATGGACCAATTAAAGATAGCAGTATACTGAACATGACATTGCGTTGTGACAAATAAATCATAGTAAAAGGTTAGACACACTGTCTGCAATATTTCCCAACAGGACATGAGTCGAGGAGGCTTGCCGAATGGCCATCGGCGGGGAATCCAAAACCACAAGGTTCACCAAAAGGCAACACAGATCCAGTTGAATGAGCCAGTTATAATTCAAGAAAAATAGAGACATCCATCACACAAAGGTGTCTTTGCAACCTTGGAACTTGAAACAGGCATACAGTATTGGAAAAATAATTCAGATCAGGGTCTATAGAAGTGAATGGTCGTCATTTTCCATTGTTAAGGGAAGCTAGGGAATTCAGACCATGCTAGGAGCCGCATAGGTAGAATGCACTTTCTGCGATGTATGCGGCACTTAGCGTGATCTGAATTCCATAATTTGTAGTTATAATTTATTTATATAACTAGCAGAGGACCCGGCGTTGCCCGGGATAATTACGCTTGAATTCTATATTGCACAAACTTTGCCTTGCATTGTTGGTCATGAAATATTTCTCATTAATATGCCCTGCCATAACCATGAATATCGATTTTTTTATCAATAATTATTATTTTTCGAAATCTGAGGTAGACAGTGACCTTCCTCATGCTTTGAAGGTCATGTATGCGAATTTTATCGAGATCGGAATAAAGCTGTAGATTTATATAAAAAACAAACAAACCCACAAACAAACAAACAAACATTCTTCTTTATACGAGGTCTGTTCAAAAAATACGTAGAGTGACGTCATAAAACAAAATATACTTTATTCAGAAGTTACACCTCTGGGTCCCCTTCAAAGTACTCTCTTCCCCGACGCACACACTTATCCCAACGGTGTTTCCACTTTTGGAAACAGTCCTGGAACGCTTCTTTTGTGATGTCCTTCAGCGCCTTCGTCGCATTTGCCTTTATGTCGGGAATCGTCTCAAATCTCTTTCCTTTCAAAGGTCTTTTGAGTTTGGGAAACAAGAAGAAGTCACAAGGAGCGAGGTCAGGTGAGTAGGGTGGGTGAAGAAGAACAGTGATCGTGCGTTATCGTGATGAAACAACCAGTCACCTCTCGTCCACATTTCTGGCCTTTTCCACTCGTCCAGTGGCAGTTTTTCCGAGTTTAACACAAAATTTCACAGCAACTCTTTGCTCGTTCAAGTCACTCATTCTAAAAATCCGCCAAACGAAAAAAAACACACTTCACAAACAACCGCGTAGCTAATCAACCAATACTGATATTTGCAATCAAAAAACTGCCTTGTAATCAGCGGATCTGTCAGAAGATGGCGACACCAAGCGATTTTGATTGGGACCAATAGGGCCCGCGCAATTCAAACAGTCGACGTATTTTTTGAACAGACCTCGTATATATATAGAAGATTAATGCCCAAAATTAATAGTGAGATTAGTAATGCATTCTACAGTTGGCTTATCAATTATTTATTTACAATTGTGTAAAATACACTAATTTCGGCAGTATTATGTCAATAATTCCGGCTGCGTTGAAATTGAAATTGGAAATGAAAATATTTTTACTCACGACAGGGCGGCGCTGCATGCATTGTAGGTGCTATTATACATGCAGCGCCATTTTTTAATGCGGGAGTTAAAAACTTCAGCTTCACTTTTCAGTGGAGTTCAACGACCCTGATTCAGACAGATGGATTAGCTCCGTTCTCCCTCAGTAGGAGAGCAAGAATAACTGCACAGGATTCACTACGTGATTCATCCAGGAACATGTGGGAAAATGGAATATATACACACATTCAGTCATCCAGGATGTGTGAGAGTGCTTCCCTACAGGAAGAGAGCACAACACACTACTTCGAACATCACCATGTTGAAGTAACAGCTACAAACTACTTTTCAAAGAAGATATTGCCAAAAAAACATAAGAAAAGGGCACCAAACCTTCAATTTCAGACGTATGGTTATGGCTTCATACTGTTGCTGTTAAGCCAGTGATATTGAGGTGCGCAAGGGACATTACACCCACTCTGGACTGCTCTTTATCACATGCATTTTGTTGCACGATTCCATTCCATCGTATTTCCTTCCCTGGAATTCCGAAGGACAAAAAAAATATATCTTTTGATAAGCGCCAGGCTGCGAGACGACATCTAGCTGAATTACTTCGCAATCTGCGAGACGACATCTAGCTCGATATTCATGGTTATGGAAGGGCATATTAATTAGAAATATCTCATGACCAACAATGCAAGGCAAAGTTTATGCAACAATAGGCCCGTCGTGTTCGCATCAAAAATGGTCTCAATGCTCAATTCACCAATAACAATGAGCACAAAATTATTCAAAGAATTATAACAATGAACATAAAATGATGCAATGACAGAACATTCGTTTCCAAGAATTATAACAATGAACGTAAAATGATGATGCAATGATAGAAAGTTCTTTTCAAAGAATTATAACAATGAACATAAAATGATGATGCAATGACAGAATATTCGTTTCCAAGAATTATTAATAATGAACAGGAAATGGATATAATAGACGATATAGATAGGGCAGTCTCTCTCGATGAGGCAAAGGAGGTACACGTGTCTTCCTTCAGCTCCCTAACAAGCGTTCAGACGATTGGGAAAAGTGTGTGTGTTTCTTTGAGTATGTGTTTACCTACAAGCATAATTATCCCGGGCAACGCCGGGTCCTCTGCTAGTTTTAAATAAGAATAACTGTTCACGAACGTACTCATTTCTAAAGACATAATTTTGACAATGAAATAACCCGTATGATCCGCGATATTTCCAGCCCATTTGGCCTTATAGTCGCTTATGCATTGAAGTTATGAAAGATGTTAAAACTCAATAGAGATTACTTGATTATTTTGAGAGATTACTTATGTTCTTATTATATATGGCCGAAGTGTGAATTGGACACTTTTCCTCATTGTAAGCTACGAACAAGACTTAATCAAGACGCAAATTTTATTGTTAGTAGGTGCTATGTTGTTTTTGTTTGGACTAAAATAAAATTACAGGTATATTGCTGCATTCTAGAAATGACGAAATTGAAATATGATGCACATGATTTTTAAAGCCTATTATAAAAAATAAAGCAAACATTGCTCAATAATGTGAAATATTTTTAAATATATCAATGCAATGTATGTTCTTTATAAATTAAAATGATAACTTTAATCTCTAAGAAATTCAAAACGTTTTTAATTTACAATTGTCATATGCGTGTTAGATTTTTAAATATAAAAAAAGCTAATTTAAAAAATCGAATTTGCAAAATTAGTTTTCTAATAAGTTTTTTTAAAATTGCTTAATCCTTTTCAGTGTTGCAAGTAAGGGACAGGAAACAAAGCGGCAATATAGTTTCATGGATTGAAGCAAAGGATCAATGGAATTTATTGAAACCCGTGTTTATCACAGAAAGTGAATATACAATACCCAAACCCCTCGAAATTCCCACCAATTACGAAATCGTCTTCCCTTCCACGCTCCATCTTTCAACGGCCGTCCTGGAAAACGTACCATTCAAAGACGCTACGAGGCAATTTACAGTCTGCCTTCGTGTGAATCAAACAAGGGAAAAAGTATTTGTTATCTCTTATGCCGCGGTAGAGTTAAGTAACACACAAAATATAACCTTTTTCTGGAACAATCCAAATGACCAAATCGGCGTCGAAGTTCTTCCTGATAAAACAAAACTTTGGGTTCTTTACAGACATCAAACGATTAAGATACAGTCAGTCCTCAATCATTATATCCACTATTGTTACACGTGTGATTTAAATTTAGGCGCTGTTGAGCTTTACCAAGAAGGTAAGAGGAAATCTTTTATCCCCAGTGGAAATCTCAAAGGAATTCCATTTTACTCAAATGGCATCGTCATGCTAGGACAACACCAGAATTGGTATGGTAAATTCTACAGTAACCGCACATCCCTCACAGGAACTATCAAAGACGTCCACATTTGGGACAGAATCTTAAGTGCGAAAGAAGGTATGCTATTAAGTAAAACATGGTTTTTGTATTTAAAAATAAATGAATCACTTAAACATTAATTATATCTTCGATCCAAAACATTTATCAAACAGGTTAGAATGCTTCCCAACAACGAAGTTAGATGGTCTTCAATTTTGTTAATCCAGTAGGATTATAATTATAAAAATAATTGTAATATACTATGGTAAAATATGAAACAATTACACTGATTAAACCAAATAATCGCTTTTTGCTTGAAGTCGCCTTACATAGGAGCATCCTTAAACACAAGCTTAACGATTAATGACATTGCAAAATCTTTCGTCGCGCATTGAGAACTGAAATTATTTCGATCATTTTAAGATGTTTTAATCGTATGCTTATAATTAATTTATTATTTCTCGACATTAAAAAAAATACAAAGGCTTTAAAGTTTTCAAAACACTGCAGACAAAATTGGATCTTCTTGAACCTGATTTGTCGTCTCAGATTTTTACTTGTAGTATTCCTATCCCCAAGTTTTTAGTGGATTTGGATCTGATAAGGATGAAGCATCATGATTTTCAGAGATTTTCAAAATGCTTGATTGGGAAACTTTTAAATCAGTCATGTTTCTGTAGACAGATTTGGATTAACAGCAAATGCTGTTGAAATGCCAGTTTGCAGGACAAGACACTGTTTCAACTCCTGACCCTCTTCATCTTTTCCGGTCAGCAACTAAATCTTTTTATTTTTAGTTGCCAGAATTTTTTTTACTGCGCTTAGAAAATTTTTCACGGAATAAATTAGCAATGCGCCGGAGAGAATTGTTTTTGGCATAAACAATCTCACGCATACTCAAAACTAATGTTTGTCAAGCATTAATATACAGGTTGTATCAGGTTCGATGGTCATAAAGTACCTAGCGTGATCCTTTGCATGATTAGAAACTTAAAAATCCTTATGCAAGATGTTCAAAACTCAAATGTTAAGGGTCTAAACATCACGCGAAGTTTGCTGAAAGCCTGTCAAAAACGTTAATTTTTTCTCAATGTTTCACAGTATCGTTCCGCATTGATGGTTTCACCTCTGGAAAGGAACTCAACAAGCAGAATGTCCTGTCTGTTTCAGAACACAGTGCACATTGCACCTTCTGACTACCACTTGTTCTTGAAATTGAAGCGTGATTTTGGAGGAAGGCGCTTTGACAGCGATGACAACTTTAAAAACGGTGTTCAGCAGTGGCTGTCTTCACTGGCGGCATCTTTCTATGAAGAGGGCACAGAAAAGTTGGTTTCCCGCTACGACATATGTCTGAACAACGGTGGCTACTATGAAGAAAAATAGTTTAAGAAATGCTCTTCCGTGTAAAAAATAAATTTCGTAAAACGGTACTTACTTTCCGGACACGCCTCGTATGTCTCGTTAAATTAGTATCAAGCCATCATCTTCCATCGAAAATTATTTTCATATGCTTTTATAGTAGAACCTGTATTAATTTAAACGTCACATTCTTTTGATACAAGGGTCTTCCGGAAAAAAGTAGTCAATTTAGAATTGCAAAATAGCCAATAAAAACAATCTGATCGAAACTTTATTTTCCTTCATTTTAGACATTTAAGAGATCGTTAGGTATCTATGAAAACGATTCGCATATGCACCTGCTGATTGTAGGGCAATACCATGAAGCTGTGCACTTATATAACAATTTTCTCCCTGCGCTGTTTAAAGTATCATATTGTGCATGACGCCGCCAAAAATCGCTCCGTTTTGGGAAGGATACATAACAGCTCTTTCCGACGCAAAATTTAGTTATTCCGTAATAATAAAGGCCTGCATGGAGCGTGCGTTTTCCGTTTCGAACGCAGAAAGTAGAAAGATCTGTTTACATTGTAAACACTACCATCAACCAGGATCTACACCTGCAAAAGCGTAAGAAGAGCCGCATTTACAAACTGTTACCACGCCATGTCAGTGAACGGCGCACCAACTGCCGAGAAAGTTCTATGAGCGCCACCTAGCCGGTGAAAAATGGAAATATAACGTGACATTGGACGAAGCTTTCATTTATCTCAGTGACTGTAACAAACTCCGAGCAATATTTTATCATCCACGTGCCTCTAAGTACTTCGAAAAATGGCACGCGGAATGTAAACAAATTTTTCCACAGGGCTTCATGATTGTTGCCGGTAATGGGTACAACGGTAAACTGACACAGCACTAGAAAGACCAAGATTTCACCCGGGATATCCCAGCTCTGTATGGAGTAGACGCAAACCGTGTGTGGGTTCACCAGGAGAAGCATCAAGCCATACATCAGCGTCGACGCGGCAGTTTCTTCAAGACATGGAGCGAGAAACGGGAATCCATTCCATACTCTTTCAGGAGATATTAGTGAAGTCCCCAGACGCCTCATCTATGGACTTTTGTGCCTTTGGGTTATTGAAAAGGGCCTTGGAAAACTGACGACCGCGTACATTAGACAGACTTTGGAAAGTCTGTCAGGAGTAGTGGTTGAAGATTGATATGGGTGTACTACGTTCAAGCCTTCTTCAATGGAAACTCCGCTGCAGGGCGATAGCCCAGATGCAGAGCTATCAAATTGAGCACAATCGCTGGTGGCGGAAAGGATTCTGGATGATCGTGGCTGGTCACGGA
Source organism: Rhysida immarginata (assembly GCA_023313115.1). Lineage (NCBI taxonomy): Eukaryota > Metazoa > Arthropoda > Chilopoda > Scolopendromorpha > Scolopendridae > Rhysida > Rhysida immarginata. The sequence continues at coordinate 213,636 of JAHWFO010021229.1, forward strand.
CGTATTTAGTTCGTTTTCATAGATCCCTAACGACCATTGTATATTAATTATATAAACTGCAACTGATTCGAGCTAAAATTCAGACACAATAACAAAGAATCGGTAAATAAAGTTTAATTTACTAAGATAAACTTTCATTTTCGTTTCAGTTTCAGAAGCATATATGAAAAAGCTTAGTGGAAATATCGTAAATTGGGAAAAAGCGAAGAATGAATGGTTCCTAGAAGGCGTCAATGTAAGAGAGAGCGAATTCGATTAGCCCGCAGAGGAGTATTGAAATTGTGACAAACCACCCTGGTACCCAAGCGAAGAATGCCTAGATGAGACTAGCCCCTCCCCATCCACCAACGTGACTAAAAGTTTGGGACTAAAAGTTTTTATAATAAAGTCAGAAATAAAATTTTTTATCTTTTTAATTATTAGGTCCAAGGAAACAAAACCTGCTGTATTCTATACAGTAAACCTTTCTCTATAAAAATACAGTGCAATTAGCTTAGAGAATTAATTAATGTATTTACTATAATGTATTTAAATTGAAGATGTGCGGAAGTTAGAAACCTAAAGTCGATCTCATATAGACATTATCTACTTTTTCATTTTAAATTATATTTTCTCTCTACTGATTCAGAACCTGCATTTTATGAAATTATGTAGCTTCCTTATTAGTTCCATACAATTTTTACTGCATAAATATGTATAAAAATTATTTTATCCAACCTTCACTTCACCCTTGTAATTTTATTGTCCCTTTATGGCCAAGTGGAACTTTCCCGCCTTATTGCGAGTCTGTTATAGCAGATAGGTATAGAAAACTTTTTTTTAATTTAATCCTGAGACCCTGTTCTTTATTATAAGTATAATAAAATAGCGTTTGCAAATTGCAAATACGCTAAAATAAAATTAAATATTTATTTATTATTATAAAATATGTATTATTTTTTATAAAATTCAATGACATGTGTTTATAAACATGAAAATTCATACAGAAACAAATGAATACTGTTTACATTTTCAAATGAAGCTAATTGAAAATGAATTTAGCAAATAGAAATAAAGTAAAATGTAAGCGGATTCACAACAATAAGGTGCGAACGCCACTATGAT
>JAHWFO010021229.1:217527-251891 GCA_023313115.1 Rhysida immarginata
GGGGGGGGGGGAGGGTGAACGTCAAAATTGTCATGCTTTTGATAAAATTACTCAATTATCATTTGATGTCGAGCCGGCGCCTGCAATCGAGCGGGTAGGCTTCCCGTTATATTGCCCTGTAGTTATCTGCAACACCCTCTAAACAGAAGCCAGTCCTCGGTGGAATAAGTGAGAACGGGAGATTCCAAAAGCGTGAGAATTTGGACTTCGAGGAGTGTGGTTGGAAAAAGAGAGGAGGCGAAGATAGTATTTCCAGGAAGGAGAAGCTGGCGACGCACGAAGGAGTTTGGAAGAAAGGATAAGACGAATGTAGACGACAATGAAGACGGTCTGAGAAAAAAATAGCGAACAGAAAGAAAAGGAAGAAAGCAAGGTGGAGGGGCGAAAAGAAATTGAAAATTCTGAAGAGAGAGAGATTACTTGGCTGTCTTTAAGACACTTAGTGACAGCATGGCTGTTCAGGTGTCTGCGATAGCCCAATTAGTAGAGGCGTCGAATCCAAGTCGCAGAATTTTTCCATCCATTTTTCTAATTAATATCATTTACCTGATGCTTGGAGTTTGCTCCAGTTTAATCTCTTTATTTCTTAAAAGTTTATCGATTGTTGGAATTGCGGAGTACATAGACACAAACGATCATGTACATCCAACGCCGCCTAAGAAGAGAATTTTTGGAATTGTTGAATTTTTAGATAAAGAAATGAATTTTTAAAAGTCAGGTCACACAAAATAGAAGAACTACAGCCATAGCCAGGGCTGAAAAAACGTCATATCAAACTATTGTTTCATTTTCATTCTATTTCCTCCCACTTTCGTAGCCATACACATTATTGCACACATTGTTTCTCCGGCACTGTGGTAAACTCGCTCAACTATAAACAACATTCCAATACGAACCGGGGAGAACTGTTAGAGGACGATCCATTAGGAACATTTAAAAAAAATTTTTTTCGGTTTTTCTATACGAATTTTTACGGTTTTTATTTTGTTAATTTTTACTGTATATTCCCATTCAGATATTGCAAACTTTCATCAAAATCCTCAAAAAGAGGGAAAAATCCATAAATTTTGCAGTAAAACAAAAATATGGAATCCAGAGACATCAGCTCAACGAGAAAAGCTATCATGTGTAAAGAAAGATACTGAGCGAAAAACAGCGAAAAATATGTTCATCATTGTGTAAGAGACTGCATTTACGAAAAACCCTATACACTAAAGCGCCCATTAAAACAGTAAGTTCGCTTAGGCAAGCGTTTTATTATTCTGCTTTATCTGAAATCATAAACTTGTGCAACAAAAAGTATGTTTAAGTTATTAGTCAGAATAATTTTCTAAAATTAAGAAATTTCTTTACTTTCGCAATGTTTAACTTTTGACGCCATACGTTCCTAAGTAAAACAAAAATAATAAATATAATATTAATACCCCCTACAGAATTAAAATAGATTCATTTATTTGTTCAAACGAATATTTATGGAAAAATTATGAGGAAAAAGTGGAATGTCTTCTGTATATACCGGTTGGACACGAAAGCATATCTCAGATCAACAAATTTTTATTTCTTGTAGCGATGGTATACGAGGATCAACTTACATTACAAATGCGCTATGTGCGATCCCCTGGCGTCATTTTAGCCGTCATAGTGTTGTTCTTATCCGTGAAGTTCTTAAATCATTTCTTCCTTTGGATTTCTTAAGATCATATTCGTGTCCCATCCACCACGATTTCTTTCTCGGGATACAGGAATCCCTGTATAATTTTAGCTTATTTTTATACACTGTCATATCACTGAATTATGACCACCCGCTTAGCAATGGGAGTAGCCACCCTTCGCCGCTATAACTGCTTCTAGGCGTCGTGGCATGAACGCAAGAAGTGCGCTGTATTGTCCGATGGTATGGCAGTCCATTCCGCTTGAAGCGCTGTCCACAGAACTTTGAGGGAAACAGGGTGGAGGGTCCAGTTGCCGTACATGGCGATCAAGGTGCTCCCACAGAAGTTCGATTGGATTGATGTCCGGCGAATTAGCGGGCAAAGGGATCACTAGAAAGTCAGTAGACGTGTTTTGTGGTAGGGCGCATTGTCCTGCTGGAACACACCGTCACATTGGGGAAAGATCGTGAGCACGTACGAGTGGATCTGGTTCGCTACGATTGACAGACAGCCACAGGCATTCAAATTGCCCTCTAGACGAATCAGTGGACCTAACTGCTCCCTTCAGAACATCCCCAACACATGCACTCTACCCCCACCAGCCTGTTTCCGGCCCACAATAGCTTCCTGCAGTGTCTTTTCATGGCGTTCACGACGCACTCGCCATCGCCCGTCAATCTTATGGAGCAAAAACCTTGACTCGTCGGAGAAGGCGAACTTAGCCCACTCGTCTGTGGTCCAATGGCGGTGCTCACGTGCAAAGTCTAGGCGTCGTTGACGATGACCCCTGGTCAACATGGGTGCAGCAACCATGCGTCGACTGTTCAGGCCATCCGTTGCAGGGTGCGTTCAACGGTAATGTCGGATACACGTCTGTTGGCATCACTGTTGAATCTGGTGGTCAGTTGATGGACTGTGGCTCTCCTGTCACCTTTTACGAGTTATCGTAGGCGCCGCTCACCCCGTTGGTCGATGGCTCGTGACCCTTTACAGTGCTGGCGCTGGGACGCGATTTCTGTTCCAGCTGTCCACTCTTTGTACACCGTCACTACAACGGATCGTGAACAGTTCACAAATCGCGCCGTTTCGGAGATGGTGCCACCCTTGCTGCAATAGCCTATTATCATCCCTTTTTGACTAGTCCAGGCTACACCAAAAGATCCAACCCACATCATCACAAAGTTTCCACAGGCTCATAGAATAAACCTGTTTTCATGAGACCACATGACTTTTTTCCACTGCTTGTTTTCTCTTATTGAAATAAGCTAATAATTTATTCCTCATAAAATTTCAGTGACATCTTTTCCACAATCATCATTCTTCCGAACACATTAAGTGATAAATTAATTCAAGGTAAATTAAAAGAAGCATTGCCTGCGCAAATTTCCACATGACTGCAGATGTGAGACTGCGATTGGCTCCTTACTCTTTGCTTATTGAACATTCGAAGGGATTTTTCTTTGCATATTGGCTCCTTACTCTTTGTAGGACTTCCCTTTTGATTTCCTCCAAACCTTTGACACGATCTAACAAAAAATCTTGTTGGTAGCACGTTTATTTTAAGGTTAAATGTTTTTAAAATTCCTCAAAAGCATAGTTCTTTGATAAGCATGAACATAATGAAACAAGCATGAAGCCTGTGCTATTGTTTTGAACAGGCTTTATTATTAGAGGAAACTTTCTTCAATTACATTTCTTCACTTACATTTCTTCAATGTAAGCACTCCCCGTGTTTGTTTACAATCTGCGCGTCCATCTGTGTTGAGCTCCTAACGTCACCGCCCGACGGGTGGATATTGGCGGTTTTTGTGTTATAATGGTTCCTTTTAAGTGTCTCATTTTGACGAAGACATCGTAATCGCATGGACTATATGAGGTGTGTATGGCTGATGTTCCTGTATATACCATCACCGGAGGCAAATCATCTTGAAGGATTACAAGTTCGTTTTCAAAAAACGCCAACGATTTCTCAAAGCTGGACGAAGGTGCTCTTGCAAGAAACGATTGCAGTACTTGTAGGCAGCATCAACCGTCTACCTTGTTCCAGCATGTGTTTAGAGCTCCTATACTGACTTTGGGTACTTTAAGGCTACGTAGTAATTGGATGAATAATTCACAACTGTTACCACTCATTGCACTAGCTCATCTACCGTTTTTCTCAACTCCACAACTGGCTAAGTTATGTGACTTACGTGACTAATGTAGTAACTCAACCCTTGTAGAAGCATGCCATATCGTGAACAGATATACGTAATGTGCTTTTATCAATGAAAACTGCACGAACTCTTTCAGGAAATAAGCTTCATATTCATTATCATTCTTTCTGTATTTAATTAAAAATATTGAATTCTAATTATTAAAATATATTTTTTTGTTTCAATAGAGAAAACAGAAACAATCCATAATTAAAAAGACATAATTTAGGGGCATTTCTATTCTCGCACGGTTTTCCGCCTTATGCCAATATGAACGTGTTAAAATATCATTATAGTTGTGCCATTAATAAAACCATTATCGTCTTTCAAATTTTTTTGAAACAGATATATATGAATGTTGCAAAACATGAATTTAAATGTGTGGAGGACACATTAAATTTCTCTCAGCCAATCAGACATGTGAACGCTGTTGTTCCTCTAAATATATATATTTAGGCTGGTGATTTTGCAAACTCATTAAATGATTTTATTTCCAGTCGATATGTTTGGTTTTGTCTGCTGTTTTTCCTATCTGTTACAAGTGTGCTCGGCATCGTCCAATCCATTCTACGATATCATCTTTCCAAAATTGCTTGGTAATGGTTCGGCAACGATCAAGAATCTACCGTTCTGGGAGACAACTCAGTTCACCATCTGCTTCCGTACGAAACAGAACACAAACAACGGCCTTCCAACTCTCTCCTATGAGACTCGAGAAGTTAATTCTCTGAACTTATATCTAGATAGGAGGTACATGATTCTTAGGATAAACGGGCAAGCATCATCTTATGGCATGAGACCAATACATCTAAACCAATTCGTTCATATTTGCCTGGTAAGGGACATGAGACGTGAAACGGGTTTTTTAACGATCTATAAAGACGGACGTGCAGTGTATCACTTAGATACGCCATGGTTTGAAAGCAAACTCAAGGGTGGGGGAAGCCTTGTCCTCAGTAAAATTCCAGAAAAATACTTAAAAGATTATAAAAACCCAAGCTCTTATTTAATAGCCCCTGCCGATGACTTTGAAGGCGCAATGACAGACGTAGAGATATGGGACACCGTACTGAGTAAAGATCAAGGTAAGCTTTTAATTTAATATATGACATTTTAAAGAGGCAAAGTGGCCCGTTTAAAAAATATGTTTCAAGGGCTTTTGAAAGAATCAAACTCTCTTAAAACAATTAACTTTAAATAAATGAAATGTTGTAATCACGTGAAAATGCATTTTCCTTTTTTTAAACGTACATTTGCCTGAGGTGCTTACACGGTACTCGTATATCAAACATGGCATTTTGTTACGTGCTTTCATGGTGACGCTTTGCGTTTGTAATTCTGCTCATTCCGGTGACGAAATTTTACCACGTGATCTCAAATTTGTGGCAATTGCAGCAATTTGATTTCTTCTTCCTACGTTTGTCTTCTCTTGCACGTTTTTTGCTGGTGAAGAAAGAACCCGCTCTATTGAGGTGATGATGATGGTGCTGATGCTGCCGATGATGATTGTGATGTGGATTCTTCTCATGCAAGGCATTTGACTATATTTGACTTTAACCAATTTTGTTTAACTTAAAGCATGAATGGAATCCATATTGTCCCCTATAAGATGAGCACCTTTAGTAGTTTTCGTAGTGGTATCAAAATGTGTGATTAACAAAAACTATAAGGCTACCAAACCATGACACGTGTCCAACAAATGCCTTAACCTCGCCATTGTATATACTGCAGAATTATATTTGTCCGATTAATTTTAAGGTAAACTAAAAGCCCGATATTTCTGAGGGCCTTAGATGACATTAGATTGACTACATTTGGTGATCTTTTTCGGGTACAAAGCTTGTTCGAAGAACCAATGAAACGCGATTTCAGGTGTCTCCATGTACTAACCTGAAGATCTTACCACTTTTTTTGTGTGTAAATCTTTACTTCTACGAAGTTTATGTATAATTGCTTGATAAGCTATTATGATTTATCAAGGTTTAACTCAAACAGGGGAACAACCATTGGTGATACAAACCCATTGCAGTATACCTGATGTTAGTCGGCTGTAATCGAGGCCTACAAGTCTGGGTACTCAAGTGACGTGTCCATCGGGGTCTGAGCAATAATCCAACCTTAATTGTCTCTATCTTAGATTTTAACAATCAGTGTTTTTTTTTGTTTGTTTGTTGGAAACAATGAAGGTTGGACTGTTGCTCAAACCCCAGTGGTCAGATGACTTTTGAGTGCCCTGGCTGTCTTTCTCGTAGGTCTCTGCTATAATTCGGTATAAGAACTCGGCAACATCGGCCGATTGTTGGATAAGATCAGAGACAAATGAAAGAAAGAGACTGGCAGTGCCCTATTCATTTCGCTGAGCGCTACTGGTGCCAGCGGAAGTGCAGCATTCGCCATGTTACGATTGGCAAAAACCTAAGGCGGCATATATTCTCAATGTAATTTCAGCTATTTTTGTAGCTGATTTCTGGAAGTATTAGAAAGCATAACCTGTTTTCTAATTTTTTAAAAAAAAACTTTATTGCATTACCTAACGATAACGTATACTTTTAATGACTCCAAATAGGTGATTCAATGCCTAACGAATTTTTAAAAGACAAATATTTTTAAATTTTAAATTAAAAGAAAAGGAAGAAATAATTCTCAGTTCAAGAAAATAATCAATTTATTAATCCACATATTGTAATAAGCAATTGTCTGCGATTGTTTCACATCGGCCTCGTTATCTCAGTGGTTGCGTGATCTCCTCTGATGCCTGAGGACGCGGGTTCGATTCCGGGCGAGGAAAACGAGGATTTTTTTAGGGAGAAAATCCTGAGATCACGCACTTCCTTCGGAAGGGAAGTAACGATGCTGGTCCCATGTAGTCGTTTGCCAGCTGCACGTTAAAGAACCCTTGCGAGGCAAAATTTGCTGCCCCTATAACCCTGAAATGACCACAGAAGTTGAAAAGGACGTTAATACCAAACCAACCAAACCAAACCGATTGATTCACGTGCATTGCCTCGGGCGATCACTGTTTCTTGCCAATCCCAATATGGCGGCGCGATGGCACCACTAAAGGGGAGGTCACTGCCAGTCTCTTTCTTTCATTTGTCTCTGGATAAGATACATGAAATCTTTAACGAAATCGTATAAAAAACGAAAGGTAAAATCTGAGGAACGAAATAGAGCAGGGACAATTTAAGCTTGCTTATGAAGAAAAAAAACCGGCCATGATAAAATGTAGCCAAAAAGGTGTGAACGGATGCGTTGTTTAATAAAAAATATAAGAAGGCAAATGATATATTAAGTTTGCAAATTATGAAGAGTAAATAATAGTAAGTCAAAATTTTAATCATATATATTTACTATATCATTACATTAAAAAATGCTGGATGCTATTTTTCAGCCGCTCATGCACATGGCCTTATCGCTGCCTGTACTTGTTCCTTCATAGCAAGGCTAACCTGTCCTGAACAATATTGGCTATTCGCGAAACTACAAAATTGACTGTAAGTCTATTATCAAATGTTAGTCATATCATATCAAAATGTCCGTTTAAATAAACACTAAAATTTTGCTAAATAATGACCCATTAACGAAATGCATACGTCATCGGAATAAATCTCTATTCAGGGCGTTTTTGAACTCGGGGCACAAACTTCGCAGTGATGATACACTGAACATTTTTTTAGCTAATAATGAATGGTTCAAAGTTCATCATTAAATCGCTACGTGGAAAAAATTAGTTAACAATTTTACTGCTAACTTATTACAGTAACTGTTCAAAAGAGCTACCACGAACAGTAACACATGCCTGACATAGTCGAGACATTTATTGGCGAATATTTTCACAAAGGCTTGGCATGCCACGTACACTCCCAGCTGCAAATGCAATTCTGGCAACAACTAAGTCCTCATCTATAAACTTGAGTCTTCATTTGTCCCCAGAAAAAGTAACCCAGAGATGTCAAATTAGGAGACCTAGGTGGCCAAGCAACAAGTCCGCCTCTGCCAATCCATTGGGCCCTAAAAGTTATATTGAGGTAATGCCGCACAAAAGATGAAATGTGAAGGGGCCCCTATCACGTTGCAACAGTTCTGGCAATTCTTCCTCGTTCATAATTCAACTGGTAATGGGTTGACTACTTCCAACATTTTTCCCTGTGAAGTTTGTGCAGAGTTTAAAACCATCCTGTACACAAAAGAACCCTTGAAAAATCTTGTTAGAGCAATCCATACATTTTAGACGCTATAATTTCATTTTTCATAAAAGAATAAAAATGTCTATAGCTATAGAAACAATAATTCTACATAATTATTTAAGAGATCGTATCTTTTTAAAATCAGCCAACTATAAATTTCAATTGATATTTCATAATGAAAAATAACATCAAATCTTTAATTTTCATTTTGGAATCCACTTAAGAATTTGCAGAAAGTTGTATTTCACCGGCTCAATTTCAATGTATTTTGAAAAATGCATTTTAGCAACCGCAAAAAGCTGTAACAGTACATTTCCATAGAAGTCATTTCTACGGAGAAATGGTTTACGAATATTCAAAAGACTTCAAAAAACGGAAGTTAATCAGGCATAAAAATCGCATCATTACTTAAATTTTCGTCTTGCAAAAAAGTTAAAACAGTATGATTCACGATATTTTAAATCTTGGAACAGAGTTTCAATAGAACCGCTTATATTTAAGGTCACATGAAATCGCCTTATAAAACGGAAATTATTCGTTCACCAATTTAATTCATATTTTTGTATCTATTTTATTTTTCTCTTTAACCATCTTTGCAGCAGGCTAAAGGAGGGTCTTTCAAGGGTTTTGAAAAATAGCTACTATTTCCCTCCTTTGTAAGATGAAGTTTCTGTATAGCAGTAGCAATAAGAACATACAGGGTGGTCCATAAGTCTGTCCCCCCCCCCCTTTTATTTTTTGAACCGAAGCAGATATGTCAATTTTGATGAATCCAATGAATAGGAAGTTGTGGGTGGCCTATCCCATGGTGCACTTTTCATCATCCCAAACATGCAAATTAGGACACATTCAAAATTTATCTCAAAAACCGTAAGGGATAGAGAAAAAAACTCAATTGCAAACTTGTTCAGCATAAAAAAACAAACAAAAAAAATCATCCAAATCGGACCAACCAATCACCGACAATCAGAAGATCATGTTGACCATTTCCGGAACATTGTAGCTTGCCATCCTGGAATTGTTCTGTCTTCTGTGTGCTGAAACATGCCTTTTATTTGCTTTTCCGCATGAAAGTGAATGCGAGTATGGTAATTTATGTTAATTTTTTGATTTGCATGCTTTACATGGCGGAAATATCAACATTCAGTTTTCCTTGTGCAGTGTGACTGTAAGCTACAAACAGTCACCGCGTGATTGTGGGTGATTGGTTGGTCCGATTTGGATGATTTTTTTTTGTTTTGTTTGTTTTTTTATGCTGAACAAGTTTGCAATTGGGTTTTTTTTCTCTATCCCTTACGGTTTTTGAGATAAATTTTGAATGTGTCCTAATTTGCATATTTGGGATGATGAAAAGTGCACCATGGGATAGGCCACCTACAACTTCCTATTCATTGGATTTATCAAAATTGACATATCTGCTTCGGTTCAAAAAATAAAAGGGGGGGGGGACAGACTTATGGACCACCCTGTATAGGGTGACCCAAATTAATGTATACACTCTAACAATTTAGAAATATAAGGTTTGTTGTATTTTATTCCTTAAACTTCCTTAAGCCCGTATATGTTCAAAATATCCAACTTCTGCCACAGCATACTCCCAAGACCGACGTCGAACAGACCGACATACCGACTGGATTGTAGCTAATGGAATATCATTGATGGAATGTTCTATCTGATCTCTTAATTCCTCACAACGAAAGCATTGCCTCACTGACTTCTTTAGGGATCGTGCAAAAACCTCCATGACGGCATCAACACTCGTTATCAGTGGAGCTTCTCTTTCTTCAGCACCGACCTTTCAACAAATCTTTCTGTTACCTCCAACCTTTCTGTATCAAATTGAACCTCAACAACATCCTCTACTTTCTAATAGCACTTCAGTATCCACTTACGTTCATCGAATGAAAGTCTCAACGCCATTTTGGTTTATAAACAAATGAGCATCAATGAACGTGTTGCTATGCTTTTCCAGCACCGTCTAGATCAAACCTTATATTTCTATCTCATTTCGTTGCTGAGCTATTACGTTTCAAGGAGAGTATACATCAACTTGGGACACACTGTATTATAGGCTTTCGGAAAATATATCCGATTGATTGGAAAATCTTTTTGCGTCTTTGACTTACTTAATTTTGAAGTCAAGCAGCAAAACTGTAGTTTTTGATACCTTGTAAAGTCTTTCACATACCAAATGACTTCTCTGCTAAGAACATCGTTGTGTTTGTATACACTCGTGTCCAAAAGTTAAGCATAATCAATATCATTATACTTATTTCATACACCAACTTCCAGAATGAGCTGAAACTTGGTGTGTGGGTATGTGTAACGCCGCATTGCAAGTGCAAAAAAAACAAGACTAGCGTTTAATTAAATATGTTTTATTTCAAAAAAAAAAGTTATGAAAACATGAATTTTATGCGCACGAAACGTGAGGAAAATGGTGCTAATACAGTCACCCTAGCGGCCACACAAGTGTATACTTGACCCTACCGTACCTCATCAGAATACCAATAAAATCCAATTAAAACATATCTAAAACTGTTAAAAAATTAAGGGTCTACTGTTTCACGTGTTCTAGAGATTACGAAATTATTATATTTAAAAAAGATAGACATGATTTTTGTAATCTATTATAAAAAAAAAAAGCAAAATGAAAAATATTAAAATATTGAAAAATGTTGAAAAATGTTTTTAAATATATCATAATCTTGTTCATTGGCAATTGCCCTTCTAGGCATTAGATTTTTAAATTAGAAAATATGAATTCAAATGAAGTTGCAGGTTTCAGCCTTCTAATAAGTTCTTTAAAATTACTTAAATCCTTTTCAGTGTTGCAAGTAAGGGACAGGAAACAAAGAGGCAACATATTTTCATGGGTTGAAGCAAAGGATCAATGGAATTTGGTGAAACCCGTATTTATCACAGCAAGTGAATATGCAATACCCAAACCTCTCGAAGAAGTTTCCAACAATTACGAAATCGTCTTCCCTTCCACGGGCAGTTTTGCAACCGCCGTCCTGGAAAACGTACCATTCAAAAAAGCTACGAGTCAATTTACTATCTGCCTTCGCGTGAATCAAACAAGGGAGAAAGTAACTTTTATCTCCTATTCTGTGACATGGGAACCTTACAACATCGTCGTCGAAGTTTTTCCTCTTAAAACAAAATTTTGGGTTGAAAACAAATATCAAACGATTAAGTTGCAGCCAATTCTCAACGAATATATCCACTATTGTTACACGTGTAATTGTAGTTCAGGTGATATTGAGGTTTACCAAGAAGGCAAGAAGAAGTCTTTTATCCTCAGTGGAAATACCAAAGACACTCTCGTTCACGAAAATGGCCTCATCGCGCTAGGACAAGACCAAGATTCGTATGGCGGAGGTTTCGATAAGACATCATCCCTGACGGGAACCATCAAAGACGTCCACATTTGGGATAGAATCCTGAGTGCGGAAGAAGGTATGTTACTAAAAATAAATGAATCACTTTAACATTTCGATTCTCAAAAAAATTTCTCAAATATGACAGATTAGTATGGTCCTCCAACAATGGACTTAGATTGTTCTTCAGTTTGTTTTTTTTATCATGTCTGGTTACTTTCAATTTTCTTAATCTAGGGGGAAAATAATTTTAAAAATACTTCTGAGATTCGTATGGTAAATTATGAAACAATTATACGAGATTAAACAAAACCGCTCTTTGGCCGAAAGCTTGCGCGGGCACTGTTAAATCATCCTTAATCGTATTTCAGCCCTAAATTATGACTAGGTATGATGATGAAACAACATATGACGTTTCGATGCGCAGACTTTCTCTTTAGGTGGTGTTCACACAACAGTGTGGCCCTATGCAACCCACTTCAGTTTCCATAATATATTTTCTTTTAACTCTATGTTTCATTTCATGCAATGTGCAATTTATTATTCCCGAACTCATCATATTATAGATTTTGCGTAATGTTCACATTCATCAGAATTACATCATCAGATTTGATGACTCTTTCAAAAATGCTAAGACAATTGATAACTTGGGTATTATTTTTACCTGTGGTAGTAATTCATATGTGGATTTCAAGACATTGGCATGACTCATAGACATTATGTGCACTAGACTGCAACAGGGTAGACAGGGTTCTTGAGGGTTCAAACCGCACATTTGAAGAGACAAGAACATCCGTATATGAACGCTTTCATGGTGCAAGTAAAGTTGAACCAAACCTTTTCACAAGGATGTAAGTGGAACAATTAGTGTAATGATAAGCAAACACAAAGTGTATGGAGATTATGTAGCCTGTCTATGACACTATAGAAGAATATTTTTTCTATGATTATTAACAGATTAACTCACCGGTCGTCATATTGATAAAATTGGCAACACAAATCTCACAGGCGGGTTCCGCTGTAACACCTTTCAGGCTAACACGGCCTTCCATTATTCGGGTAAATGAGGCATCGCATCTCCTTGAATTCCAAAATAGTGGATCCAATTAAAGTTCTAATTGCTTCTAAATTTTATCCGCTGAGCTAAAAAAAAAAAATAATAATAATAATAATTATTAATCCGCACCACGATGGTGATCAGAAAAACTTCTGTATGTTCGATAGGGCATCTATTCCTCAATTAAAGGTTGAGATCAATATGCTGAGATACTAATGACTGCTAAACCAAGTGTTACAATGATATCGACCACAATGAGTAATGCACATCATCTCGCTACAACAAATGAGCATTTTTGACTCACAGTAACAAGCTTATTTTTCCATAATACAAAATAAATCTATCTATATATATAAAGAAGGATGTTTGTGGGTTTGTATGTATTTTATACAAATCTACAGTTTTATTCCGATCTTGATGAAATTTCGCATACATGACCTTCAAAGCATGAGGAAAAATAATAATTATCGATAAAAAATCGATATTCATGGTTATGGCAGGGCATATTAATGAGAAATATCTCATGACCAACAATGCAAGGCAAAGTTTGTGCAACAATAGGTATCAACAATGGTATCAACACGCAATGCACCAACACAAGGCAGGGATCAACAATCAATATCTCATGACTAACAATGAAAGAAAAAGTTTGTGCAAGTGTAATTATCCCGGGCAACGCCGGGTACCTCTTCTAGTAATACAATGTTTATCTATAGCAAAATTACAATACACTGATTTCTCTTCATTAATTAACCCAACTTGACTGACGTGTTCTTGGCACGTCACAAATATTTAAGAAGTTACTTTATACAGGACTAGCAGAGGACCCGGCGTTGCCCGGGATAATTACGCTTGTAGGTAAACAGAACAACCTCAAAAAGCTAAATTAAACCTCCAAATTGTTTAAATAATAACTCAATCACTACAATATAGAGTGAAGGGACTATCCATTCTAAGAAAAATCCAGAAGACAGGAATTTACCTCTTCACTGAAAAAATCCATTCTAGGTGATATACCGGGACTTGATTTACCGAAATAAAATTTTTTTACTTACGTAATCTTACTTTAGATGTACACTTGATGTTGTTGCAATTTCTTTTCTTCTTTCGATGTCTTGAAGCAAAAATTGGCCATTCATCACTTTGTGTAGTCTAGCGGTCGCAGATTCTTCAATTTACTTGCTTCTCATTTGCTCAATACAGCACGGAGCTAAAGGAGTGCTTCCTCTATCGTCTTTCACTCTTTCTCAATAGTCTGCTAACTCATTATCTCCAGTTACTGATCATTTTTAAAGATTTTCAAGAAATTGTTAAGTACTAAGAATTCTCTTTTCTAAGAAAAGCCTGAATAACAGGAATTCTATGCATTGAATTCTGTATTGCACAAACTTTGCCTTGCATTGTTGGTCATGAGACATATATTGTTGATCCTTATATAGTGTTGGTGCATTGCGTGTGGACACCATTGTTGATACCTATTGTTGCACAAACTTTTATTTGCATTATTGGTCATGAGATATATATTGTTTGTTCGTGCAGAGTGTTTGTGAATTGCGTGTTGATACCATTGTTGATACCTATTGTTGCAAAAACTTTGCCTTGCATTGTTGGTCATGAGATATTTCTCATTAATATGCCCTGCCATAACCATGAATATCGATTTTTTATCAATAATTATTATGTTTTCGAAATCTGAGGTAGACAGTGACCTTCCTCATGCTTTGAAGGTCATGTATGCGAAATTTTATCAAGATCGGAATAAAACTGTAGATTTGTATAAAAAACAAACAAACAAACAAACAAACAAACCCACAAACAAACAAACATCCTTCTTTATATATATAGAAAGATTTTTCAAAATTTTTTTAAAATATTTAATTTATTGAATTACGAATTCATAGTTAAGATTTTATAGGCATAGATACGCCTACTTATGCTTTGACCCGGTTTCCCAAATATATTTTTAATATTTAATTGCCTTTCAATTCAAATATGAAATGATGGATTTTCCTAATTATTGTTTGTTTGAATACGTTAAAGAAACTTAATAATAAAACCAGTTAAGAAGGCGTAGTACTGCATTACCATAACGATGTTAATTAAAAGTATAGTTACCCGCTTCGCCAAGTCGGTAATTGTGTTGCAAATTTTTTCTAATTTTTTTCGATTTTGACTTCAGATTCGGATAGAGTATCAAAAAGTAAGTAAAAGATATTATAGGCATATATGTCCTCTCTATTCGAAAACATGGCCAAAATGATGGTTAAATTTAAACATTTTAATTCCTCGACCAGGAGTGAAGGACCATGGAATAGTGTCTAGCCATCCTCTACCATCGAAAATTATTTTCATATGTATTTATAGTAAAACCTGTTGGGGGTGGCCGTGGCCTGGTTGTCTCGTCGGTTGGCTTGCTAATCGATGGAGTTCAGGCGCGACCAGCTGCTGGCTGGGTGACGGCCAGGGCTTGAGGGCCACTGCTGGCGGGACAGCTATTTGGGGCGCGGCTGTTGGGGGACTTTAGTCTGACCCATTTGCCGATTGACCAGTGCTGGTTTTCCAGCAGTTGGTGACAGCCTCTGGTTTGTTTATCCCCAGCAGCTCTTCCATCATGAAACCCCCCGTGCTTCGGAGGGCACGTTAAGCCGTCGGTTCCGGCTGCTACTGTCATCTCGTAGCAGTCGTTATTTACTGGGATGGTGCAAAACTCTGTACTAGATAGTAGAACCTGTATTAATTTAAACGTCACTTTTTTTTTTTATACGAGGGTTGTTCGTAAAGAATTATTCAATTTAGAATTATAAAATTGTCAATAAAAATTCTGAACGAAATTTTATTTAACTTTATTCTATATCTGTAAATAAACTGAAACTGATTCAAGCTAGTATTGAGACAAATTAACAAGGAATCGGTAAATGTAGCTTAATTTACAAAGATCAATTTTCATTTTCATTTCAGTTTCAGAAGCATATATGAAGAAGATTAGTGGAAATATAGTAAACTGGGAAAAAGTGAAGAAGGAATGGTTCCTAGAAGACGTCAGTATCAGAGAGAGCGAATTCGATTTACCTGCAGTGTAAAAAAGAGGACTATTGAAATAATTGAATCCCTTGTGCATTTATTAAATAAATATTAATTTCATTGTAATCAAATAATGTAATTCAATTTGAATCAAAATAAATTTAAGCAGTTTTCGCAATTTTGCTTCATGACAAGGAATCATTTATTTAGGATTAGCATCATAGTCAATATTGCATTGGAATTAATGAAAGAAGCCACTAATCTATGGGTTTTTTTACTGAAAGGCTACTGTAGTCATCTCCCCGTGATAATGGTATTTTTACCGAAACGTGTCGGCTATAATAAATTCTATCAAATAGCCTTATAGACCAGTTTCTTCTTTCATTAATCCTTTATCTAAATACAATTACAATAAAATCTCAGACAAAATAAAAATAATATTTGGGTGTCTAAAAGTCAACTACAGAAGTGCATTATTTCCAAATCTATACATATAAAAGGCAATGTAAGTATGTTTGTCCGGTTTTAAAAGGCAACTTAGAAGTAAGCTGTAAAGTTAAAATTTAATACAGCCGTGTTATGATGGAAAAAATCTAAAACTGGAAATAAAGTATCTTAAAAACGTAGAAATTAATAATCTTTATATATATTAAATAGACTTGGTTTATATTTGTTTCCTTGCATGTGTGAACAATCAGCCCATGTTGTTTGCGTCAACAATCGGCTGGGTGAAGAATGGTTGATGAAATTAATCAATGACGTATATTAAAGGTAGACTCCGAATCCTATTGTTAACAGCGGCAAAAAGTGAAGCAAATTGAGCCATGACAGTTCTGGGCAGGAGTGAGCCGTGGAGTAATTAGCTGTCTGGCTGCTTTGTTTTTGAAGATTTTGGGCCCGAGGAATAATTAATTCAAAACCATTATTCAAAGTTGTTCTGCGTACAACTATACAAACAGACAAGAAAAAGGATCAGGAATCATTTTCCACAAAAATAAATCAAAAATACGTAACTAAAATGAAAATACGTAACTGAAAGACAATCGAAACGAAATTGAAATTGAAACCATGATCGAAAAATTGTTTATAAAATATAATAAAATACTTCAAATACAAAGTCAAAGAAAAGATAAACTTATCAGTCCGTGATCGGCGTGTGAAAGAATTATTAATCAGCTACTCTTGTGTTTAGCCATGTGTTTTGCATCATCTTCACTCACTTTCAGCCATGACACTTCTGGGCATGGAGCTTCCCAATTTGCTTCAAGTTACAACAATAGGATTCGGAGTCTATCTTTAATATACGTCATTGAAATTAATACATGCCGCAGCTGACGAAAAAAACCAACACCTCCTAAAAAAAAACCGGTGCACTGAAAATTCATACATTGTTATATCATCATAAAAAGGCATTGTTAATCGTATTTCTACCAATAATAAGCCATAAATTATGACTTCTTATGATCATGTAACAATGTATGAATTTTCAGTGCACAGGTTTTCTTTCTACGAGAGGTTGAAAAGACACGCCCTGACACTGAAACGTCACCTGACCATCTTAGTCCAAGCAACAATGTAATATTCATTGTTTCCATGTTGGATTTTAGCAATCAATCAGTATTTTTTCGTTTGTTAGAAACAATGAAGGTAACCTGTTGCTTCGACTAAGAAGATGAGGTGACTTTTCCGTGCCAGGGCAACACCACCTAGACAGAAGGCCTGCGCACAGAAATGTCATACATTGTTACATCATCATCAAACGGCCAAATTTAGGGCTTGTTATTGGTAGAAATACGATTAACAATAGCCGCTTTTGTGTGATATAACAATGTATGACGTTTCTGTGAGCAGGCTTTCTGTCTAGGTGGTGTTGGCCAGGGCCTGTCTTTTTCGTCATGTACGATGCTTGCCTTAATGATTCACGTTTTAAGGGGGGTAACTATAAAAGTAATAAATAAATAAATAAAAAATCATTATTATTTTTTTTTATTAAAATCTTTGGAGAGATGTAAGAAAACTTTCTAAAACAAATAAGAGAATACAACTTCTAGGCGTGCAGCTGCATAAGCTTTTGCTGAAAAAGTGTAGGTACTTTTCCTCATGAGGTAATAACTGGAGAAAATTTATTTTTCATATGGTTTTTGCAATTTAGTAAATTCCTTTAGAGAAGTTATAGATGTATTAACTTTCTTTAGAGAAGTTATAGATAATGTTTACCTAAACGTATTAGAAAATTCTAAAGATCTCAACTGATTGTGTGAGACGCCAATCCTTGCTGCAAAAACTGATACTGTAAATATGAACCACCACATTCAGGACATCTTTCCACGCTCCTTGACTGAATACCACTCTATTGAAACGGTTACATGTTGATGAGAGATGCTGATGAGGCTGTAAACAGAGTTCCTTAACTCTCTCAATCCGTCTATTAAGTATTTGTTAATATGGACAGAAATAAATCAATACTCATAGCCTTTCTTTGATATTTTAAAATATAAAGGATGCAATGTTGAATTTTCCTGGGTGAACCCAATTGGACACAAAATTCTTCTCTTTTTCCGAAGTTAATATATACTTTACTAACAAAGGTACCCGGCGTTGCCCGGGATATGCCCTGCCATAACCATGAATATCGATTTTTTTATCAATAATTATTATTTTTTCGAAATCTGAAGTAGACAGTGACCTTCCTCATGCTTTGAAGGTCATGTATGCGAAATTTTATCATGATCGGAATAAAACTGTAGATTTGTATAAAAACAAACAAACAAACCCACAAACAAACAAACATCCTTCTTTATATATACAGGGTGTTTCAGAAAGGACTCCCCAACTTTGAAATGACATAACGGTATAACAGTGAGAGACAGAAAGGTGAAACAAGTGGTACGCTGGACAGACAGGTATGGAATTTCTGATACACGGGTTTGCAAAAATAGTTCCAATATTGACTAATAGATGGCGCTACAAGCAGATGAAGCTTGAAATAGTACTCAGAAGTACAGAAAGTTCATTCGTCAGTCTTGTTCAGTGCTGACACGTGTAAGGAAGTTGTATCGAATTAGTTATTGTAGGAAATTGAAGAAAATCATGCCTTATTCATTGGAGCAACGTGTTTTTATTGTTCTCGAATACCACCGATTAGATCGAAGTCCGATAATGACAAGGCGTAGCTTTGTGACTACAACGCCCTCTAATGTCCAATATTGGAACTATTTTTGCAAACCGGTGTATCAGAAATTCCATACCTGTCTGTCCAACATACCACTTGTTTCACCTTTCTGTCTCTCACTGTTATAAAGTTATGTCATTTCAAAGTTGGGGAGTCCTTTCTGAAACACCCTGTATATAGATAGATATAGATTAAGGCTTTTTCGTTTATATTCAAATTCAGATATTGCAAAATTTCATCAAACAAACAGCCCGAGCAACGCCGGGAAAATCAGCTAGTCCTTTCATAAAAAAGACGCATTTAAAAAAAATAAAAATTAAAAAAAACATAAAGATCTGGGGATATTTTGCTTAAAATTTTCTTCAATAATTATTGGATAAATCTTCATTGATAATTCCTCTGACGGAGAAGACGAAGTTTTCGCTTTGTTAATGCGACACAATGTGAAACGGGCGGAAAAACTCCATATTTGAGAATTTTGTTCATGTTGAGGATACATATGCGTAAATTTAGAGCACTGAAGGAAAACTTTTTCCCTTCGACTGCTTCACTCTATTGAAACTCTCATATAGTTCAATCACGTGAATGGAGCAGTCAGCCGAATTCGCCATGAGAAACAAGGCAATTAAGAGCCTTTGTCTAAGAGTGCAAAAAGGGTCATAAAACCTACACGGCTAAAGAAAGTCACTTCCTGGATAGGACGAACCCTTTCCAGTACCCTCTATAACCTAGAATAACCTTCGAAAGAAAGAAGGAAAGATCCATGAATATTGCCGTAAAACAAAAACATGGAATCCAGACATCAGCTCAACGAGAAAAGCTATCATATATAAAGAAAAATAGGATGGGAGGGACTGTGTGTTCATCATTGTGTAAGAGACTGCATTGACGATAAACCCTATAAACTATATCGCCCATTAAAACAGTAAGTTCGGTTTATAAGCTTAGGCAAGCGTTTTATTTTCTGTTTATTTGAAATTATAAACCTGTGCAACATAAAGTATGTTTAAGTGTATTAGTCAGAAAAATTTTATAAAATTAAGAAATTTCTTTACTTTTGCAATGTTTTACTCTTGACGCTATACTTTCCTAAGTAAATCAAAAATAATAAACGTAATACTAACACCCCGTACAGAATGAAAATAGATTCATTTATTTGTTCAAACGAACATTTTTGGAAAATGTATGAGGAAAAAATGGAATGTTTTCTGTATATACCGGTTGGACACGAAAGAATATCTCATATCAACAAATTTTTATTTCTTGTAGCGATGGTATACGAGGATCAATTTACATTACAAATGCACTATGTGCGGTCCCCTGAGCGTCATTTTAGCCGTCATGGTGTTGTTCTTACCTTATCCGTGAAGTTCTTATATCATTTCTTCCTTTGCATCTTGGGTTATAAGGGGTTTTTTCGTTTGTTGGATCTTTGGTCTCGATTCTAAACTATATTACGTATAAAACATTGTCAGGAGAAAAAAAAAACGAAAAATGGACGAATGCAAGTCACTATGTCCGAAACAAAACAATGACAAGATTTATTGTTATACAAAAATTCTCTTTCACGTTCGATTTCAGAATTCATCCAGCCTGAATGTTTCATTAGCTTTTTAATCATAGTCTGCAATATAAGGAAAGTGAATCCAAAATAGTACAGTCGAACCTTAGTTTAACGAATTCCTAGGGACTGAGAAAAAATTTCGTTAAACTGAAATTTCGTTAAAGTGAAATCAATTTTATATTAAGACAGAAGGCCTAGGACCGACGACACCTATATTATTGAGTGTCCAACGAAAGTTGGACTGGGTGCGTTTAATTAAATTTCCAATTTCAATTGTTAGACACTGTTAATTTTACTTTGCAATGTGCAACAACTGAAATCGGAAATTTAGCTGTACACTCCCAGTCTAACTTTTTTTTTGCACAGAGTAAAGCATTATCCCCAGAAGTCAGGCTGGTATGGGTTAAAAGTATGTCCACGACATATGGCCAATTTCAGCAAGAGAATTAACTGCAGATGACCAAAAAATTAGCCCAACAATTTAATACACTTCTTCAAAACTTAATGTCGTTTTGCTCTCATCAGGATAAATGTTCACATTTCATAAAAATTGGGCTATTCTCTTCTATTATAATAACGTGTTAATTTCTTTTTGAGTCTCTGGCTTCCACTGATTGAAATTTTGATGATATCAGTATAAGAGTTGCTGGGCCAGCCCTATCTTATCTTTAATTGCTGAGCCTTAATTGTGAATTCTCATATGCATAACTAATATCGGGGTGTTGAAATATTTGCTTGTATGTTTTTTTTTGTTTTTTTTTGCTTGGCATTTTAAAATTATTTTTATCATATTATTTAAATATTTAATTTATCTTACGTTAAATAATCTTATTGTTCTACTAAAATACCCTCCCTCCAAATAGTCTTAATAACCAAAATAAATAAAAAATTTTATAAACTCTAATAATAAACAGATGTTGTCGAGGTGTAAATTATGCATAAAACAAGGAAATTTTTTTTAACACTTACTTTTTTCCTAAAATTAACAGGACTGGAATAATAACTTGACTTAAAATTCACTTTTATTTTAGAAGTGTAATTATTAACTATAATAACGGCCTTTAATATTTACCCATTATTAGTTATAGTTTCTCAAAGTATCACTCATATTGCGAAATCGTTACAGCCCATTTGAGTTGTTAGACAAATAATATGATATACAAGCAATATTTCATATCATCCAAATGCGAGTTGGCAACGCAGACCTGTTTGAGAATAAAAAAACAAGGATAAATGTTAAAATAAAAATTATATCTCCTTTTCTTACCACATTTTATTAAAATGACTTAATCTGATAGCTTTTAGTAATAAAGATTTGCTTCAATTGCTTTTTTTTTTTTAATTAATATTGTTTCCTTGGAGCTTATTGGCTGGCAGTTTGAGCTTAGTCCTTTTTTCAGGTCTTATTTACATATTGTGAAATTTTTAATGGAAGCCATTAAATAAAGCGAGTCTCGCCAAAATAGATTTTATTCAACAGCCCGTCTGGATGCTCATAATGACTTAGCACGTTATTTATGTTCTTCCTCTCTTAAAGAGACCCAAAAAAGATAAAGCTATTGATTTCATAATCAATTTATTAAGGGTAAAATATATAAATGACTTAAGTAATTTTCAAAATTTCACAGTCTGCAAGGAAACCATTGCATGAAAATTCAAACAATTTGAAAGATCAAATTTTTATTTATAATAGAATTATTTTTCGATGAGGAAAATAGTGGCCCTAATAAGAGCTTCATGTTAGATTATTGTATGAAAATGAAAAAAAAAAAAAAAAACTTAAAAAATAAAAAATATCATTTATATTTAAAGGTATTTAGCAGCAGCTCAAAAGACTATTTGTACAATATCCTGTCGAAAATTACAAATTTTCATTAACAAATTGGCGTTGTGATAATATAAGGCGTTTGTTTATGCGACGAAAGTGTTTAGCCGTCACTACGAATCACCGATATTCAAACGGCTATGACGAGGGAACTTCAAGCATTACCGAAAGAATATGTTTCTCATGCCACGAAACAATTTGACGATGCCGTGTCATGCGCTGGCACATGTTCCCGAAATTTATTGAAATGGAAACAGTCTGCATGATGTTGCGACACAAGCGCCGGGGACAGAATTATGCCAAGCGACTGTGGTACATGTTGTCCATATTTGAACAAAAAATCACTCCGTACAGAAAACTGGCAAAAACGATATCTGCAACTAGAAAACACAGATGTCGCAGGAAATTGGAAACAGTAGAACAATTACGCGCAACATGTGCCGGCACATGTTCCGCATCATGTGCCTGGAACTAGTTAGAATGGAAACCAGCCTTGACGATATACAAAGCAGCGACTTCGTGTATGCCTTCTAATGCTTCAGTAAATAACGAAATGATAGTGCAATACTTTCATTAAATTATCTTTTCGAAATGATCCCAAGCCTTATTAGTATGAATGTTCTGTTCTGTTTGAGCTAATTCTTTCGTTTTTGCAATAATGACATTGGCTAAAACCCCGATCGCCTTCTCTAATGCTAAACTTGTAGAAGCTGACGATGGTTTTAGCTCGTCCACTTCGTCGGGAACGTGGTAATTGCGTGAACGTGGTAATTGCAAACGGTAGTCAATCTGACGAGACTAAACAAACGCAGTTACGTTAACTTCGCCGCATTAAACAAACCCAACCATACAGTCAACTCCGTCACAGCGCCAGATGACAACTTGTCCGGCACCAGATGTGAGAAAAGAGATTGTAGCACGGTCTCCTAGAAAATACCAGACCTGAACATGACTTCAATAATGTATTCTTGAAGCACTAAGATTGTGACGTTGAACTTACTTCTGTAATAGCACCATCCGAAGCTTTGAGAAAGACAAACTCCGGCACTGATAAAAATCATCTGATCAAGATTGGTTTAGCAACAATGTAGCCTTAATTGTTTCCATCTTGTAAAAACATTGTTTTAACAAGCGGTATTTTTTTAGTGGTTGCATAACGGTCTATTTTGCTGGATATGAACCATGGCCTATAGAAATAAATGGTCATCGAGCTTTCAACATTTTCCATTGTTTCGAGAAGGTAAAGAAAACTGATCACGCCAGATGCCGCATAGATCGCACACGGGCCGACCGTCACTTCTATTGTTGAAACGTCACGAAAACCGAAGGGATATTTTGAAATGTGAATTTTGTATTTTAGATAACTAAGTAAATACAGTATAATAAAATGCATTACTGCCGAAAGTGAGTCATTTACTTTTTTAATATATCATTTTATTTTAAATTTTAAATATCCTTATTTTATTTTTAAATTTCTTTTTGCATGACGTCACAAAATCCATCAGTTTGCATGATGTAATAAAAACAGTGTCAAGGCTTATTTAGATCGCGTCGGCTTCGAACCTACGATATAGATCTTTCATTGAAACTGAAAATGTAACTAAAGTTTCTATCTGCCGACAGGGCGGCGCTGCAAGGGCAGTTGGGCTAAAGCTCTAGATTAGGAAAGTACGGCAAACCTTTTCCGCGCCGCCCGCAGCTGCTGATTGGTAGAACGGCTGTCACGTGAGTTTGTCAGCCATTGTTGGCCCAAACGCAGCGATAGATACCATTGAAATGCATGTGGAAGATGCAATTTAGATTAAATTTTTAACGAAATATTCGTTGATTGATCCTAAATTTGAATCCGAATAAGCAAAATTTCAGAATCCTTCAATCTCTGCTCCTTGGAGGTTAATAAATTCGTTAAAAATATCTGAAGTAATAAGAAGCAAGTACGTTTATATTATAACTTCATCGAATGTTATAGAAATGTTGCATTGTGCAATTCTCAGACTATCAGAAAATATAATTTTTTGTTGAATATAGTTCTTTTTAAGAAAATACAATTCAATATAACAAGGTTAAACTGTCTGTGAAATGTGGAGGCAAAGCTTGAAATAAAATGTCCATGTTATTTTCATCTTATTTTAGCAAAGTTAATTATCACTCATCATTAAACTTGAATATAAAATATGAAATTGAATAACGAAAATTTGCTAGTTGGGTGAAAAAAAAATATAGAAAATTTTAACTATAAGTTTTGGATAGATTTTTTACGTCAATATTATAAACCTCCATAAATGAATAAATACTTTGCATGTGTAGTTATTTTTTTGTAATTTTTTTTGTAATCAAACGGTTAGTTTTTCCAAATTATAATTTTTAAAATTTTCTATCAAAATATAATTATCAAAGTAATTTTTATATTTAAATCAAAAACTTAAATTTAATAGTTCCTATTTTATTAAATTATATCTGATATTTTTATAATTATAATTATACTTTTTTTAATAATTTAATAATTTTTATAATTTAATAAAATTAAAATTGGTAAAGTGAAATTTTTGATATAAATATAAAAATTAATTTCATAAAAGTTTATTAAATTATATTTTAATAAAATTTTATAAAATTATATTTTGATAAATAAAATTACAAAAACTACACATAGTGTTTTTTAAAATTTATTAATTACATGTAAATCGTTTATAAAGGATAAATAAATAAAGTGAAAATAAACTAAAAACTGAATCTGGTTATCATTAAACTGCCTCAACGTTATCATTATTTATATGTAAAAAATTATAATTGAAAACAAAATTTACAGAAAAATCAATAGTTACGGAATTTACTGATTGCCAGTTATATTTCCAGACGATAATAATAAGAAAATTTGCGAAAAGGATGCATTTAAGACGAATTTTAGAGGAAGCATAACTCACTTTATTGGGCCATTTGGGCCAACAATGGCGGATTTGGTAGCAGACGACGAAGTTTGCCGTACTTTCTTAATCTAGAGCTTTAAGTTGGGCTAGGGTGCCTGTAAGGAGAGTGGCGACAACTCGGGTCGTCGGCCATGTTTTTCCCAAAGATTGAATTAGCAGAGGTACAATTTACGATACTTTTCAGCTTTTTAAGAAGAACTGTAAAGATGGCTAATGCTGGTTAGCCTACCAAGCTTTTATATGTATATTAGATAAAGGAGGTTAAAAAAAAGAAGCACATTAACGTTTTAATTTTCATAATAAATGTGATTATTTGATCAGCTGAATCAAATTATAGCAAGTTCGAGAATTTACCAAGACGAATTTTCCTACTTCCTTTTGGGAGCTGCGTCGGTATTGTTCTCACGAGATTATCTAACAAAAGAGGGAAAAATAAAGGAGAAGAAGTTATTTAAAGACCTACCTCTTCATCGTCCCCAGTTACACATTTTGTTACTTACCTGGATCTCATCCTAAACGTATTAGAAAACCCTAGATTAAAAAAAAGTAAATCGATTGGGTGAAAAAGAAAGAAAAAACGGAAAGAATAGACTAATACATACTTCAAGGAAAAAATTAAAGATTAAAAATAATCCAAAAGCCTTACCGAAGCTATTTTGTGAGATAGTCTTGAACGTTAAGAACTTAAAGGTTCAGCGATCCTTCCGACTACTCAGTGTGAATCCAAAGTTTCGTGACTGCAATTGCGCGTTAAACCACTTTGACACCATTTCGCCATCACTCCACTCCCACACAATGTTGTTGCCAATCATCACGCCACTGCCAACCAACTCAGTGCGCGGCTTGCCTTGCGCCACACAACCTCAGTGCCTTACATTGCGTTGTGATTTTGATTCGCTACCTTCACTACTGCGAACCAAGAGCAGTAACTCTTGCGTTCGCTCAAGTCTAGATTCAAATTACTTCTATTGGTGGGATCAGATGTCCAAACCACGTGAGAAAGAGCTCACCAAAATAATATAAGAAATCACATTAGGTTTGTTTATTGACGATCGTCTCCAACGCGTAAACATTCGATTTTCCCACCAACGGCTTCTTCTACTGCCCATTGTTAGCGCTCGATTGGCACCCCCTAATTAAGCGAGTCTAAAATATAAACACTCTTTTAAGTCTTGCTTTTTAGAGGGAAAATTCGCGTGGGAAACGGTCGTCATTATCAAAATAAATCAAAATTCACAAGATAAAACAAAACAAATGGAAATTTGTCGTGTCATTACGTCAGAGCATAACAAAAACTTTATTATTTCTGTAGATGAATTGGCAGATGGTATGAGAGATTCGAAATAATTTATTTAAGGTAATAGTATTTTTATCGTATTTGTAAGAACATTTTATGGAGTTCTCCAATAAACTATCTAAACACCCTTCTTCTGTAATGGTAAATAAAATTATATCTCAGTTCAACGAGAAATTATTTGGCAGAGAAATGATAAAATTTCTATAACTTGTATCTAGGACAAGATTACAAAACGTAGACCTACCAGGTAATAAAATTATAACGATCATTACCAACTGCATAAAATTCTTATTCTTTTATTGTAAGAATATCAAAATTTTGACTGAATTTCGGTTTTAATAGCAAGTTCGAAATAACGCTTTATGGGTTCTTTCCGACCTGCCAACTATTTCTGGAGGAAAACCGGGTGATAGTAAATTTAGTAGGGTGAAATATACGTATCCATAACATATTTAATTGTTACAAAAATTGTGCACTTAGATTTTACTTTTGGACATAATTTAACATTAGATGTCACAAGTATAATTACATATTTAATTCAGGGTGCCGCCCCCCCCCCGACCGCATCCCACCCCCACCAAAACAGGGGGGGGTGGCGGGATTCTCGCCCAACATTTTAAAATGGCTACCAAAAAACTTCCAGGAGGGGAGTTTCCCCACCCATGACATTTAATCATATTAAAAGATTTTATGATTTTTTATTAATTTTTTTTTCTCTGTATCTTACAATATTAGTTTTCTCAATATAAGTTTGGACACTATGACACTTTTCCGTCCGTAAATCATTAGATTACGGGTTTCACTTGTCATCAATCAGTATTGTTGACTATTTTCATAGAGATTTAACTTTTGAATGAGACAGAGACAATGGAAATTGTGTGCGAGAACACGCAATCTGACCCGACTTTCAGCATCGCGTTACTGGTGCAATCGGTACCAGCCCGTCGATGGTGGGGCCCGTGTATTTGTCAAATTCCACATAGATGACTATAAGGATATCATGAGGTGGAGCTGATTTCGGTTCGAAGACGATGTTTCTAACATAGCCAAGAACACCATTTACTAGACTCTTCGCGACCTACAAGTTTGTTTTCAGCATGACTCTGAAGCCTATTGCTAAATATAAAATTTTTTCTAACCCTTGTGCAACTTCTTTTGCTGAAGTCGGGTTTTGCTGCAGTAGGGTTACTATTTTTTAGATTCTAATTTAGTAATAGGCTTGTTGAGAGATTCTAATATAAGCAAATTATATGGCAAGTTTTAAAGCTTGGTCAAACTCACGTAGGTTTAGTAATTGAGACTTTTCACCTGTCATTAGAAATCTCCAATCACTGATAGTTGATTTTTCCACGCTCAAGTGATCAATATCACGCATTTTTAATAGATTTATAGAACATCTGTCCTTGATCTTCGTGGAAAGAGGACTAGCCACTTCCGTAAAACGCTCGATCCATTACTGGTGGTAACTTTCACGCTGATAATTTAAACGTGTTTCTCTTACTTCGTGCTCTTCTCTTCTCCTTTTCTCCGCTATTGCTCTTGCGGCTTCTTCTTAGTACATGGCATTGCAAGCACTTGATCAAAGATCGCACAAAATAATTACCCACTAACAGGTCACAAAAAATGTACATTAAGCGCAATGTAAAAAAATATTGTTTATAAAGAAAAAAAAATAAAAAGTTAACTTTCGACAAAACCTGAAGTGAAACCAATTTATAAGAACATAAAATTAATACAAAATAAGAGTTAAAGTAATACAAAATACGTATTGTAACGTGCCGCTACCTTTCCCAGGTGGAAAAATTTTTTTTTTGCCCCGTTTTTTTATCTGAGTCTCTTACGTGAAAATTCCCTTCCTTCTTCATTTTGGAGTCACTCTACGCGTTCCCTTCCACCGTTGTGCTTTTGTTATTTCGCGTCTCGTCGATATTCCTGGTATCTACCGCGTTTACCCCTTTTCCTCGATTGTACGAGCATAGGCGGTCTACGGTGCGAGTCTTATAACCGGACGCTCAACTAATATTTTAACGGAGGTTACTGTGCTGCCCCTCCTTATCTTTTTGAATTAAAGGGATCACTTGACGTGTTCGGTTCGCGTTAGTTTTTTGGTTAATGATATCTCGTTCAAGAAGTTATTTTCTCTAATTTTCCTCGCGCTAATTAAATTTTTTCTTCTTGTGGATTTATTTTAAGCGCAGACTGAGATCGTGATCCTTCACGTTTTACGTCATTGATGACGACACCTCACGTCTTTTGTTATTTATCCCAGGATGATTTTTTTTTTGCGCTTGACGGATATTTGATTTTTATTAACTTTCTCGACGAGTCTTTTAGTTTAGCGTTTAGTGTTAATAAGTATTCCCTGCTCCATTTGTTAGACCCGTCTCGTTCGTGGTTTCCGAACCGTTTTTTTTTTTTTTTTTTTTGGAATCGTTTATTAATCTCGGGTTTCGTTCGTCTTGTATTTTTCCGGATTGTTTTTTTTTTTCTTAAGTTTTGCGGATTGAGAGTCCCTTTCATTTTTTGCTACGACTTATGACGTGTTTTTTGAATTTATTTTCTTTGTTTATTGATAGGAGAAGCCTTTGTTCCTAGTCATTAATTTTTTATTGCGCTTTTGACTTTGTTAGGATTTTAACTTTTTAGAAGCTAGATTAGATTTTTTTTTTACTATCTTTGCAGATAATTTAATTTTTGTTAATTGTATTTCTTTCACGGAGGTTCCTCGTTATCACTATTGTTAAACACTCGCGCGTGTCCCTTATTTTTTGTTTTTATTGTTTAAATGACGTTATATTGAACGGCTCGTTTTCCTAGAGTAACTGACTATCTTCATTTCTGCAAACTCGGGTAGCCTGTCGCGCGCGCATGTTATTTAAATTTTTTGGTTTCGTAATTTTCTTAAAAAATTAATATAGCTTCTTTGGTCAGATTCAGCTAGAGCTCCGGGGAAGCAACACCGACTCTTCTGCCAGCTCTTGGGATTTAGAGATGGCTATTCCTATGGAAAACTGTTTTTACTCGTCCAGTCTCCCAATCTTAACTTAAGATTTTATCGGTTCGGCTCCGGCTCGCCTAGAGACTTTGCAGTTTATAACCCTTCAGTATGAAGTTGATCATCGTTTGTTGGCGGTTTTCCGTTCTTTTCAGTACCTATGATTGATCGAGCATTTATTATACCTTGGATCGTCTACCGATTTTAATTTAACGGACCTAGGCAAAGTCGTTCTCGTCCAAGATAAGATATGTTTTTCTGGGTTTCTGAAATAATACTTTCCCGACGCTGTGTCAGAATCACTTCGCCTGTTCGTCGTAAGACTTGGGTTTACGTATGATTCGTCTTCATGCAGTTTGATTGTCCACAAAGATAAACCCTTCAGAAAAGTTCTTTCTGCTATGTTAAGACCACTTTGTCGAACTTAAACGAACTTTTTACTTGTTATTTCTAAGCTTTAATTTTAGCTTATGAATGTTTTAAGATTTAAATTCCTTGTCTGTATTATTGTTTTCAGCCTTCCCTAATGAAAGTATATAATATTTTGTAGTATGGTATCATTTTTTCTATTATTCTCGTTTGTCTTTTCAGGACCTCATCCATGTTGTCATCGTCTACCCTCACCCGTTCCTTTTGTTGCGTGTATGCTCCCGTCGGTCCGTCCTGTCCTCCCTTTCTCGTACTTATCCTTCCGTTACTGTTCTCTCCGTTTATACATTAACGTGAATTTTATTATTTGTCCTTAGGATATTGGTGGAGGAGGTCCATGGTTTGTTTGTTATTTTTATTTTATCCATACCTTTTATGGTTTATTTTTTTGAAGATGTCAATAATTTTTTTTACTGATGCTGTGGTTTTTTCAAATGGTTGTGGAAATTGATTTTTTTTTATTTCCAGTTTTATTTTCCTCATTATTTTGCTGTCGACAATTTTCTATTTTAGTTTGAGCAGTACGTCTTCGATTTTTGATCTTCCAGATCTTCGGTATTATCATCAAGACTTTCTTCCTGTATGCTTCAGTGCCGTCCTGCTCCAACACTGTTTCTGACTATGAATTCCTCAATATCTGGTGAATCTTCGCAGTGCCGTTTTAGTTCCTCCGTCATCTAGCTTACCCTGTCCCACCTTTGTTTATGATGATTTGAGTCTGTCCTTTTTTAGTATTCTTCTGTCTTTGTCAGCAATAAAAGAAAATATTTATTTGGATACCATTTTTTCTTTTTTCTTTATAGTTTGAGTAGTCTTGGGTTGCGGAATAGTCATTACAGTTAATTGGGGTTAATTTTATAACGTAAGGGTTTTTCTCCGGTATTCCTCTTTTTTCACCTTACTCGGGAGCCCGTTTTGTGCTTTCTAGTAAGTGTATTCTTTCTTTCACGCTGATAGTCTGGGTCTTGGTAACTATTTTCATTTTCTGTAAGGGAAAGGTTTTCTTTCGAGTATTTTTACGCGTCATTCTTGGGGCGTTGGCTGTGCGTGCGGGTAAACACGTTCCGTCTTTACTAGCACGTTACAGTATTTAAATTCTAAACTAAATTAAAAGTACGTAACTAAACTAAATAATAACTTAGTATTAAAAATATTAAAAAACAGAAAAACTAAAAACGAAAACTTAAATTTAATTAATATGCACCGCTGGCATGGACGAGTGCGATAGAATAGAAACTTAGCAGTAGTTTTATTACGACTACAGAATCGATTCTATAAATCTCTGGCTCCATCATCACACACTGGACATCAGTTAATTGTTTAGTACCTACTCATTAAGACGATTCTAATGAAAGTGAACATGATATGCCTACCTTGATTAGATGATGGAGACCATAGTCATTTCGGCTCCATCATCAGATCAGTTCCATGAAACCCAATTATTGTCACCGAAGTTACGCCCTTTCATTTTATACCCCACTCGGGCATATTTACTTACCTTATAGTTTTCATCCCTCTTGCACCCCATATCTCTGTAACCCCTACTCATGATCGAATTCAAAAATGCTATTGGCCTAAACTAGTCGTGTACCAAAATTCATGAAGATCGGGGCAACGGTACCCAAGTTATCGTCGAACAAACATACAAAGTTACAAAGACATACAAAGTTACAAAGATACAAACGCTTCACCATCTTGCCACTTAGACCTCACTCGCTTTGCTCGCTCGGTCAATAAAAAATACCCTGACTTGTTGGAAGCTTTCACTTTCCTGAACTTTATAAAATTTCACTATTATTACTGTTCTCACTTTCTCCCCTAGGGTCGGCCTTCTTTTTCCGTCTATTTGCAGGCGGTAATATTAGAGTTTCTGTTATGTGAAAGTGTGGTTTGGTTTGTAATTCCAGCTTTAATCAGCACGTCTTTCACAGTTGTAACACTGGACATGCTTGAAAATTGCCGCAGCTGTAAACCGACAATGCGGACTTTATCTTTCAATATCGCCACATATCCACCGCCAAATCTATGACACTTTGAAAACCAACCTGACAAACACATTGCAGTTTTTTCAAACCGATGCAATTATGGTAAACACCCGATATTTAAGATACGTTTCAATTGTTAATTCCTAAGGTACGTTTTCATCATGATCTAAGAGACCATTCACTAAGTTCTCTATTTGTTGAATTTTATCTGCTGTTGATTTTTTTCCATTCTTGATTCTAATTCATCACTCGAATTGAAGAAAGCCCAGTTAATATATTTTGTTTATATTTTTAAGTTTTTTAAAATTTATGATACATTTTTGTTAATATTGTATGCATAGGTTTATCTTTTTTATGTTGAAAATGAATATAAAGTCTGCCAACTGGAAAGTAAAACTCGAAAACCCATTAAAATTTCGCAATGTACATTTCAAAATGTACTTACGCTTCAAAAAACCACTAAATAAAACAACAGTGGGCAATTTAGAATGTCGACATACTCACATTTAAAAACTCCTACCCGTTCCAGTTCCTCCAAGCATTTGAAGGCGTCGGCTTAAGAGTGAATAAGAAAATGCTAGCAAAACTTTGCATTCTTATCCTAGTGACCTCCGCATCGTCTGGTTCAGTCAGCAAATACTATGATATTATTCTTCCCAGAAATAACAAGGCAGGGGCAATATTCAAAAACCTTCCGTTAACGGACGACCCCGTCGAACTCACAGCTTGTTATCGCTTGAACCAAAGCGAAGCAAAAAAAACTGTATCATTCTCCTATGAGACTCGAGAACTAAAGGCCCTAACCATTGTTCATAGTAATCAGATAATATATATATCAACAGCTAGCAATTGGACTTATATGTTCACAAGACCAGCCAAATTAAATCAATTCGTCCATTACTGCTTAACGAGAAACTGCAGTGAAGGTTACAGATGCAATATAAACTGGTACAAGGAGGGCCGTTTAGTAACGCAAACATACATGGCATTTTCTAAAATCAAGGGTGGAGGTAGGCTCTATCTCGGACAGGTCTCAGAGAATTTCCTTGAAAGATTTGAGATTCCACACTCCGTTGCAGGCTCCTATAGCGACTTAGAAATATGGGAGAGAGTGCTCAGCAAAGATGAAGGTAAGTTTATCTTCAGGTTAAAACTGAATCCAGAAAATTTTAATCATCCAAAGTGGCTTGTTAATAGAAATATATGACTACTTTAGCTTCTAATTTTTTGTTAATAAATAACTTTTCATAATACCCAGGAGGCAACTATTAATATTTATAAGATTATTATTGTTACTTGTTGTAAGTGTTCATAGGCATTTTTATCATTTCGGATGTACGAGGGGCGATTGATAAATAAGGTCTCCATGCCTGTAACTTTATTTGTTAACCGATTTTCAAAATTCTTTTTGTATCTTATACTCACATTTGTCCTCTATGTAATGCACTATTCACTTTTCGACATAGTCCCCATTCCTTTCCAAGCATTGCGCCAACGCGTGACTAGTTGGGTGAACCCGTCGGAGAGGAACTCCGGAGTTGTTGTCGACACCAGGATTGAATGGCAGCGTTTACCTCGCCTTCAGAACCAACTCATGTCCCTTAAGGGGCTCTTTCTTCTTTGGGAAGTGGTGAAAGTCGCAATGTGCAAAGTCTTTCATTTTTGAACTGCAATTTTTCATCTTTGAACTGTAGGCGCTGCAACGCCTCTGGTGTGTGGTGATTCGTTTGCGGGCGGACGTTATCGTACTCCAGAAGAGGGTCCAAAGCTGCCATTCAATCCTCGTGTCGACAACAACTCCGGAATTCCTCTCCGACGGGTTCACCCAACTAGTCACGCGTTGGCGCAATGCGTGGAAAGGGATGGGGACTATGTCGAAAAGTGAATAGTGCATATTACATAAAGGACAAATGTGAGTATAAGATACAAAAAGAATTTTGAAAATCGGTTAACAAATAAAAAAGTTACAGCCCTTATTTATCAATCGCCCCTCGTGCCTTAAGAATAAAATTTTTAACTCGCAAATTGTACCAACATTCAGTCATAGGTACTTCTGAACTGAATGGTGTTTATCCCTTTTCTGTAACATTAGCAATTGTTCACTTCAGGGTTCTGTTTAATATTTCCTCTCTCGCCTCTTGCTCTCTGTCTATGGAATTTTATCACGCATGGCAGAAAGCTAGCTATTATAATAGAGACACTGGATAATTTCAGAAGTATCGTCAAAACTAACAGTTTTTGTGAGTATGCTTTCTGCTAGTGTATCAAGCTTAAGTTTGAAAAAAAATGTTATTGCTTTAACCATTTTATTGAAAGCTTCCACATACATTTTCCTTAGGATACTTATGTAACTTCACTCTTCAGGTTTCGACCTGACATTTGTTACACAGACCTCTAACGAGGAACTCCGGTGTTTTAAAGATAAATCTAGCAACAAGTTATAAATCATAAAAAAAGAAGTTGGTTAAGTAGAGCTATGCTTCGCCTAAGGTTATCATTTTTGTTGCATTGTCCACCATAGAAAATGCGAACTTTTTTACATTTTCTACAAATTGCGTTCGAGAAAATTAATTTTTTGATTAAAAAACTTGGGGAGAGGTAAAAAGTGCAGATAAAGAGGTAAAAATAGATGACTGCAGGATCTGTTACTTGCCTTACCCTACTTGGGGGGGGGG
>JAHWFO010021229.1:284908-295011 GCA_023313115.1 Rhysida immarginata
CATTACATGGTCAGTGAGAGTTTTCAATTGTACGCCAACCTCAGCTGTTCAAATTAATGATGAAAAAAAGGAAAGAAAATTTCGCAACCAGAATTCGAACCAGGAACCTTTGGCTCAGACCGCCAACGCGCTAACAAATTGCGCCACTGCGGCCATCAAAGCGAACCGCTATTTACATGATCTTAGGGCTTGATTGGAGCAGTTATCTAGTCCGCAGGGCGAGACTATCTTTCCTTAGGCGTAAATTCTTTAAAGAATAAATCACTAGATGGTTTAAAGAATTGAACAGCTGAGGTTGGCGTGCAATTAATAACCCTCACTGACCATCTAATGATTTCGTCTTTAATTTCTGACATTCTTCCAATACAATGTTAAGGAATTCGGAGGAAATAAAACCAGATAGTTCATCACAGGTAAGTTCGGGCGGGAGACGTGATACTGGACCTGTTTAGTTTTTATTGATTTTTCAAATATACCGGTTATTTTTGAAACACCCGGTATGAACAGTCGCTTAGCCTTAGTCGTACTCCTGTGGGCTGGAGGGGTCCAGTATAGGAGTCATTAGAACCAATTAGCGTAGGTTTATTTGCACAATTATTTATTTTAAATGTAAGTGAATTCCTAATTGTAGAGGTGTCCTGTTTAGATAATAGCGTCCGAAACTGTTCCTGTACTTGAGCGTCATCTGGTTTACCTTTCTTATTAACAGCTTGATTGTACGAAGTGTTGATAGCTTGAGGGAGGTCTGTACCATTGCTGACCAACAGGGATAAAACATTATCAATCTTCGAATAAACGTTCTGATTATCTTTCTGCAAATTCTTGGCTATATTTATAAAATCCTTATCTACTGTAATAAGCTCTTTGACTGCCTGAAGAACTTGGCCACATTGCTATTATTATTCTAATTAAGCGAAAGATTCAAGGATGTAAATGAACGATCCACAGGGCCAAAGTCATCTGAGTTAGCTCTAAGTCAGGGGACGGATTCTTGCTACACTCACAATGTCAGGTTGACTTAATTCGTTGTAACTTTTATTCGAAACATTAACACATTAAGCATGATATAAAAGCTTACACAATGTATATACCTCTACATGAAAGATACGCCTGCCCGCCGTGTATACTAGATGCGGAAGCCGGACAAAAATCGATAGTGCCCCGATTACCTTTTTTACCCATTCAGCGGAGCGAGATAAACAAGCGACATAACAATTCTTTGTTATGTGTTAAAATTATAAGCCGTGAATTGTTAATCTCACAAAAGTAATCTCCTAAAAAACTCTCCCATAAAGAAGAAACTGTGATTTCAACACATAACAAGAAACTGTCCCATGAACAAGAATCAGTGATTTTAACACATAACAAAATACACTGGTGCTCAAAATTAACAGGACAAACACATTTTCGTGAATTTCTCTAAAACTACTGAACCGACTCCATTGAAATTTGGGGGTTGAAGCAAGTTAACAATGCGGATTACTACTAACCAATAATAATCGTTCAAGTCCTTCTGTGCATATGTAAATTAAGCTACTTCGAAATAACCGTCCTTGTGATATCGCT
The DNA here is from genome assembly GCA_023313115.1 of Rhysida immarginata. Classification (NCBI taxonomy): domain Eukaryota; kingdom Metazoa; phylum Arthropoda; class Chilopoda; order Scolopendromorpha; family Scolopendridae; genus Rhysida; species Rhysida immarginata. The sequence goes on from JAHWFO010021229.1 coordinate 286,475, forward strand.
TTAAAAGGCTGCTGCGTGTAAGTTTTGGACATCCTAGCCATTTTACGGAAAGATGGAACATCACCGAAGGTTAGAAGATTCCGAAAGATGGAGAGCAGTGGGACGATTGGAGGCTGGACAGACCCAAGCAGAAGTTACGAGATTTTTTCATGTTTCGAGAAATGCCATCTCGGGATTATGGAGACAGTTCCAAGAGACGGGAACGATATGCAGACGACCAGGGCAAGGTCACCCTAAAGCTACCTCAAGGCAAGAAAACAGGTATCTTGCTCTAACAGCCAGGCGCCATAGGGAGATGACGGCCACTCAGCTCGCAAACGAGCTCTCGTCTGCTAGTGGAACCTCTGTTTCGAGGCATACTGTTTACCGGAGGCTTCATGAGAGAGGGCTGTATGCCAGGAGACCAGCGGTCAGCATCCCACTCACTCCAGGACACAGGAGAGCCCGGCTGACTTGGTGCAGACAACACAATGGGCCTGTGTTTTATTCAGTGATGAGTCGAGATTCAGTCTAAGCACGGATTCCCGGCGAGTTTTCATCTGGAGAGAACCAGGAGCACGCTACAATCCCTCTAACATCACTATGGTGGTGGTGGTGTCATTGTCTGATGGGGCATCATGTTGGACAAACGCACAGACCTGCACGTTTTTGAGAAGGGCTCTCTGACTGCTCAGAGGTACAGGGACGACATCTTAATACCCTATGTAAGGCTCTTCAGGGGTGCATTTGGTCCCCATTTCATTTTTATGGACGACAATGCTCCTTCACATAGGGCAAGGCTGGAATGGCCAGCAAGATCTCCAGACCTGAACCCGATAGAGCATGTTTGGGATGCACTGGGCAGGAGAATTGCAGCTCGTCAGGTTTCTCCCAGAACCCTCCAGGAGCTACTAACTGCCCTGGTGGAGGAGTGGGGTTCCTTGCCCCAACATCTCATTAACAGCCTCATAAACTTCATGAGGAATCGCTGTGAGAGCTGTATTGCTGTTAGAGGTGACCATACACCCTATTACGAGTCTACGAAAAGACCCTTAATGCAATCTCGTTTTTGACATTCCATAGCTTCATGAGAGTGGTTTGAAAGTTATGCTCAATAATTATTTGTGAAAGCTTATTCTTTTACACTACCAAATTGTGATAGCTTATTCTATTACCCTACTAAATTTCAATGGAATCGGTCCAGTAGTTTTAGAGAAATCCACAAAAATGTGTTTGTCCTGTTAATTTTGAGCACCAGTGTAGTTACAGATTATATTTTGAAGAGTTCTTAGAATCCTGGTGTAATCAAAACTGTTGTTTCTATCAGTTAATATTTCCAAAGGAAAAATTATTATTAAAAAATTGTTTCCCAAATTCCACTTTTATTATAAATTAATTTCCTTATTTAAAAAGTTTACACTAAAGTTGAGAAGCAAATGGATGTTTTAAACCTAACCGTTGTTTCAGTATTAAGATATTTAGAGCGCTCATGCTGAACATAAGGGACCATTATCTCCTACTTTGCATTTGAGACCATTTTATCCGGGACCATATTATCCTACACCCCCCCTGTTCCACCTCCAGGAGACGAAGGTCCAGTTTGGTATTACTGGATAACTTTATCACGAATATTGAAAACGTAATTTAATAAGCTTCAATTCGTTGTGTTTTATTCGAGAATTACAAAAAAAGATTATTTTTTGCGATTACTGCATCTATCACGAACTGAAAGAAAGTGTTAAATGAAAGGTACATGCTTTTTGACGTCCTATCCGAACATGAAATAAAAATGGGGGTTCCTGTTTAAGATTTTATAGTTGTCTCCCGCCTCACCCCAGGGAGTGGGGGAGGTGGTCTATAAATAAATTTCATTCGGAACTTTATTCGATCTCGTGTTGTTTTCGAGGTATTCCAGGGGGGAAACTTTAAGCTCATTCAATTTCGCCACAATTATACGCTTAACCTTGTCAGCTAACTGCATTAAGGTGCTCTACAGAATACGTGCTTTAAGGCGCGTCCAAACTTACGACATGAGAAATAGTGCAAGGTCAAAATCAGTCATTGTTAACTCCCTCAACATTTTTTTTCCACTTTAAGAGCTTAATTACGTTATGTACATTCGGGTGCAAAAAGGTTTTTACCTGCTCCGTAGGAGCTGAGCTTACTGGATGTTGATTGGTTGCAAAATCAGGTACTTGTACTGAGAGTCAAGGCAGATTAGAATGGACCTGTCCCTTCTAAATGAAAATAGGGTAGCAGGTATACGTATGTGCTCGTCGCGTGCTCCCTCCTGACAATAATAAGCGATAGCGGCTGACAGCAGCATCGTTAAAGTCTCTGCCTACTGCCTCAAAAAGCATAGTTCGAATCCGATATGGATAGATTTTTTTTTCATAATCGCGTTTTTGATTTCGTTTAAGTTTTAAACGGTGTATGTAAAGAACACCATAAACAGATTAAATTTTTTTCATTCAAGTGTGCAATTTTATCTGCTTACTTGAGGGTTTAAAAAACTTTTCATGTTATTTGTCATATCATGCTTTATTCTATGTTTTAGTTTTTAATAAAATATACACAAATTCATATCGCCCTTACTTTTACAAAAATCCTGTTTTGTTCAAATCATTTAAAATTCTCTACTATTAAAATCTAAATATACCGGGTGGGCAAGAAATAACGTGAGGTGTTCAGAGCTCGCTAGCGGGAATTCTATTAGGCCAAATGCAGTACATTTTGGTGTATATACTTAGTGGAACATGCAGTTTCGTAGTAGCAAAGTCGCCATAGGGGGCGCTTATTTCAAGAAAATAATGAATACATTTGCATAAGCGCGTTCCGTGTTGAGCAATCATGACAATAAAAGGCAAGGCTGAGGATTTCCCATCATTCACGAACGAATGGCCTGACGATGATGCTTACTCTGCCTGACCGGGCGTTATTAGTCAAGTTGTTTTATCAGAAGAGCGACAATGCAAGTGCTGCCCTTCGTGAATTCCGGCGATTGAAAACGTTACGAAGAGGACCGATGAGCATAACTAACTTACGGAAAATGATTGAACGATTTGAATCTACCGGAACTCTAGGAGTGCAACCAGGCCGGGGACGCAAACGAATCAGGCAGCAACACGTTGAAGAAGTTGCAACTGCTGTTGTGGAATAGGAGATGACTACTGTGCAGGGTACCAGCAGTGCACACGCAATAGCACGCCAAACAGATATCCCATATTCGACGGTGAGGAAAATATTGCATAAGATATTGACATTTTATCCCTATAAACTCACACCTATTCAACAATTGCTTCCTGGAGATGAACGTACCCGAACTGACTTTTCGTTGAGATTTTTAGCACGTATGGAAGTGGATGATGCATGGCCATGGCAAATTTTATGGAGTGATGAGGCACATTTTTATTTGAATGGTGATATCAATACCCACAACTGCCGTATTTGGGCTGCATCAAATCCACAAGTGTGTCTGCCAACTCCTATGCATTCACCGAAACTAACAGTATGGTGCGGCTTTACTGCTTCTTTCATCATCGGCCCGTACTTTTTTGAAGAAATCCGTCCCCGTGGACCGGTGACTTGTTCCGTCAATTCTGCCAGGTATGCCGATTTGCTTGAGAATTTTGTGATACCACGATTGCAGGAAAAGGGTTGTCTGGATTCTACCAATTTTATGCAGGATGGTGCGCCACCGCACATCGGACGTCAGGTCAGCAGATCTTGCGAGAACGTTTTTCAGACAACAGAATAATTAGTCGTGCATTTCCCATGGTATGGCCACCCAGGTCGCCTGATCTCAACCCTTGTTATTTTTGGTTATGGGGATATTTGAAAAGCCTTGTGTATCAAGCACATGTTCCTGACCTCTCAACTTTAAAGGATCAAATAACGTTACATATCATACTAATTAATGCAGATATGCTGCGAGCTGTCGTAGAAAATGTCGTGTACCGCATGCAGCTATTAGAACAGCACACTGGTGGTCATGTTGAAACACATTTGTAATTAAAAATAAAACATTGTTTATTGTTGTTACTAAAGTTGGTTTATACGGTATTCGTTCATTTGACAATTAGGTATTCATTTTTTCTTGAAATAAGCGCCCCCTATGGCAACTTTTGGTACTTTTTTTTTTTTTTGCAGAAATCGAAACTGCATGTTCTACTAAGTATATATACCAAAATGTACTGCATTTGGCCTAATAGAATTCCCGCTAGCGAGCTCTGAACACCTCACGTTATTTCTTGCCCACCCGGTTTATAAAAGAGGACATCCACTGACTGACTCACTACATCATCGCACAGCAAAATCTACTGAAGCCACCGACTCGAAACCCGCTGGGGTCATAGGAAGGATAGCGTAGGGTCGTGCTAAGGCGTGGTTTTTCGAAATTCGGACCCCCTGCCCACCCAGGGGGACAGAAAGGACTTGCACGTTCGGTCGCTTGGCTCCGCCTCCAATAAACGCAGATCGTCGAAATTTTACAGGAAGGTTTCTAGCTACCGTGCCAAAAAAGTAGTTTCCCCGATTTTCGATATTCGTATTTTAAGGGCGTGAAAACTGGAGAAAATCGATTTTCGGGGGAGTTTTTATTTATTTTTTTTTTTTTTGTAATTTTGCAATTTCTGAATGTGAATATACAGAATAAATGATCATTATTCTCCACCTTTTTTCTCCTGCACTGTGTCAAACTCACTCAACTATAGAGATCATTCCGAAACGAGCGAAATCGAGTAGAACTGCTGAAGGGCCGGTAGTTGGATAGACCATCCATTGGGAGCATTTTAAAAGAATTCTTTTCGATTCTTCAATATGACTTTTTACTATATTAATTCAAGCTTTTTTCATGTGTTCATTTTCTGTATATTCACATTAGATAGTGCAAAATTTCATCAAAAAAGAGCCCGAGCAAGGCTGGGTATATCAGCTAGTATATAATAAATTTAAAAATTTTTTCGGTTGGTTTTAGCATAATTGTCGTTGATTACTTTATATACACACAAGAAATGATACGTTTAACCTTTTGAGCAGGCAAAAGAAAATACCTTCCACTTACACATGAAGTTACTTCCGCATCACACCATAATGAGCGCTGCATCAGCTTATCTCTTCATTACGCATATAATTATATCGATACTATGTCAAACTAATCTATTTGGTTAGTAATGTATTATTATAAAAACAAAAATTCTCAACAGAACAGCCAAAATAATCTTTTTGTCAACATAGTTGAGCACGTGACGTAAAACTTGCCTACACCCGATGCTAAGCAAAAACTTAATGGAATCTTTCCATAATAAGCGTGCTCGACTGCACACCTGGAAAAAGCAATCTCATTGGATTGAAGCATTGTAAGGAAGCTGGACAATTTTGATCTAGGTAAAAGCCTTTTGGCACCCGACTGTACATCTATACAAATAAAAGAGTGAAAAAATTTACACTCATTCATTCATTCATCATCATCAAGAACTATGAAGTCTATTAACTTCAAATTTGGCAAGTAGGTGCTCGCTAAGAAAAGATTTTATATTTTCTTTCTTCCATTCCATGGTAGTTTAATTTTAAAACTCAATTTACTGGAACTGAATGGGATTTTTGCCAGCGTTAAAAATTCAGACGTCGTTGTTTGCATTGTTCAATGAAGTATTTTTGCGATTGTTCCGTGAAACAGCATCAAGACTGACTGCAAGTCTTTCACGCGGGAATAAAGTGTATCTTTTATCCTCTATATACATAAATATAAAATAAAACCTATAATTTTTACCTAGAGAAGCCGGGTGCTTCAGCTTGTATCTCTATAAAAATACGAGGGTCGCTTAAAAAATCATGGCAATTATTTTTTTGCAGACAAATGTTTTATTATACAAGCATTTCTTTATATACAGAGTGGATAAAAAATGAGCCCCCTCTTTTATTTTCATAACCGAAGCAGATATGTCAATTTTGATGAATCCAATGAATAGAAGTGGTGAGTGACCTATGCCATGGTACACTTTTCATCATCCCAAATATACAAATTAGGATATATTCAAATCCTATCATAAAAACCTTAACAATTTCACGAAAAATTTCAATTGAGGAACTGTTCAGCATGGAATTCCGAACAAAACAAAAAAAAATTCCAAAAACCGATGAACTGATCACCAGCAATCACATGTTGAATTTATTATTTACCTCCCTATACACTTCACAAAGACATTTGAATGTTCAACATGCAAATCAAGAAATTACCATAACTTACCATAATAACATTCACTTTTATGAGGAAAAGCAAATAAAAGGCATATGTCAGCATACAAAGACAGAACAATTCCAGGATGGCAAGCTACACAGTTTCTGAAATGGTCAACATGATCTTCTGCTAATTGTGATTGTTGGTGATCCGTTCATCGAATTTGGAAATTTTTTTTTGTTCGGAATTCCATGCTGAACAAGTCTTCAACTAATATTTTTCGTGTATCTGTTACGTTTTTAGGGTAGAATTTGAATGCGCTGAATTTGCATATTTGGGATGCGGCAAAGTGCACCATGGGATAGGCCACTCACCACTTTCAATTCATTGGACTCAAAAAATAATAGTTATTAATTACGCTGCGTATTAATTAAAAAATAAAAAATAAATAATAATTAATAAATAATAAATAAAATCAAAATACAAAGCTGACGTTTCAGATAGAGACTATCCTTTATCAAAGCAAAAGGGATAATTCTCTAAAAGCAAAGAGAATATTAGAGAATTATCCAAAAAGTTTGTTAACCTGGCAAAGCTGCTCAAGTGGGCAAGATCTGATGAGTGTGGTTTATAGGTAATAGGAGGTTGGGGAATTCATTGACGCACTCAAATTTGATTTTGACCCCCAAATTTAAGGTCATCCATTTGCTAACTCGAAAACTATTAAAGATAAAGAAAAATTTCCGATTGATACCCTGTAGAGCAACACCACATTAGTCTAAAAATTTTTAATCGCACCCTTCCTCTTGAAAGACTTTGAGAAAATGAGCGAGAAAGAGTCGCTCAAGGCCAGGTTGGCTGAGGTGTGCTTCACTGCAATTCAAATGTCCGAGGGGCAAATGTCCTACCCTGACATTCAATATGACTGAAAATATGCGGAAAGATCAGAGTTTAGTCGAAGCTTCTTTGTTGAATACATCTCGCGGACAACCTTCACAAAAGCGGATTAAACGTGCCGCGCAAGATCATCAGTGGCGGCTTAAGGCCCTATGCCTGGACTATACAGGGTGATTTACATCGAATGTAAAATACTTAAAGGGGGTATTATAGAGGTTAAGATAAACACAAAACGTCCGAATTTGAACGATAACTGAGATATGAACAAAAATAAAAATGCCGCCACCAAGATCAAGAAGTTAAAAACTCAGGTTCTGTAAAGCCTAGATTAAAGAAATTTGGAGGAATAACAGGGTACATAAGACTGTGTATACCGTTAAAATTTGATTGAATTCCAACGAGAAGTTTCCGAGTTACACAGTCAAAATTGTAACAAGTGCTAGTTAGTACTCACAAGTGAGCACGTGTTATGATGATTAACTTGAGAATAAAATAAAACTCTTTTTCCACAACGAAACAGGAAATGCACAAAAAGAAAAAGACCGAAAAAAAATGAAAAAATACAACCTGAGTCTGTAAGCGCTTTTCGAAAGCTTTGCTTTCATCATTCAGCAGCCAAGGAGCACCTCGAGAGAACTGTTCAACGTGTTATGATGTTGAATGAATAACTCGGAAATTACTTGTTAGAATTAGATCAAATTTTAACGGTATACACAGTCTTATGTATCCTGTTATTTCTCCAAATGTCATTAATCTAGGCCGTACGGAAGCTGAGTTATTAACTTGTTGAACTTGGTGTTTGCATTTTTATTTCTGTTCATATCTCAGTTATCGTTCAAATTCGGACCCATGTTCATAGGACGTTTTGTGTTTATCTTAACCTCTATAATACCCCCTTTAAGTATTTTACATTCGATGTAAATCACCCTGTATGAACTATCGGAAGACATTGCCAGAATTTTTAAACGGTACAGGTCATGCAATCCGATTGAATTGAAAGTCCTACACCCTCATATTTATGTTACTGTTTAACTTTTACTTAATAAAAATTTAATTTCCTGTATGTGATCAGTTTGTGTAATACTTTTGTAGTTATCAATTACTTTCTGAACATGAAGGATACTGAAGCAGTATAAGCAATTAGGAGCAAATGTCCGGTGTGGCAAATGTCCGAGGGGCGAATGTCGTAACCTCAGTTTATTTATTTATTTATTAGTTAAGTATAGTACATCGGAGCTCGTCTAAGACCAGTATGGTATTACACCGACAAGTTAGGTCTTAGGGGCTCCATCATTCAAATTACAAACGTGATGTAGCAGAATGAATACAGAATAAAATTTTTTTAAAAATAAATAAAAAAAAATAGATAATAAGTAATAAATATGGGCTAATGTCAGTTTTTTGAAGTGAAGGATAGTCTAATTTAATGAATATAAAATATATATAAAGTTGCAAATTATTAAGTAGATAAATTTAATTATCA
>JAHWFO010021229.1:300011-312259 GCA_023313115.1 Rhysida immarginata
TATATGTGTATCATTTGAGCAGTAGGCAAGAAGAATTGTTTTGTTGTCATACGAAAACATGTTAGTATAAAATTTCTATAAGCTGTGAAAGATTTCATCGGAGCTTCATGCGCAGTATAGCGAATCTTGCCTGTCAGAAATTCAATGTTCGAATGGTGTGAACGATTCAAGGAAGACCGCGAACGCGTGATGATGTGACCTTTCTCAGAGTTAATGAGCTCACAGAAATTTCTGTTGTTGAATTAGTGCCGACAACACTTAACATTATAGCTGAAACATCCAATAACAACTTACTCCAATAACAACTCGGGAATTCATAAAATCAGCGCCCGATAGATGCCCAAACAGTTGTGGGGGAACTGAAGTGGCACGGTTTTCCACATCCATCTTGGAGCCCTGATTTGTCTCATGAGGAGGCATTAATTCATGCCCGATGATGAAATGAAAAATGTAATCAATGAGTTGGTACAGAGTTCTTCGAAACCAGAATACGAAATTCCAGAACGCTGAAACAAATGTATTCAGAAAAACGGGAGAATTTATCGAAAAGTGACTGTTGTTATTTAACTGAGTTACTTGTACGATTTGTGAAATAAATAAAGTCCAGATCAAATTTGAAAGTCACTCGTATTTAACAGAGAAATGGGTAACAAGAGCATTATTTCTAGAATTGTTAAATTATTTTTTAAAACTTCTCTTTGCGTCATACATTTTCAGTTATCAAGGCAAAAAATGGTAATATTGAAGGCAACATCATCTCATGGAAAAAATCTAGAGAAGACTGGTTTGCAAGATCTGGTGTAAGTTTTACAGATGCGTTTTTTCTTTAGGATTAGTAACTCGATTGGATTCGCTCGGACGAATATTTCAGACTTAAGAAAATTAAACATATTAATGCTACGCAAAAAAAAATAAAATTCTCTAAATTTCCCCTCCCGCTTTATGTCATTTCAATTTAAATCAAAAATGCAATGAAATAAATTTGTTAACTGTGTAAGCTTGGTTTATGCAGAAATAAATATGTTTTTACACTGTTTATATATTTATTTATTAACGATAACCAGACTAATTTTTTTTTTGTAAAAATCTGGGTTTTTTTTTGCTTGTGTACGCATTTTGGAAACCTGTTTAAACACCAACCAAATTTTAAGTGTGACTTTGATTGATGACGCCAATATCAAAAGGTTGTTATTACAAAAATTATTCTACTCCTAATCCATTTCTAAATCTTACCAGATATGGGTACAAAAAAATCATTAGCTTTTTAATTTTTCACACGACATTCTGCACAAATATATCAATAATCCACAATAGATGATAGAAAGACGGGCACTCTTAGCCACAACATGTATTTCGAAAGCAAGTAATAAAGAAGTGACATCATCAATCAAACAGTGGAGTGTACAGATGTTTCTTGTGAGACGGAAGCAGTGCTTCCGTTAAATTTACTTCACATAACTAGGTTCCAGAGGAACTACAATGAGAAAAGAAAGAAGCCCGATGGACCCAAGCAGTCCTCCATAAAATGCTAGTTGAAAAATTAGATTGACGATTGTCAGTCAAAAAACACACAAAAACGACCAATAGCAAAGCAAAGAGAGTGCCTCAGACAGTGCCTGGTTCATCTAAAATTCTACCACCCAGTCTGTGTTTACAATCGTATGGAACATCCCCTCAGACCCTGCCTGGTTCAATTAACATTCTACCACATAGATCTATATTAACTAACTGGATGCACCACTCCCATTGACTGTGTGTGCAGGCAAGTGAAGCCTTATAATCGACGATTTTTGCCCAGTAGGAAGGGCATCGCATCGACGTTAGTTAATATACATCGACGGAGCAACGCGTCTTTTAAACAATCATTAAACAGTTCAATTACATGTTTAGAGTTAGATTTTCGGTCGTTTGATTCATCAATTTATATAGTATATCATGTAGTTAAAATATATGGATAGTTTTATTTTAAAAAATTATCTAAAAATGGTGAAATCCTGTTCAGCTTATTTATTTATTTAGTAGCATTCCGGATGGAATAAATAGCATTTAGGAGAATAAATTAGAGAAAGTGTAGTTCATAATTGGGAAAATATAAGTTACAATATAAATATTTAATAGGAGTTCGGATTTGTTTATTTGTTCTTCAGTAAAACTCTAAGTCTTGATCCAATTATCCTTTAATATAATGTTCTATAATTATTGATAATAGGGTAGACTGATTGGTGGTGGCAAATAATTACAATATTTTGATGACACCATTATGATACCAAAAAAAAAAAAATTTCGATGCTAAAATATGCCACGTAATTTATCAAACTACATATAACGGCATGCCATGAATAAATATAAAAAAGGGTGATTAGTAAGTGCAAAAATGGTTGAAATATATTCAGTGGTAAATGTGGCAATGCTGCTTTGATGTCGTATTGATGATGGTAGTTTGTTCCACAAATAAATCGTATTGTAGGGGAAATACTTGGAAAGATATTTAGATACCATTATTGGGATTTCGAATTTGTATCGACGCGTGATCCGGTAATCGGTGTTATGAATATACCAATCTCTAATGAATTCTACGGGATAACCTTTTAGATGTAAAGCATTTGTCAATTCAGTAAAAAGTCCTATGTAACGTATGTTTGGTTGAGTAGAGCGATGACAATAACTGCAGATTCGGTTAATTGAAGTAGTTTTGCTTAATTTGAATGCTGTACATATGATTTGATTATAAGGCGAAGTACACCATCTTGTGGTTGTATAAATAGGCGAAGCAAAAAAAAACCTCTATTCGCCATAAATTACACAAACTAATTTTACTTAATCATGTAAAAAACTCAATAACTTGGACAGGTTAAAGATGCATATTAATCGATAAATGTTATACTTTTCATTGATAACTTTTCCCTTAATTTTTAAATAAATATTTCATATATTCTAAAATAAAATTTGTTTTTTTTTTAATATTTTAATTACCGATTAAAATTTTCGCATTTCCACAAGAATAAATTCAATAATCATCGAAGAAATTAGCTAGTTTGTCACGTTAGCATATAGAAACCAGCGATCTTTTGCCCTTCCTCCTTGGAAGAAGTAGTCAAATATAAGGCTTCACTCAACTCCCATAGAGTGGTGCATCCAGTTAGTTAATATAGAACGATGTTCGACCACTGAGTCTATGTTTACAATCATAAGAAACATCCCCTCACACCCTGCCTGGTTCATCTAAGATTCTACCATGCAGTCTGTGTTTACAATCGTATGAAACATGCTCTCTGACCCTGCTTGGTTCACCTAAGATTCTACCAGGCAGTCTGTATTTACAATCGTATGAAACATGCCCTCTAACCCTACTCGGTTCACCTAAGATTCTACCACGCAGTATGTATTTACAATCTTATGAAACATGCCCTCTGACCCTGCTTGGTTCACCCAAAATTCTACCACGCAATCTATATTTACAATCGATATGACGTATGCCCTCTGACCCTGCTTGGTTAACCTAAAATTCTACCACGCAGCAGTCTGTATTTAATATCGTATAAAACATGCCCTCTAACCCTACTCGGTTCACCTAAAATTCAACCACGCAGTCTATATTTAATATCGTATAAAACATGCCCTCTGTCCCTGCTTGGTTCACCTAAGATTCTATCACGCAGTCTGTATTTACAATCGTATGAAACATGCCCTCTAACCCTGCCTGTCTCCACTCAAAGATTGCCTATCACGCATGTTTCCTCTCAAAGCATGGGGTATATAATGCCGTAAGTATCTGTAGTTATTGACCCAGTCTGTCCATCTGTATGTAATTAGATAGTCTCGAAACGACGAATTGAAGGGTTTTTAAATCTTTTTTCGCCAATCGTTCAAATCCTAATTCAAAAAAATATAAATCATCGCTCAGACGAGTTCAAAATGGCCTAAATCTATTCTGAGGGTACTAACTCGTTGATGCGAATTGCTTAATCACTACAGCAAGCTGTTCGTATTAACTAGGGATGTATTAATGCATCATTTTTTGTTCAACATCTAGGCGGGATTAGGAACTACTCCAACATGACAAAGTAGGTTATTCCCAGAGTTCACAACAAGAATGCCCAAGCCGGAATAACGCATGAGCACGGATATACAAGGTGTCCTGAAGTCCACTCGCATAGGAAATATTGAAACGTTGCAGATGTAAAATACATAAAGTTTCAAGCTGGAGGAGGCCGTGTAATTGTTTGGGGTATTTTTTCGTTGCAAGCTATTATACTACAAGAGGGCATGGAAAGTTCATACCCACCAAAGAAGAAAATTAGTTCAAAAGGTCACCAACAGCATGGAATGGCGCTCTATGCAATATTCGTATACGAAATTAGACACAAAGACACACGTTAACAAGTCTTTAATCGTTACTAAAATTAGTTGTGACGATTTTGTCACTGGCTTGTGAAAATAAAACTGCAAAGAGTTTACCTGTAGAAAAAGTAATACGTTCTTTTAATAAGTCAAATATTGATAAATTTTACGTGTACCTCTTAGAAACAAATTGGAGACTTGTTATGGATAAACCAAATGCTATGCTTTTTGAAAATTTTTTCCAACATTTTTTGGAGGGCATGGCATCGTGTTTTCCGAAGAAAGTTATTAGGATTATGCCCCATAATGGAAACACTCGTGTTGATAATAAAAATGCCTGGTTTTCTGATGAGCTTCGCTTACTGAAAGAAAATGTTACTGAAAGAAACGTTACACGTCTTTATCTTTTTTATCAGTGGGCCTTACGATATAATACCTCCGTTGAAAAAACGAAGACAAACTATCTGGAGGCGCGCAAAGTTTATAAACAAGCTATTAGGCAAGCCAAATTTAATTACAATGTGGAATATATTGCATCAGCCACTAATAGTTGCAAGGCAGCTTGGGAACTTATAAACACAGCCAGAGGCATTTCCAGCAGCAAGAAGACTCAACATATTATTACACCAGATGATTTTAATAATACATTTATTTCCACTGTAATGGAAGTCTCGAAAAGTGTCCCAGCTATGATGACTATGTCAAATTTATTACTACAAAATCATTTAGTGCCACATGTGAGTTTTAAGTGGGGCCATGTATCGCCAGAGGATGTATATAAATCAGTACTGGAAATAAAAAGTAATGAGAGTAAAGACATTTACGATATTAGTAGTGATTTAGTAAAAATGGTCTTGCCTGTCATTCTAGAGCCTCTTACAGCGAGTATAAATCAGTGCTTTTTAATCGGTCAGTTTCCTGAGACACTCAAGCTCTCAAAAGTGGTGCCTATTTATAAAAAAGGAGATCCTACTTCTCCATGTAGTTATAGACCAATCTCTATAGTACCAACATTCTCAAAAATTATAGAAAAGATAGCGAAACGCCAAATCACCGAATATTTTGAAAGTAACTCATTTTTTTCAAATTCTCAGTTTGGATTTCGAAAGGGTATGTCAACTGTGGATGCAGTAGAACTTCTGGTTTCAGAAGCGATAAAGGGATTTGAGGGGTGTGCTGGCACTTTGGCATTGCTATGCGACCTTACTAAGGCCTTCGACTGTGTTCCGCACGACATACTGCTTAATAAACTTCAGTATTATGGCATAAGCGGAGTAGAATTGAGTTTCTTTCGAACTTATTTGGAAAATCGTACTCAGAGGGTCTATGTTAATCAAAAACTCTCTGACATAGCAATTGTCCAGAATGGAGTACCACAAGGTTCAGTTTTGGGCCCTGTCTTGTTTTTAGTCCTAATTAATGATCTACTTAGTAATATTGGTTGTAGATCAGTAATTTTTGCTGATGATTCTACTTTTTTTTCACGAATAAAAATACTGATATATTACTCAACTTAATGAGTGAAATTCTGGACGAAGGTAACAAATGGTTCTCAGTAAATGGTCTTTTGCAAAACACCAGTAAACTGCAGATGATTCTGTTCACTCTTGGTAATTGTCCGGGTATGGATACCAGGCTTAAAGAACAGAGTCTACAGGACAGTGTTAAATTGCTAGGCATTATTTTGGACGTGAAATTGACATGGGCCCCACATATTAAAAATATATGTAGCAGATTATCGAGAGTAATCTTTCTATTGCGACATTAAAAAAACCTAATTCCAAAGTTGTTTTTAAAAAATGCGTATTTTGCTTTCTTTAATAGTATAATCCTATATGGTATTACCCTATGGGGTAATGGACAGGATGTTAAAAACATATTATTGTTACAAAAAAGGCAGTAAGAATTATATCTGGCTCCCACTCCTTAGCTCACTGTAAACCTCTTTTTGTTAAAGAAGGTATACTTACTGTAATAAACTTATATATCTATACTTGCTTGGTCAGGGTTAAACAAAATCTAAATGATTATTCTCCAAGAAATAAAATTCATTCTTATGTAACCAGAAATTGCCAATACTTAGATCAGCCTTACTGCAGACTAAATAAGTCTCAGAACTGGTACTCTTCGATGAGTATCAGGATATTCAATAAATTGCCAACTAACCGTCATGACGTTAATCTAAACAAATTCAAACTGGTTGTATATGACTGGCTTTTATCTAATCCATTTTATGATATTCAGGAGTATCTGAACCTTTCAGAAATTCTTATTAAATTCTAAATAAAATAACTCTTAAGTTTATTTTTTACTGTATTCCTGTACATTCCTGTTATTCTTACCATGTACCTTGACATATGCACTGTATAGTGTTTTCGACTAATAAATTGTATTGTATTGTATAAATAAATAAATAAATTGTATAGTTACATGTTGAATGTGGCCTCCACCATTTACTGGAACACAGGTGTAACCTGCTTCCAGTAAAAGGTGGAGGCCACATTCAACATGTAACTAATTTTAGTGACGATTAAAGACTTGTTAACCTGTGTCTTTGTGTCTAATTTCGTATACGAATATTGCATAGAGCGCCATTCCATGCTGGTGGAGACCTTTTGAACTAATTTTTTTGGTGGGTATGAACTTCCCGTGCTCTCTTGTATAATATTACCAAGTATTATAGCTTTTGGTCCAGTAGTTTTTTTATGGCCATATCAAAATGGAACTTTTAATTATAAAGACCCTGTATATTGAGCTGAGAAAAACTACTTAGCTGAGCACGAGAAGTTTCTTATAATAGGGCATTGATGTTAAAATAAAGTGTTAAACGCCAATCTAAGGAAAAGTTAACTTCAGTTTATAAATTTATTTATTTATTTATTTATTTTTTTATTTATTTATTGCAACCCTTCTATGCTCTCTTTAAAACCGGAATATTAGGAGTTTTCTTATTTCTGGATAGACGTTGTTCAGTAATTAGTAGTTACGCTATACTATTATTAGTTTCATTTATATAGAACTAGCTGAAATTTCCGGCGTTGCTCGGGCTATTTTTTGATGCAATTTTGCAATATCTGGTGTCGATGTACAGTAAAAATTAGCATATGATAAAGCTTAGAAATAATACAGTAAAAATTCATATTAAAAACCGAAAATGCTCCCAATGGATGGCCCTCTAGCAGTTCTACCAGGCTTCGCATGTGCTGGAATGTGTAATTAGAAGTTTTAATGGAAAACGTCTTTAAAAAAAACAAACAAAACCGATACACAATAAGAAATCATAAAAACGGGCACAGCTAGCGGGGTTATTCAATACTTGGTAATCTGTTGTTGCACTTCGCACCCTGCCTTCGACGTCTTCAAGCAAACCTTGGGCATGCATCACTGTGTGATTTTAGCAGTCACCGTTTCTTGTGTTGACACGCTTGTATCGTCGGTGGTCACTTGGATCACTCGCCACTTGCTCAGTTGCAGCAGTGTGCTGGGGAAAGCGATACAGCGCCAAGCGAATGGACAGCTTCCTTTGCAGCCTTTCCACTGTTTCTCAATAGTCTGCTAACTCTCCATTATCTTAAGTTACTGCTCGTTTTACAGATTTGCAAGCAAACGCTAAGTCTTAATAACCATCGAGGAAATATATAGAGGCAAGAGTTCCTATACTTGCTAGGTTACTTTTTTCGTACAGTCATCAGCGCCACTCTAGTGGTTGCTAGATGAATTAAATATTCCATAATTCGATATAGAACAAAATACAACAACCAATCACCGGCCACAGCCTACAATAATGGGATAAATTTTCATTGTAGTAATTTGTGCTTTCAAAAAACATCGGTTCTCCTTGGCTTTACAGGAAGGCTGCGTGTATATTATATAAAATTTGTCTCCTACTTTTAAGTAAAATAATGTTTCTCTTTCAACCCCATGATTCAAACGATGGAAAACATTAAATATCTATTTAAAAGTCGCAAAAGGCCCCAAAAAACGTTAAAAATGGATACAATAAATTGTTTAATAATTATACTGAAGAATACAATGAAACAAAGTAAAAAGTATTAAAAAGTATATAAAGCAGTATAAAAAGGACAGAAAATAATAAGGATGTAATAAATGGGTACAAAATATTGTTTTACAGTCACAATTTGAACTTTAACAGCAAAGACTAATATCGTTGGCTAACAGCAGTTTAACTCATATCCAGTTCTTCTCGTCCAGCAGCACTTTCAGTTTCGAGATATTAAATATGTCCTCTTATGCTACCGCTATGCAAACAATTCCGGATGCCAATGGTTAAAAGTCCATAAATTTCGTCGAAGTTTCACCGCCAGTAAATTTCCCCACGTTAATAACGATCAATTCTAAGAAAAACCCTAATGATAGTAATTCTATGTATTGTTACAAATTCCGACGGCTTCACTCAGAAATTGAAATTATGATCAGGAAATTAGAAACCTGGGAAGAACATCACATTTTATACAAGGGTGGCCCTCGAAGATAAGCATGTAAGTTGTGTGTCCTCAAAATATTTTTAGTAATGAAATTTTCAAGACGGTCATTTTTGAGATTAAATTACATGTCTTAAAGAACGTTATATAACTATCTGATTGGTTGAACTGGACAATCCCGCATTAACATGTCTCCATCAATCCCACGTATCGCTACCGTAATGCTTTCTTTCAGCTCGTCTAGGTCACGGGGAAGGGGTAGGGTGAAGACCTTTTCCTTTACACACCCCCATAAAAAGAAATCACAAGGTGTGAGGTCGGGGCTCCGCGGTGGCCACTTTGCAAGTTCCAGGCTATTGTTTGCTCGACCAATCCACCGCTGTGGGAGAATGGCATAAAGAAATTCCCGCACCTCTTGATGCGGGATTGTCATGACAGGGGGGCACATTGAACATCTTTAACTGTGTCAAAATAAACTTCAAGAGTTTTTCTTTAAGAATCCGTTTGTTGTGTGTCTATATTCTAAATAGCTTTGATGTAATAAATTTTTAAAAGTGTGAAGTACTTTTGTAATCACCCTGTATATTACCGTATCATTTTTAGAATTCTGTTTTCTTATCACCATCGTTGATACAAACACAACCGGCCTGTTGTTGTACAAACTTTGCATTGTATTGTTAGTCATGAGGGATGCACTGTATTTCTGGTTCATGCGTATTGTTGGTGAGATACCTCCTGTCAGCATACACTGCTATCATTTTGAATATTAATTATTATTGATGATTATTATTTTTTTGAAATCTCATATAGACAGTAACCTTCCTCTTGCTTTGAAGATTAAGTGCTCAAAATTTCATGAAGATCGGAATAAAACTGTTGATCTGTATAAAAACACAAACGCACAAAAATACAGTCAGTCTGCTTTATATACAGTGCGATCCAAAAGTCAGGAAAAACTTTAAAACTCAATCATTTGCATACGAATACATAAAAAGAGATTCTGTTTTGCACAGAAACGATTGAAATGAAGTCAGGTATTTTCCCAGGATAAAATATTAATGCTAGAACTGTTAGTTTTTGACCAACAGATGGCGTTGTCAAATTACAAACTTCAGCTTATGGACATTTTCAGATGGTATAAAAAGAGCAGCACACTGAATGACGGAGGGCACACTGAACATTTCTAAGCCGATAGTTAGTCTGAAAATGCTATGATGATGTAACAATGTATGACGTTTCAGTTGTTTGGCTTTCTTTTTAGGTGTTGTTGATACATGTCGCAGCTGACGAAAAAGACCAACACCTCCTGTGCACTGAAAACTCATACATTGTTACATCATCAAAAAAAGGCACTGTTTATCGTATTTCTATAAGATAAGACGCCATTGGGGAAAGTTGTAGAGTTGTAGGTAGTCGGGAAATGGGCAAAATGTTGATTACAAAATTTGCTCACAAACAAGTGAAGTTAAATAAAAGTGTGTAAAAAAAAACAGAACGTTTTTATAAGATGGTATCTAACCTGACAACGCCATCTGTTGAGTTTCGGCACATCTACGTACACTCATCGATATGCAGATTACTTCAAGCACATTCAAACAGGCATTGAGAAATATTTAAATTGGACCATTACCAAGTTAGCGTACCATTTTAAGGATTGAACCTTTCAATAGTGCCTGTCATAGAAGATAACTATTAACTTTATCAAAAATACCGAATCCCTAATATTCAACCCGATTATTTTTTTGAAAATTAACTAAAGGATCCTTTACACAATTAACTTTTATTTTTTTGAAACTTCAGCACCACATTTTCAGTTTTCCTTATTTCAGGTGGTTTCACTTTTAATTAGAACAATTATATGACAAATCCTGTTATATAATAATTTTATTCGTTCTGTTCGACTCTGCAGAAAATTCAAAATATTGAAAAGATATTGGTAATATAGGCATGAATTTTTCCTCAATATACTACCATTAAAATCATTAATTCATTTTTGCACTACTGCTTCGTTCCGTTGGCTTCACCATCATAAAACAACGAGATACTTTTTAAATGGGAATTTACATTCCAGTAGTATAGCCATTTAAAAACGGCGAAAAGAAACTGTTGTAAGACGATGGCGAATTTTTTTCACGCATTACGAATCCAAAGGGAATATTGCTATGCATATAATTTCCTCTTTTTAAGCATTCTATGTATATCATTTCCAGCTGTATATCCTAACCAATTAAAAACACAAACAAGCTGTTAATAACGACTTTCTGTTTGACAGGGATCATATTCGTGATGAAACAAGTATGGGCCATTACCAAAATGTTCCTACAATCGTCCAGAACTGTTTGGTACGCTTCGGCGTTTATGATTTCACGAACTAAAAAAAAATTAGTTACGGCATCGTTATTCAACGATATAAGGGTTTTAGCATCAGAATGTTACGAGCAGTAGCGGCTCGTGACTATAATGAGTGGAGGGGCATAAATTTTCAATATGGGGCCTCTGCGGCTCTGCTGGGGCCTATAGTACTTTTTTGTATATTTTCAATATTTTTTAGTACCACACTATGAATATACAAAATTTCAGCTCCCTACGCCTTTCCGTTCAAATGTTATAGCTTCAATTGTATTTGGAGCCTCGAGGCCCCTAGCGGGGACCTAGAGGCTTAATATCAGCTTCCTTCAATATCGGCTATATTTTAGTACCTCACTAAAAATATACATACAAAATATCAGGTTTCTAGACCCTTCCTTTCAAAAGTTATAACCCTTCAGAGGCCTACCTCACATTTCTTGCATATTTGCTAGATTTTTTGGTACCACACTAGAAATATACACATTTTCAGGTTCCTAGGTCGTTCCATTCAAATATTATAGCTTCAATTGTATTTGGGGCCGCGGGACCTCCGGCGGAGCCCTTAGAAGCTTATATCACTTTTCTTATATATTGGTTTTATTTTTTTAGAAACGTACTATAAATTTACGAAATTTCATGATTTTAGGCCTGTTTGTTCAAAAGATAAAAAGGAACCATGAAATTCATACAACTGGCCGCTGAGGGGTCCCGGGCCACCTTAGAGGATTCGCTATATTTTTCATGCCTCTAAGTCAATAAGTCAATACTTTCAAAAGTTATTGCGTGTGACATACACGCATACAGAGTAAATATGTCGCAGACACATAGCGTAATTGGACACTTCGTGAAATGTCCAGACACTTCGGTAGAATTACAGTATATGCCTAGACACTCCATGAAGTGTCTACGGCAGGTCAGAGCGATACAGCAACGATGTCAAATCCCGTATAGGAAAAGTTTAGCTATTCGCAAGATTCCCGGTCTAGTGATGGCGCCACTGTCGATGAGTAATGGGCAGGGCCGTCACAGGGGATGGAGGCTGAGGGGTATGCAGTCCCCGAAATTTTTGACTTTGTCAACTAATTCTGTTGCTTGGGGGGGGGGGGGGGGGGGGGG
>JAHWFO010021229.1:312359-331173 GCA_023313115.1 Rhysida immarginata
CCCCCCCCCCCCCGAAATAAAATTCTGGTACGGTTCTGGTAATGGATGGCGTAAGCGGGGAATGTTAAAGCGTTTACACGAGCGTAAAACAGCAATCGAGATTTAGAACAGCCAGAATGAAAATAAAATTGAGCTTTATCTGAAATATTTTCGTATTTAGAAGGCTGGTTCAACTTTTTTTAAACGAAAAGAAAATTGACTTTATGAAGGAATTGACATTGCGAGAAGCTGTTAAACAAAGTTCCGGAGGGCAAGGGTACTTTAAGTGTTCTTGCAAATCGTCTAAAAAAATTATTGCTCAACAAAAAGATGTACTTGTATATGTAAAAAGGACGGTGGGCAATGCAATAGTAGATGCCATGGTAGTATGCCGTGCCTTAATAAATAATACTGAATGACTTAATTTTAATATCATATGTTTCATCCACATATATGGTTTTGTAAATCAGCCCAAATTCATTTTGTTTAGAATGAAAATAAATATTAAATAAAAAAAAAATGAAGTGTGTGTTAAAGTTTTTTTGACAATGTCCTTTTATCCATTGTATTACTTTTTTAGAATAAATATTCAATACTATCTTATAATATTCACCATAAACTGTTTATGCTTCCTTCTTCTTGCTTCAATTTCTTTGAATAATCATTACAGTTTCCGTTTCTTAAATTTTTCACATAGAATTTTGTTTTTGAGAGTGTCATCTATTTCTGAAATATTACAAGAAATTTATACCATAACTATTCAAAAAGATTTACTTTGCATTAATATTTATTTATACAACTACATTTTTTTAAGTTTTATAGCAACTAAAAAAATCATTGCAAAAAACTTATGACTAATAGCTAAAACATTTTTTGACAATAATATTTTTTATATTTAAATTAAATTCGTATGAAAAATGTTAAATTTCAGTTAATTATAATATGGCAAATATTAAAACAGTTTTTTGCCATTGCGGTAGCTAAAATTTTCCTGCACGGGATTTGACATCGATACTGTATCAGTCTGACCTGCCGTAGACACTTCGCGAAGTGTCTGGACATTTCACGAAGTGTCCAATTACGCTATGTGTCTGCGACATATACTTACATCTGTACCGTCGTTAAGAGGGTTTTAGATGATACTAAAACACTAAAAAGAGTACCAATACCATACACAGGTATGCAAGACCACGAGCCACAGTCCTGCAAATACCACCTCCGAATTTCACTGTGGCTACGACACAATCCTGTAAATATTGCTTGCCGGGCTTTCTTGTTCTGGAGTGCAGTGGCGGCATTCCTTGCAACACTGTAACGGACGGGTCGCATTGAGAGCTGTGGTATTTGGCTTGTGAAATGCTGCTCGTCCATGAAAACAAAATGCAACGATATACCGACGGACGGTGCGATCATTTGCTTCACTAGACGACGCCGATGGAAAGCCCTGTGCAGGGCCGTAGCCAAGACGTTATCTTCGGGGGGGTCGATTTTCAAAAATTCCACTGAGTCGGACCTTTTTCCATATTTGGGAGGCGGACCTTTTTCCATAATGGGTTGGTCTTCGACCCCCCCCCCCCTGGCCTGCTGTGAGAACATTTTTAACGAAGCCTCACGGTTTAACATCACCACACGTTTCAAGCATCGACCGTCGCGATATGTCAATTTCGTCAGTTTACTGGGTCTAGTTTGGCATGTTATAACTGTCGAGCGGGGTATCTGAAATTTGTTGGAAATCTCACGGATCGAATGCCCAAACCTATGGGCTCCAATTATTATCCCGCTTTCATTCGCAGTAAGTTCGCGTCTTCTGTTCATATTCAATGCAGTAGGTGGCGTGAGTGTGTTCTCACATGTCAACATCTTTTATGGGTTGTATGAGGTGTACATGCACTTTTGGAGAGGTATCCGCTGACGAATGGCTAGACAGTGTATAGTAAAGCATATTTCCACCATTGCTCCACTTTGACGAACGCATTAACTGCAGTTCAAGTCTTTCCCTTCTTTGTTTTAAAAGTCATATTGCTGTAAGAAAAAAAAATACTACCTGAAACACTGGGTTGGCTATCTACACATACTGATGCGATAAAAATTTTAAATTTCTTCATCTACCTTTTAGAAAAGGAAGATGAAAAGGCAATGAAAACAATTTCTTAACACTTCGCAGCTGTTTAACCAATAAAACGTTGGGCAAATATTTTATTGGAGAAATGGCTAACAAAATCGTTTTGCTTGCGATGGTTAAAAACGATTTTGAAATATTACATTTTGAAATATATAAGTAAAAAATAGAGGAATATATTATATTAATAGTTTAAGTAGAAATTTTCCTTTATAAATTATTATAGTGGATAAAATAAAATAAAATAAAATATACATATATCACCAATTATAGCCCAATTAGATGGTTCACTTACTGAAAGAGATGACTTTTTTGCAGAAGGAAATATCTTGGAGAAGGAGATTGAAGAAGCTGTGAAGAAATGCAAAATTTTGAATTTTTAAAGAAGTTCAAATAAAATAAATAAGACATTTATAAGAAGTTCAAAAGTGTTTTTTAGCCTATCCAGACATAAATTTAATTAGGAATTTTTCCTTAAAATTAACTTCAATAAAATCTTGTAAACATTCCAAGTGGTAGCTGGGTTCACATGGTCTGGTCGCGCATTGTCACACAACAGCTCGCGTCACATTTTTTGGTAAGCATTCAGATGATTGCGACAAGGCACGTTTCATTGTTCAAATGCCTACTGCGATTCATTGTACGTATTCTTTTGCTTACTTGCGATAGTCGCTCCTCTATCGCCGGTATCCTATCTTCCGTGTAAGCTTGCGGCATCGTGCGTATTGAAATGCTAGCTTTCATTATTTAACCGTTCAGATGATCCGCGCGACTTGTCTGTTGAGAGACAGTGGAAATACGTAAGAATGGACGACAACGGCTTCAATATTGAATTATTTATCGATGAAATAGAGAAAAAGCCGGCAATTTGGGATATGAATACAAAAGAAAATTCAAATAAAATAATTAAAAAAGGGCATGGGAAGCATTGGTTTTAATTTTTTGCAATAAAGCTTCAGAAGACAAGAAAAAAAAATTATGTAAGAAAAATTTTTTAAATAATTTTATTTATGCATGTATTTTTTATTTAACAATGTTTTAAATCATGTTATCCTGCCACTCTAATTTTCCGTATTTCATTTTCCCGATTAAAACCCACAAACAGATTGTCTCTTCCATTTCCATCCTCAGTGACTAACGAAACAAGACGGTCTCAATCATCGCCACAGTCATTTCAACAATGAATCGCAGCAGGCATTTGAACAATGAAACGCGCCTTGTCGTAATCATGTGAACGGTTACCAAAAAATGTGACGCGAGCTGTTGTGCGACAATGCGCGACCATGGGAACCCAGCCTTGGCTGTGAAGCATTGGTAACCGTTCGGATGACTGCGACAAGGGGCGTTTCATTGTTCAAATGCTTGAGCGATTCATTGTTGAAATGACTGCGGCGATAATAGAAGGCTGTGGTTAATGTCAAAATGAAAAGGGGATTTTTTTAGGGAATCTTTCGAATCTCCTGTGTGCTACCAGATAAATAAATATACAAAAAAAAAACAAACCAACAGACTGAATAATCCATTAGTGATACAAAACGTCCTTGTTGGTCATTAGATATATGTTGTTGGTCCGTGGATACTGCCTATTAGTATACGCTGCTATCTGAATATCGATATCGATATTTTTCGAAATCTCTTTTAGGCAATGACCTTCCTCTTAATTTGTAGGTTACGTGTGCAAAATTTCAAAAAAGTTCGGAATAAAACTGTAGATTTGCATAAAAAACAAACACACAAGCAACCATTCATTTTTAAACACAGGGTGTTTACTTTGAAGTGAAATATCTATTGAAATGTCAACAATCTGTTAATACAATGTTACAGGAAAGTCAGGATGCGCAATCTGATACTCACGTCAAATTTGACCTTGACCTTTTTAAGGGTGATCCACTTTTGTTGTATCACATCATAGCGTAATTTTTAATCGTGTAAGATAAAACAAAAGTGGCAATGAAAATCTTGTAGAAAACACCAAATTTACCCATAACTTATTTCTAATTTCAGGAGAAAATTAGAAAAAACAATTAGAAACTAAGGTGCTGCTGCACGCGAATATTGCACTAGATTTCCTCAATCTAATGCCACACATTGCACAATTTCAAGAATAATAACCATTACTAAGAACAAGATGTGTACATCAACGTCATCCCAGAAGCCAATTACAGAGAACCATTATTGACATGATGTGATAGCCTATTTTGAAGCAAATCCTCCGAATGTGGGTTATCATGCCGAAGTATATGGAAAATATTTCATAAACATAACTATCATCCAACCATTTAACCCTTGTTCATGCACTTGAAAGAAAGCAGGATCAACAGTTGAGGATGAAATTTTGTATCTTTATGCTTGCTAAATTAGACATCAACAGTCATTTCAATAAGTGTTGAGTCTATGTTCACTCAAGATAGTAATATAAGTAATCATAACTTACAAACCAATCCACACTTTATCAGGGATACAAACCATCTGGTGCAGGTTGTATAATTCGACAGTAATTGGTCCAATTATTTTACGAGGGCACACTGAATGCTGCACAATATGCAAACCTTATTATTCAAAATGTGATTTGTGATTGAACAGAAAGCCTATCTTTGACAGAACTTCGTCCAGCATACAGGGTCGAGTCACATTATTATGACTACTCCCTTACGTTTGTCTTCGGGGTTGCCCAGCCGAGGAACTATGTCACGTGTTGGGAATTTGCTAGGTGACTATATAAGATAGATTTCTACTATGTTAAAAATATATCACTCATTGCTGCAATCGGTAAGAAACGTGATTTATCATATTTGGAAAAGGAGATGATAATCGGCTTTCGGGCCGAGCGTGGCAGTATTTCGGAAACCGCGCGGTTTGCGAACTGTTATCGTGCTGCTGTAGTTAAAGTGTACCATTACTGGAAAAATGGCACCGTTCGGAATAAATGGTATGGGAAATGTGGAGCACTACGTGCCACTGATGAGAGAGGTGAACGTCAGCTGCGAAGATGTGTGAAGGCTTACCGAAGAGCTACAGTGGACCAACTTACGGCTCAAACCAACGAGGGTGCTACCAGACATGTCTCTAAAACCACAGTACAGAGGACCCTGCTACGTAAGGGCCTCCGCAGCAAACGGATGGTCACCGCACCCATGCTAACAAAGGTTCATCGCCAAAAATGGCTTCAATTTGCCCAACAGTGCAGAAACTGGAAAAAGGTTGCCTTCTCTGATGAGTCACGATTGCTGCTCCACAGAAGTGATGGCCGTTGGCGAGTAAGGCGAGAAACCTCCGAGAACAAGCATCCAGCAACCATTGTTGGACGAATCCAGGCTGGTAGCGGCAACATCATGGTGTGGGGAGTGTTCTCATGGCATTGTCTGGGCCCACTGATACCACTGATACCAGTGGAAGGCACTCTCAACCGATTCGGTTATTTATCCATAATTGCAGATCAAGTAGACTTATACATGGCGACTGTATTCCCAGAGGGGGATGGCACGTTCCAGCAAGACAATGTGACGTGTCATACGGCTGCAATTGTTCGGGGGGTGGTTTGAGGAATACGACCAAGTGTTCCAGTACTACCCTGCCCCCCCCACCCCCCAATTCCCCAGACCTCAACCCAATCGAGAACCTTTGGGAATCACCTCGATCGTCATTTGCATGCTATGGAACAACCACCGCGTATCCTTCAGAAGCTATCGGATGCTTTACAGTTTGCATGGCAACAGCTAGCATTAGAAACCTACTAGAATCTTATTGACTCACCCCCACGCCGTCTAGCTGCTGTCCGTGCTGCTAAAGGCAGTTATTCGGAATATTAGCTAGTGGTCATAATAATATTACTCGATTCTGCAGTTACATCAGGATGGGGCACCACCCAACAGAACTACTGATGTGTCAACTCTTGAGAAGTGCTTTTGGAAAAAATTGGATAGAACAGTTTGATCCTCTTTGGTAGCAGCTAAGGTCACTTGATTTGACTCCCATGGATTTCTTGTTTTGAGGTTATGTGAAGATGTGTGTATCAAACTCCTCTCAGAGACTCGAATGAGTTGGAAATCCGAATCCAATACTCATGCACAAACATTTCTCGAACAAAATTTATTAATATGTATGAAAACCAGGTGTTACGCTTTCAATTATGTATTGCTTCAGATGGTAACCAAATTGAATTTTTTGTTTTCTTGTGGAATAAATGTAAACATGGTGATTTAGACGTAAACATGGTGTGTTCCTTTCGAACTCCTTCCATAAATGTTCAACTGAATTGTGGTGGAGAAATCAGGAATATAAAACTTCATGTTATCCTTTTTAACTTATATGCATAGAAAATAAGATTTATGTATGGAATATTATCTTCCTGAAAGCACCTATCTCAAAATAAGTTTGTGACGATATTTAAAACATGAATAAATTAATAAACTTGCATCTACCAGCTTGGAATGTTGTGACGAATGCACGTTCTGTTTGCGCTGTCATTTTTGCCATATCCATACTCTACCATCTTATTGTAGATGAAAACATGATTTGTCTGTCGGCAACCATATGCCTTACTCTGAGACCCATGTTCTTTTTCCACTTTTTTTCCCCGTTTGGCTTATGTTCGCACTACTTCTGCTTCGAGCACCCACTATATTCCATTTTCAATGTTTGTCAAATAACCAAGAGAAAATGAGGCGCCCAATGAAGATTGAGCATTCCTCTAATCTGAAATACGAGGTGTGTCTAAAAAGTACGATGGTTGTTAAATAAAAATGAAAAAAAAGATATATAAAAATATGAATAGACTTTACTGGGTTTAAGTATGCCCACCAGACACAACCACTTGTAAAACTTCCGAAAAACTCTTGGAAAAGTCTTGTTTTGGAATTACTTTGAGTTCTACTGTCGCATGAGCCTGAATCGCCAAGTTCACAAACATGATTCCCTCACGTCCCTTAGGTTTTTGAAGGTGTTTACAAACTCATTGAATGCCTCTTCGATTCGATATGAAGTTAGTAACACCAAGTCTCCTCTGTAAAGACGGACCTCAGAAAGGACCTATCCTGATCCTACATAGTAATGAAATCTCCACAGGTTTCCAGCAGTCTTATTTTTCCAACATAACCACTGCCAAATTTGTGACTCCTCGAACACTATCCTGCCTAATTCACTGCAATAATTTGTACAACCCTGTATTTTAAGGCCCATTCCAGTTATATGTTAATAATCCCTAAGATCCGTTTTCAATGGTGAGACTCTTATACACTACTGTTTATAAAAATCGCAACACCCTGATGGAATAGCCCAATTTGCATATCATGGGTCAGAAAAGAAACCATTAGATTTTCAGGTCAATACAATGCGTTTTATTGTCACATTAGTATCGGGTGAAACCACCGTGGGATGCAATTACAGCCTCTAAACGTCGTGGCATTGAGTCAAATAAGCTCTGAATAAGGGCCTGGGGAATGTCCTGCCATGCTCTGTCTACACGGGTATACAGTTCATCCACAGTTGCTGCTGCAGGAGTCTGACGAGCCAATCGATGAGCAACCCTGTCCCACACATGTTCGATTGGGCACATGTCTGGTGAACGAGCAGCCCAGGGAAACAAGGGCGTCTGATGTGCTTGGAAAAAGGCGAGGACATTTCTGGCCACATGCGGTCGGGCATTGTCCTGTTGGAATACAGCGCCTGGAAGGTTCTGCAGGAAGGGGATGACCTCGGGTTGCACAACTTCCCTGATGTACCGGTTACTGTTCAGATTGCCATGGATTCTGATCAGACGGGAACGGCCATGATAACTGATTGCACCCCACACCATCACCCCTGGCGTTTGTCCTGAATGACGCTGCAGGATGCATTCTGGAAGGTCGCGCTCGCCACGATGTCTTCTGACTCGTATCCTGCCGTCATGGTGCTGCAAGTTAAACCTTGACTCATCCGAAAACACAACTTGTTGCCATTCGGCTTGCCACTGTTAGTGTTGATGGGCCCATTGCAACCTGAGGCGCCGGTGGTTTTGAGTCAAAGGAATCCGCAACAATGGTACTCGTGCCATCAATCCTCTGGAAATCAAACGGCGTCGTACAGTGCTAGCAGACATTGTCCTGCCTACTGTAGCACCCCACTGTTGTGCTAACACTGTGGAAGTGGCTGTACGATCTGCTACACACATGCGATAGAGGTGTCTGTCATCTCGCGGTGTCGTCGTGCTGGGTCTTCCTGAGCCTGGTCTTCGGTGTGCCCTGTTCTCTTCGCTCCACTGCCTCCATGCACGCATAATTGTCGTTGCATTACGTCCTACACGAGCAGCAATGTCACGATACGACCATCCCGCTTCACGCAGACCAATTATGCGTCCTCTTTTAAAGTCTGTCAGCTGTTGATATGGTACCCTTCGTCGTCGTCGAGGCATGGTGTTCTTTCAAGCAATTACTCTGAAAATCTAATCATTTATACTCTGACCCATTGTATGCAAATATTGCAAATTGCATATGGATTAGACCATTCCATCAGGGTGTTGCGATTTTTATAAACAGTAGTGTACGTATATTACAACCAGGCAATTATGTCTGTTAATAAATTTTCCTTCTTTGTTTCTGATTGCAAAATTCGATTAGAAAGAAACATAATTCATAAGCTTGTATTTGTATTTAACTTTAAATGTTATAAAAATATTTGACTTCATAATGCACATATAGGTTTATCTTGGATGTTGAAAGTGAATATCAAGTCTAACATTTAAAAACAAGACTCGAAAACCATAAAATTTTCGTAATGTCCATTTCAAAACATGTCTGCGTTTCTAAGTGCCACTACGTAAAACAAGAATTGGCAAACTTAGCAATTTAGAATGTCGAAACAACCACCCTAACACGTCCTTTAAAAACACCCAGCACTTCCATTTCCATCAAGCATTTGAAGGCTTCGGTTTACCTAGTCAGTAATAAAATGCTAACAAAAATTTGCATTCTTTTTCTAGTGACTTCCGCATCATCCAGTTCAGTCGGAAAATACTATGACATTATTTTCCCTAGTACTGATGCAGCGGCATTATTCAAAGAATTTCCGTTCACGAACGGCTACCACAACCTTACATTTTGCTATCGCTTCAAGCAAACCGACAAAAATCAAATAGTTTTCTCTTATGACACGCGAGAGTACAAAAACCTTTACCTACAGCAAAAGAAGTCCTACTCTTACCATACAACTTTTATTGGAGGTATTAGAGGAGCGGAAATGTTTATGAGACCACCAAAAATTAATCAATTTGTTCATTACTGTATCACACTACTCTGCTATTCGGAGACGTGTTTTGTATATATGTACAAGGAAGGCCGTTTTGTAATGTACACATATATGAGCCCACCTAAAATCAAGGGCAGAGGTTTGCTCTATCTCGGACGGAGTTCAAAGTATTACAATTTAAATGGAAAATTTCAAACTCCAGCCTCTGTTATAAGCTCTATTAGCGACGTTGAAATATGGGAGAGAGTGCTCACCAAAGATGAAGGTAAGTTTCCTCTTTAAGGATATTTCTCACATAAGAAAATGTTCAGAGGGAGAGGGGGTGCAACGACCAGATTTAAGAAAAGAAACGTGGTTCGGAATAATTTGGTTAAATAAAATTTATTGGATACAATAATAAGCTGTAGAATTTAATTATACATTATGGCAAAAAAAATAGTTTAATTGTAGAAATCACAATTAATATAGTCCACAACAAAAAACCAATGCGCGATAATAAAATAAATGTTAAAGTACAAAGAAGAATAGATTGAAAAAAACAATCAGTAAGGTACAAAAGTTACATGTGTGCAAACTTATATGATATATACAAATGCACACAAGCAAATTATTCAAAAAGAAAATAATTTTAGAGTTACAAATCGCCAACCAGATACCAACTATGAATCGCACACGACGCTGCTGAAAATTTATGAAACTCAGTGACTATCGTACTCGCGTTTTCCCTCGGAACACATGCAAAGTCAACTTCTCGATTATCGCAGCTTTGTTATAACATTGCGTTTAAATTATAATTTCATTACTGTGATTAAAGCTATTTTTATTATCGTGTTAAAGATGTCTATACTCTATCCTAGGAAAGTTGGAGTGGGCGTGTCCAGTTAAACTTCCTATTTCAATTGTTGTCAAAGTAGAATCACCAATGTCTAACAATTGAAATAGGAAGTTTAACTGGACACGCCCACTCCAACTTTCGTTGGACAGAGTATAGTGATTCAAGTGATGAATATATTATTAATATAGAAAAAGGAAAAACTGGCAGAAGCAGAGGAGGTATCGGGTTCACCCCTACATTGAAATAAATATGAAATGCAGCATTTGTTGCTGCAAGAGTTGTCTATTCTAAATTCAAGGATTCTAGATTAAATGCAAGGATTATTCTACCATTTTCGCCGTTTCACACAGCCGTTTACAAAGCAATTCTAGAAATAAATCGCCGAGCAACTCTGCATGTCGAGTTGCGGATGACTGATCACCGACGCATTACAAACTGGTTACCAACTATTACTTCTGTGTGCGGCTGCTAATTGAAATCAACGGGCGGCAACTATTTAGCAACTGACCGGCGATTTAAGTTTTTAACTGGTTTCTTTTTAGTCGCTTAGTGTGCGGAGGGCCTTATAGTTGTTAGGAATTGCAACATGGCCAGTCTTGATATGTGCTGCGCAAATCCTGAGCTTTCTGGTTTGTGGTTTTTGACGCACTAAAAGTGCTCTTATCCGCGTTTGACCGACATAAATGCCAGGCCACGAACAACATTTCAGTTCATAAATATCGGAACTGCATTCATGCGGGACTATGTCTTTCAGCAGTCTTCTTAGGGTGTGGGAACTCCTGTAGGCAATTTTGACCCACAATCTTTTGCTGATCTTGTCCGGGTTTCTGGCCAGGGGTCTTTTGAACAGTAGAACAAGATACCTAAATTTTTCTCTTTCAGGAATAAAGGTCGCGGTATTTTGTATCTTTTCTCGTTTTTTTCCGTTTCTTGATTAAGGAGTCAATGATGTGAGATTTATACCTATTTTCTTCGGCAAACAGGCGTATCATCTTCTTTTTCTCTTTCTGCAATTGATTAACCTTTGAAGTAATCACCAAGGCAATTAACCGCTGACTGCCAACGATGAAGAAGGCAACGAATACTAACGGCTGCTCCATTGTCCAATCTAGTAATCTCGCGTCGCACTATGTTAGCGATGACTTCTCGTGTAGAAAATCCTCTCCCATGCAATGGAGCTGTCAATTTCGGTATCAAAAGCAAACGCATGGTGACAGATCAAGCCAGTAGAGGGGATGGTCTAGTAGTTACCATCTCAACATTCAGACTATTGTGCTCAACATTATTATTTTTGATTTTTACTCTTCTCCCTTGTCTACAATATTTCTTGAGTAGCCCATGTACATTTATGGTAATACAATGTCCTAAAGGAAGTCTATGACTGAAATGTATGAACCCTATGTCGTAAAAATTTTTTTTGCTTTATAAAGACCCATCTTGTTTTATAAACAATAAGACCTAAAATGTTTAAAGATATTTGTATAGTGCTAATTAATGGCTCTGACGTATGTTTTCATTTTCATTTATTAAAATGTCAACAGCAATTCAACCATTTATTGTAAAATGGCCATTAATTTCGGTAGAAATAAAATACTATGACCAAACCAGCATCTCAATTATTTTTTTTTTTGCGGTGTATGATCATCTGGCGGAAAATCACAGACATTAATATTAATGTATATGGCATATTTTCATATGTATATTATGAAATATTTATACATTTCACTCCAAAAAAATTGTTGTGGACTTTGGAAGTGACCCTCGTAGGAAAATTTTTAAATAAATATTTTATAAGTATTACTTTGAAATTTTTATATTTCTAACTGCAGATTTGAATATACCCTCAGAAGTTAAGTACATGGAACATGTACAAGGTGTTCCAGAATACCATCCCCAAATAGCTCAGGGAGTAATACAACTTTAAATCAGCCAAAACTGTCAACATAAGGATAACAACAAAAGAAGAAAGCGGTTTCCTATTCCACAAAATCGAATTTATAAAACTCATATATACATTTCGGAGCTCTCTGTCTCCATCAGTGAAAAACAAAAAGTGACAGTGCTCTTTCATCACTCTTGTTTCTTCTGATAAAGGAGACAGAGCTCTAAAATGTACAGCTCTGGCCAAAAAATTTGTCACATTCAACTAAGCGCCGAACGTATCCGGTGAGGTGACAAACTTTTTGGCCGAAGCTGTACATATGAGTTTTATGAATTCATTTTTGTGAAATAGTGGTTTTTCTATCTTCTTGATTCTTATACCCAGGGAGGCAGAGGCGACATGAATGAACATTTTTTGGGAATAAAACCATAGTTGAAAATTACTCCGCGTCCAGATACGGCACATGGATTGTAAAGGGATACCAAGTACCACAAATGAAAGGAAACAGTAAATGTTTCACAATTTTCATTCATCATAAAAAATTTAACATTAGAGAATTTTAGGCTTACATTTGAGAATATGCTGGAAATGACGCCCGTGGTTCATACTGCAGGACGCACATAGCTACACATTAAACGAATCAAAAATTCCGAATATCTCAAATTCGCTCGATACACCACACCCTTCATCTGGCCCTACAGGAAGAGGTGGTCAGTAAATGTGACCTACACGTCCGATTGGGAAATTATTTTGGAAATCTGGCTTCCAGTCCATCACGTACCTCAAAGTCAAATAGGAAGACGTCCCATCATGTTGGAAGAATACGCCTCGGCAAACTAGCAATGATAAGTTCTCAAAGAAGATGCAGTAATCCTGCTCGCTTAGATCACCAGGCACTAAATAAGAGTCAATCACTTGTTTAAGCACAGTTCCAGTCCCGACGTTAACACTGTAACGCTTTCGATGTGAACGAACAAACATCTGAAGCATCATACGTCCTATTATCATCTTTACATTGTTCAAATAATGGTTCATTCAATAGTTAGTACTATAATTAAAATTTTTCAATCTTATCCCCCTTACAATCAAAGTGCCTTAGCTGATCGCGGAGTCATTTTCGAGTGAGAGGTTATTGACGTACAGTATTAATCTGTATCCTGGGCATGGATTTCTGAGATTTTGTATCTGGACAAATATCATGCACTTTTACATTAATCTGACATTCTAATATAGCTTTTCCTAATGAAACATTTCAACCTTCACTTTCAGGAAGAAAACAGCTCAATGCGCTCAGTGTAAAATTATACATAATTAACACTGTTTCTCGTAAACTGCAAAAATAATCACCTACATCATTTTATCTCTTTTTCAGTAATACAAGTACGAGATAGAAACTTCACTGCGCCGTGCTTGGATTTCGGACGGGTATTGTCATGGATCAAAGCCAAAGACAAGTGGACCCTGATTAAGACAGCAGCAATTGTGGAGAGTCAAGTGAAAATAACACCGAAACCATTGCCGTTCCATGATTACGACATCGTCTTCCCTTCCGAACGAAGTCGAGCAGCTGCCGTTCTCGAGTACGCATTTCCATCGCTCTACGGGCATCATTATTATTCCTCTAATGTAACGATATGTCTTCGTGTCAACCACACAACTGATACGCTAACTTATATCTCATATTCAACACTTAGGATACCCAATAATATTGTTGTTGAGGTTTTTCCTCAAAAGACAGAAATTTGGTTTAACGACAAAGCTCTTGAAGTAGCTTCGACATTGCCCATTACTGGAGAATTCGTGCATCACTGTTATATATTTGATATTACTAACAATCGTGTCCAGATTTACAAAAATGGACGAAAGACAGCTGAAAAAAGTGACCCAATCATTGAATATCACTTAATGTCTGAAGGAATTCTTGTACTCGGGCAGGACCAAGATTCTTACGGGGATGGATTTGATCCGCGGACCTCACTCACTGGAACAATCACTGATGTTCACATATGGGATAAAGTCCTCACAGAAAATGAAGGTAAGTTCGATACTTAAATCGCTTATGGGTTTTCTTTTCAAATTATGTACTCTTTAATACAGATTGCATTAAAAAATAGCGGGTTTTCTCCTTTGCTAATGCAAGATATCAGTGTTATCTTATCTTGAACGATATTTCTTATAGCCTTTCCTTAACTTTCAAAATAACATCAGAATGTTTGCCAAATCAAAACAATCCTCCACCTCTGACTCTGTTCACAGACAACTAAGTATATACTCTAACCTACAATAATGGAGCGGATAGTACACAGGTACGGGAAAAGTGATATTTTATTTCATTAAATATCTTATTGGGCCATTCTTGCTGCAAGATTTTAGTAGAAAACACCCGATTGCCCAGAATGTCCTTTGTAGGATTTAGAGATCAAATCGCATTCCTTCAACCATATGGAAGGGTCTAAAGTAATACCATGAAAAACGCTTCATGCCTTGACTCCACCTCTTCACGGTTTGAACGATGTACTTAGGTATAAGATGCTCCCCTGGCATTTGCCATGCACAAACACAGCATCCAACTGAAACAGAGTTCAGCGTGATTCATCACTCCACAAAATGTTTTACCACTTTATGACAGTCCACCACCATTCCAAAACTATCCTTTTTGGAGATATGTTTGAATTGTCTGCGCTTATTTATCTGTGAATGCCTAATATATGCAGTTCTTTTCACAAAGTATTGTAATGCGCACGACTCCTGTTGCATGCTGAAAATTTTTGTTGCTGACTTCTTGCGCTTTTTTTATGAACCTCACGCTTCAACACCCATCGGTCGCGTTCAGTAAGTGGTGACTTTGTATTTCGTGGTTATTTCGAACAATTTCAAAATCTGGTGTTATTTCGAACAATTTCGTAGTGAAATCTGGAAACTGATACCAGTGCCTTTAAGCTAGTTGAACATAGAAGTTAACTTGAATGAAAGCATATATATGTATCAGAATTCTTTGCCCAATTTTAACAGGAAGATAGAGAGGCTGTCACTATGACTGTCCGAGATATTAAATGCCAGATACGTATTTCAAAGGCCTTCATTCTCAACGGTGAATTGAGACTAACCGTAAAATTTGTCTAACAATATATGAAGGCCGGTAATAAAATTCGTACAATCGTATGAAAGAAACAAAAATATAAAGTCCAAATTAAGTCTTCAGAAATGAACACTTTCATGAACAGTTGCTTTTGTTTAACAAAATCCGCGGTATAGTTCCGCACGATGCCGCCCAAGGGCCAAAACCAAAATGGCGCACTCAGTTGACAAAATTGAAGTGCACGCTTTAATTCATTTTCTGCATTTGAAGAGAAACAAAGCGAAGGAGATTCACCATGATCTGGTTGTTCGTTTATGGTGACAATGCTCTAGCATATGACATAGTGGCGACGATGCTTTTCAATGTGGTCAAACAAGCCTGCAGGAAGAAACACGAACTGTACGATCGTACTTCAATGAAGAACCATTAAATGTGGCACAAGTGGGGGCACTAGTACTCGAAGTCCGAAGAATTATCTTCGAGGCCATAGTGCAGAAGGTTTACATCATCCCTAGGTCAGTTTGCAACATCCTTCATAACGATCTTCAGGTTTCAACGCACCAGCATTTTCATCTCAAGACAACATGAAACTTAAGGGCGACTTGGGGTACGAAATTCTGCCCTCATCCCCCCTACTCTCCAGAGTTCGCACCAAGTAACTTCTTCCTCTTTCACCATTTGAAAAAACTACTTCGTGGCAGACGCTTCAAAGACGACGAAGTGATTACAGAGATGGAACTCTTCCTCAAGAGCCAAAAAGGAGGCTTTTTCTAAGACGGTGTCTATCAGTGTACCGGAATTTTGTTTCCAGTATTCTAGAATTTGAGCTCTTGTAGCCAATAGTTGTCTACAATTACAATAATATTTTGTCGAGCCCAGCATTGTTTAAGTCGAGCCCAGGGGTTGGATATTGGCATGTGGTTCTCCAAAATTCAAAATTGTCAGTTATATCATTTATTATGGTTACTAAATAAATTTCAAATCCGTGTTTAGGGAAGGTTTGAAATCTTTTATCTTTAAAGTCTGTCGACCCCTCTTCTATGGATATGGGTTGGAACCTACTTTCACTGAAATCTCCCGCTTTGTGAAGGTTATATAGTTGATCCCCTCATATTGGTCATGTGGCTTTTCAGCTCAGAGGCCTCTCTTTCTCCTTCGTTTTGAGAAAAAATACTTTTTGAGCTCTAAAACTTTAAACTTCAGAAAAATCACATGCCACTCTATACGTGCGCCACTGTTAGGGTACCTAAATGCGATTTAATAATAAGTAAAATATTCTAAATTTCAAATCAACCATTAATAGAAAAAAATCCATATTTCTAGAAGAATAGTTTTGTTTTGCTTTAATAATTCAATGAACATCTCATTTTTACCTTTTTTTTTTTTTTTTTTTTTTTTTTAGTGAAGGCAGCCAATAAGAGAGAGACGACCGGAAATATAGTCAACTGGTACGAAGCTAAAGACCGGTGGTTCCTGGAAGACGTTAACATGACAGAAACCCAATATAAAGTAAAAAAGAAACATGTCTCTGAAATGTATCTGATTGATTATCCAAAAGATCGACATCTTTTAGCAGCATGGATAGAGTATGTTCCTTTCCATAATGAGACGGAAGCAATAACAGTGTGTTTAACCACAAACCAGTTGGCCAGTAGTGTCGCCTACATGTCTTATGCGATTCCAAGCAATCCGAACGCCTTCAGTATTGTCAATTACGAAAAGATGACAAAACTTTGCATTGCTAACAAGTGCGAGGAGTTGGAAACTCAAAAAGTCAAACAAAAAGCAATGGTTCATCACTGTTTCACGTGGAATTCCAACGACGGAAATGCTCAGATATACCAGGATGGTAAACTAGCAGTTGAAGGGAAAAAGAAGAAATTCCAGGGTTTAAAAATTTCTGGAAAGGGAATATTGGTACTCGGTCAAGTTCAAAGCAAATTTGGCTGGGATTATGATAAATCTGTCTCCTTCCTAGGAACATTTAAGAACGTAGATATATGGGATAAAGTTTTAACTAAAGACGAAGGTGAGTTGAATATAAAGACGAGGGATGTTCATATTGTACCTGCACTTATTTTTAATCGTGAAAGCGATAATTTAGTTTATATTGCATATATGTGTATCATTTGAGCAGTAGGCAAGAAGAATTGTTTTGTTGTCATAAGAAAACGTGTTAGTATAAAATTTCTCAATGAATCTCACAAAGCAGGACCAGCAGCTGCATCAACAACGTGACCTTCTCCAGAGTTAATGAGCTCACAGAAATTTCTGTGCTTGAATTAGTGCCGACACTTAACATTATCGTTGGCAGTGTTAACAACTTACTCCAACAACAATTCGGGAGTCCATAAAATCAGCGCCCGATAGATGCCCAAACAGTTGTGGAGGAACTGAAGTGGAACGGTTTTCCACATCTTGGAGCCCTGATTTGTCTCCTTGTTACTCTCATGAGAAGGCATTAATTCATGTCCGATGATGAAATGAAAATTGCAATCAAAGATTTGGTTCAGAGTTCTTCGAAACCAGAATACGAAATCTTCCAGAACGCTGAAACAAATATATTCAAAAAACGGGAGACTTTATCGAAAAGTGACCGTTATTACTTTACTGTGTTACTTGTGCAATTTGTGAAATAAAGTGCAGGTTAAATGTGAACCTCACTCATATTTAACAGAGAAATTGGTAACAAAAGTATTATTTCTAGAATTGTTAAATTATTTTTTAATACTTCTCTTTGCGTCGTACATTTTCAGTTATCAAGGCAAAAAATGGTAATATTGAAGGCAACATCATCTCATGGAAAAAATCTAGAGAAGACTGGTTTGCAAGATCTGGTGTAAGTTTTACAGATTCGTTCAGATTTAAGAAAATGAAAAATATTAATGCCTAGCAAAAAAAAATAACAAAATAACAAAATTCTCTCCCGCTTTATGAATTTCGATTTAAATCAAAAATGCAATGACGATAAACTTGTTAACTGTATAAATTTGGTTTATGCAGAAATAAATACATTTATTCACTATTTATTTATTTATTTATTTATTTATTTACTAGCAGAGACAGCCGGCGTTTCCCGAGATAATTACAGTTGTAGGTTAAACAGAACAACCTCATGAAGTTAAATAATAAATTTGCTTTCAGTAATTCTACAATTTCTGTCTATAGACAAAGCAGTTCTTCAGATGTTTGCGATACCTGGATAACTTTTTGTCATCTCTGCCCAATACTCATTTCTTCGCTGGCATTTCGATAGATATGAATTATTTTTATAATCCTTGGAAAGATTATTATAGGACATAACACCATATGGTTGTTGGTTTGAAGAGTTGATTTCATGTATGCTTTGTTATCGGTTATGTCGCCAACTGTAGCTCGAATGAAAGGACTGCGTCCTCTTTCATCTTTCAATCTTTCTCAATAGTCTGCTAACTCTCCATTATCTCCAGTTACTGATCATTATTAAATATTTCCAAGAAACCGTTAACTTCTAAGAAAAGCCTGAACAACAGGAATTCTATGTATTGTTACAAATTCAATTTTGTTTTATAATTCTCAGAGGTGGGAACCATCATTCTTAATGAACCTACTTATATTGCACACTTTGCCCGGGCTTTACTTACCCTCTTGGTGTTCTGTCTCAGATTAAAATGTTATCCATCTTCACCCCCGGGGAGCAACATTGGATACTTTAGACCA
>JAHWFO010021229.1:331183-399362 GCA_023313115.1 Rhysida immarginata
GCAGTCTGTATTTAATATCGTATAAAACATGCCCTCTGTCCCTGCTTGGTTCACCTAACATCCTACTACGCAATCTGTATTTACAATCGTATGAAACATGCCGTCTGACCGAGCTTGGCTCACCTAAGATTCTACCACGCAGTCTGTATTTACAATCGTATGAAGCATGCCATCTGACCCTGCTTGGTTCACCTAAGATTCTACCATGCAGTCTGTGTTTACAATCGTATGAAACATCCCCTCAGACCCTACCTGTTTCCACTCAATGATTCTATCACGCATGTTTCCACTCAAAGCATGGAGTCTATAATGCCTTAGGTATCTGAAGTTATCGAATCGACGAGTTGAAGGGTTTTTAAATCTTTTTTCGCCAATCGTTCAAATATTAATTCAAAAAAATATGAATCATCGCTCAGACGAGTTCAAAATGGCCGAAATCTATTCTAAGGGTACTATGTCGTCAGTACGAATTACTTAATCACTACAGCAAGTAGTTCGTATTAACGAGGGATGTATGAATGCATCATTTTTTGTTCAACATTTAAGCGGGATTAGGAACTACTCCAGCATAAGAAAGTAGGTTATCCCAATTTACAACAAGAATGCCCAAGCCGGAGTAACGCATAAG
Organism: Rhysida immarginata; assembly: GCA_023313115.1. NCBI lineage: Eukaryota > Metazoa > Arthropoda > Chilopoda > Scolopendromorpha > Scolopendridae > Rhysida > Rhysida immarginata. Next base: position 331,812 of record JAHWFO010021229.1, read on the forward strand.
CACGAATATACAGGATTCCTGAAGTCCAGTCTCATAGGGAATATTGAAACGTTGCAGATGTAAAATACAGAAAATTTCACGCTGGAGGAGGCCGTGTAATAGTCTGGGGCATGTTTTCGTGGCATGTTTTGGGTCCATTACCTCTTCTGGAAAATACCGTCAATACCCATGCGTACTTATCCATCGTTGCCGACCAGGTTTATCCCTACATGGCAACTGTGTTTCCTGCGAATGATGGGTATCTTTCAACAGAATAATGTCACATGCCATATGGCAAAAATTTATCGTGCATGGTTCTACTTATTACCCTGGCTTCCATACTCCCCAGATCTTAATCCTTGCTGGGAATGTCTGGTTAGGCATCGACACGTCAGGCATCGAGATGCTCCATCGCAGAATCATCATGAGTTACGTAATGCTCTGCTATTTCCATGGACCTGTTGTCACCTTCCAAGCACTCATTGAGTCCATGCACCGTAGCCTAGCTGTTGTTTTGGCTGCAAAAGGAGGCTATTCGGGTTATTAACAATTAACAAGCTAATGTAATTTATTTTTTTAAAAAGGAAAAATTGAATAAGTTTATGTAATGAGGTTGAAAAATACTACTTAGCTGAGCACAAGAAATTTCTTATAATAGGGCACTGATGTTAAAAAAAAAAAAAAAAAAAAAAAGTTTTTAAACGCCAATCTAAGGAAAAGTTAACTTCAATTAAAAATGTATTTATTTATTTATTTATTTGCTCGGGCTCTTTATTTATTTATTTGCTCTGATATTGCCACCGTTGATCGGGCTCTTTTTGATGGAATTTTGCAATATGTGAATGTCGATAAAGGTTAGAAATAATACAGTAAAAATTTATTTTAAAACTGAAAAGAATTCTTTTAATACGCTCCCAATGAATGGCCCTCTAGCAGTTCTACCCGGCTTCCCTTGTTTTGGAATGTTGTGTATATCTGAGCGAGTTTTGAGATATGGTAATTAGAAATTTTAATAAAAAACGCCTTTTATAAAAAAATAACCCATGCAGAATAAGAAATCGTAAAAAAATTAACCTTTAAAAATCATCAATTCCGAAATTCCACGCGAATAAAGCCGCGGGCACAACTAGCGGGATTATTCAATACTTGGTAATCTGTTGTTGCAATTCGCACTCTGCCCTCGATGTCTTCAAGCAAAACTTGGGCATTCATCATTTTGTGTGGTCTAGCAGTCACCGTTTCTTGTGTTGACACGCTTGCATCGTCTATGGTCACTTGGGTCACTCATCACTTGCAGCAGTTTGCTGGCGAAAGCGATACAGCGCCAAGCGAATGGACAGCTTCCTTTGCCGCCTTTCCACTATTTCTCTCCATTAACTCTAGTTACTGCTCATTTTTAAAGATTTTCAAGCAGTCATACTTCCTTATTTTTTTCGTATAATCATCAGCGCCATTCTAGTGTTTGGCAGATGAATTAAATATCCCATAATTCAACATAGTACAAACAAACGACAACGAATCTCCAGTCATAGCCTACAATAATGGGATAACTTTACTTTATTGTAATTTTGTGCCTCCAAAAAACATCGGTTCTCCTTGGCACTACAGGAAGGGAGGATATAGATAAAAGTAGGAGACAAATTTTATTTAAAGTAAAATAATGTTTATCATTCAATGTTTATGATTCAATGGAAAACATCAAACATCAATTTAAAAATCGTAAAAGGCCAAAAAATAAAGCTAAAATGGTTATAGTAAATTGTTTAATAATTATACTGAAAAATACAATGAAACAAAGTATTAAAAATTAATGCTAGAATTGTGCGGATTTTGATCAACAGATGGCGTTGTCAAGTTACAGGTTATACAAACAGGATCTCTTAACAGACCTCAGTTTATGGACATTTTCAGACGGTATAAAAGGAGCGCGAACACTGAAGGACGGAAGGCACTTAGAACATTTGTAAGCCGATAGTTCATCTAGTATCTTACAGTCTGAAAATGTGCATAAACTGATATCTAACTTGTTTTTAACGAAGCCTCGCGGTTTAACATCACTAACATCGACGGTCGCAATCTGTCAATTTCGTCGGTTTACTGGGTCTTGTTTGGCCTGTTATAACTGTCGAGCGGCGATATCAGAAATTTGTTGGAAATCTCACAGATCGATCATCCCGCTTACCTTCCCAGTAAGTTCGCGTCTTCTGTTCATACTCCTTGCAGTAGCTGCTACGAGTGTATTCTGACCTGTCAATATTTTTTTTTAGGTTGTATGAGATGTACAGACAATCTCATGCGCTTTTTGAGAGGTTTCCGGTGACGTATGGCGATATAGTGTATAGTAAAGTACATTTCCACCCTTGCTCAACTTTAACGAACGCATTAACTGCAGTTGAAGTCTTCTTTCCCTTGTTTCTTTTAAAGTTATACTTTTGGGGAAAAAAATACTACCTGAAACACTAGGTTGGCTATCTACGTATAGTGGTGGGATAAAAATTTTAAATTTCTTCATCTCTCTATTAGAAAAGGACGATGAAATGGCAATGAAAACAATTTCTTAACACTTCGCAGCTGTATAACCAATAAAACGTTGGGCAAATATTTTATTGGAGAAATGGCTAACAAAATCGTATTGCGGCGATGGGTAAAAATTTTATATTTTTAAACAGTTTAAGCATATTCATAGAAGGGTTTAAGTAAAAGAAGAATATATTAAATTTTAAGTAAAAATAAAAGAAGAATATATTATATTAATAGTTTAAGTAGAAATTTTCCTTTAAAAATTAGAAAAGTAGATAATATAAAAGAAATTAAAGTAAAATAAAATATATAGATCACCAATTATAGCACAATGTTTTATTAGTTGGTTCGATTACTGAAAGGGATGACTTTTTTCCAGAAGGGAATATCTTGGAGGAGATTGAAGATGCTGTGAAGAAATGCAAAATTTTAAATTTTTTGAAGAAGTTCAAATAAAATAAATAAAAGTTCAAAAACGTTTTCAGTTGGAATCCTTTCTTTTAAATTAACTTAAATAAAATCTTGTAAACATTCCAAGAAGGAGCTTTAGCTGTGAAACAGAAATACAATAATTAATGTACTTATGAGCAATTGCTCATAAGTGATCCTAAATACGTCAACAATACGAGATAAAACATTAGTCGCATTCACACACTGTCACTTAAGTTAAATTGACTTTGTCTTTGCTTTTGAAAAGCAAAAAAAGTAGGTTTTCATTGTGAATGAAACCGGAAGTGAAATGATCATCTTTGCTGCTTTTGTTACTTTTGCATCAGCCATAAACAGTATGATGAACTTATTGAAATTGTTTGAAAAATAGTAAGAGACTTATTGTGAAAAATGTTTTTTATTGTTCTCCAAGGTTTTATTATTCCTTAATTTATAACCAAAAAAATTTACAACGTTTAATACGTTACTTACGCCTTTAAATTACAAGCTTTATCGGTGGACAATCATCGAAACGAGCCAAGGTTGTTAAAAGGTGGCCTCTATCGGCCGATTTCTCTCAAAAGCACTCGCATTGCCTTCTGGGATTGTGACGTCACCTGGCAGGCGATCCGTCTCTTTTAACATATTACAAAGCTGAGATAGCTGGAGTTCTATGTGCTTTTGCTAATAATAATCGCAATTATTTATTATTTTTAGTCCAATATTATAATCTAGAGTGGATTTATTATATTTACATGCATTTATTCTTCTCATGGCAATAGATACGAGCAAAATATCATTAAATGAGCACCCCCCTCCCCTTCTTATAATGGTAAAAAGAGCACACTCGTAACGAGCAGAATTCCTGAGCAGGAGATGTGCTCTTGATACGAGTGTTAAAACGCAAAAATCCAACAGATTGCACTACGAGAAAATCGAAAGTTAAGAGAAAATTTGAAAATAAAATATACACAAGACTCTTCGCTTTCGTCTTCACCTCCTTCACTCGTACCAAGTAATTAAAACTGTTCAGTGACTTCAGATTCATTTGAAGACTCTAAACCACGTTGGGAAAAACGACAAGGTGGGATACGCTTTCACTCTCAAATTGTAATATGAGCAAAACGAAAGTGTTCGGTCAGACTCAAACAGAAAGCAATCGGGTATGTAGGCATTACTTTTTTTTTCTTCCTATCATATTTTTACAATTATACAGTTATCGGCAGATGTTTTAATGCTATACCAGCACTGGTAAAAGTTCAGAGTGGCGTCCCCACTTTCACGGACGTTTCACGGACGGCCCCGTCGCGTTCAGGCTCGGAAATTATTATGCAAATTTTGTTTACGAATAGGCAAATAATTTACCTGACTTTAGAAACTAATTTATTCATAAAATCATGCTGAAACAATTCATGAAATCCCCGTCAGCGCACATGAGATTCCGGGCGGCCATAATGCCAGCATGGAGGATGGCGTGTGTCTCTTTCTCCTCACAAGGTGGCAGTAGCGTACACATTTGCTCCCATTTGTAAGCTTGCAAGACATTTTGCTATCAACTTACTTGCTCCGCAGGAAGCAAAATAAACAGGAAATTTACAAAAGTTTTAAAAATTAACCCACGTTAATCAACGAAGGGGATTTTAAAAATTAAAAAATAAAAAAATTAACTAAAAAAAATTTCTAAATTTCAAAGTTTCTAACTTCAGTGGTGAAAAAAGCCAATACGAGATAATTTAAAATTAAAATTTTCAATAATCCACACTTGAATTTTACTCTAAGTTTTACAGTTTCAATATTAATTTATTTTTAATAATTTAAGATTACATTTAGAGCTAACATTATTAAGATTATTAAATTTAAAGAATTATAATTAAAAAAGCTATTAAAACAACACATTAGCATGAAATCTAATATTAAGTATTAAACTCGTGTGGATTATTTCCTTTGGTTAACTGTACCTCCAAGAAAATTAAGATTGCAAGACATACATTTTCTATAACTTTCGTTGTTCCGCAGAAGCAAAATAAACAGAAGACATAAAAACTTCAGAAAGATTTTTATTAGTAATTAATCAACAAAAATAATTTAAAAGTAATTAAAAATTTAAATAAGAACAATAAACAAGAACAAAAAAGATTGAAATAATATAAAATTCAATAAAAAATTTCAATTTCAAAAATATTAAAATTTTCAAAATTTCTAATTCCAGTGGTTGAATAACAACCAGTACAGAAAATTAAATTTTTTTTTACGTATCAGATTTCTCCGAATGTGAATACCAAACTTCCCAATACCAGGGGGTAAAGAGTTGACATAACACAATGGCATCAGTTCCAATTTCCGTGTTTCCATGGGCTGTCGGCTGTACTTTTTATCTTATTACTTGATTCTCTCGAATCCCATTCAAAAGCTACGAACTAAAAAGGTCCATGTCACCCGCCCCCCTCACCCACTTTTGAATTCGAAAATTTCATATATCCAATTTGTTTCTACTGAATGGGGGGGGGGGGATTGTAGCCTATTCCCAACGCTTGTAGCCTATTACATTAAAATTTAGTTTATAAATTTTACATTAAAATTTAGTTTATAATTCTAAATATATTCAGAAAGTGCATTAAAGATGGACGCGCAAACATTTGTTCGACTGCAACAGTAGCACAAACTTCTCTTTTGCCCCCATTAAGAAAATACGAGAATATAAAATTATTCATTTTGATAAAATCTTGCAACATTCCAAAAAGAGCTTTAGCTGTGACATTTAATTCGAAAATTTACAATCTTGCTAAAATAATTAATAAACAACGGAAATTCATTTAATTATTTCCAAATTTATCAAATTTACGTCTATTTTATTGCTCAATACAGTACAATTATTGAATGATTGAGTTTTGAGACTCGACAAAGCGATTTCACGTATGCGTGTTCACGTCAAAAATGCTTAAAAGATGTACAGAAAGTAACAGTGAATCGATTGTTATATGAAAGCCAATTTTTTACGGTCATTGTTTTTGCACAAACGAAATTATTGAAAGTCAAACTACAATGGCATTTTTTTCGAAATATTGGTTAGTCCGCCTTCACTATAACGAATTAACTTTAAGTATGCTGTAACACGTATGTAATTGAGCACAAGAAACGGAGTTTAATGTAGAAATTGACACAAAAGAAGTACATCTAGACTACGAGGTGCATTCAAGTTCTAAGGCCTCCGATTTTTTTTCTAATTAACTACTCACCCGAAATCGATAAAACTGGCGTTACTTCTCGACGTAATCGCCCTGCAGACGTACACATTTTTCACAACGCTGACGCCATGATTCCATGGCAGCGGCGAAGGCTTCTTTAGGAGTCTGTTTTGACCACTGGAAAATCGCTGAGGCAATAGCAGCACGGCTGGTGAATGTGCGGCCACGGAGAGTGTCTTTCATTGTTGGAAAAAGCCAAAAATCACTAGGAGCCAGATCAGGTGAGTAGGGAGCATGAGGAATCACTTGAAAGTTGTTATCACGAAGAAACTGTTGCGTAACATTAGCTCGATGTGCGGGTGCGTTGTCTTGGTGAAACAGCACACGCGCAGCCCTTCCCGGACGTTTTTGTTGCAGTGCAGGAAGGAATTTGTTCTTCAAAACATTTTCGTAGGATGCACCTGTTACCGTGGTGCCCTTTGGAACGCAATGGGTAAGGATTACGCCCTCGCTTTCCCAGAACATGGACACCATCATTTTTTCAGCACTGGCAGTTACCCGAAATTTTTTTGGTGGCAGTGAATCTGTGTGCTTCCATTGAGCTGACTGGCGCTTTGTTTCTGGATTGAAAAATGGTATCCACGTGTCATCCATTGTCACAACCGACGAAAAGAAAGTCCCATTCATGCTGTCGTTGCTCATCAACATTGCTTGGCAACATGCCACACGGGCAGCCTTGTGGTCGTCCGTCAGCATTCGTGGCACCCACCTGGATGACACTTTTCGCATTTTCAGGTCGTCATGCAGGATTGTGTGCACAGAACCCACACAAATGCCAACTGTGGAGGCGATCTGTTCAACAGTCATTCGGCGATCCCCCAAAACAATTCTCTCCACTTTCTCGATCATGTCGTCAGACCGGCTTGTGCGAGCCCGAGGTTGTTTCGGTTTGTTGTCACACGATGTTCTGCCTCCATTAAACTGTCGCACCCAAGAACGCACTTTCGACACATCCATAACTCCATCACCACATGTCTCCTTCAACTGTCGATGAATTTCAATTGGTTTCACACCACGCAAATTCAGAAAACGAATGATTGCACGCTGTTCAAGTAAGGAAAACGTCGCCATTTTAAGTATCTAAAACAGTTCTCATTCTCGCCGCTGGCGGTAAAATTCCATCTGCCATACGGTGCTGCCAACTCTGGGATGTATTGACAATGAACGCGGCCTCATTTTAAAAAAATGCGCATGTTTCTATCTCTTTCCAATCTGGAGAAAAAAAATCGGAGGCCTTAGAACTTGAATGCACCTCGTACATTGCATAGCATATTTGAAAATAGGGTATATGGAAAACAAATAGAAAACTCGGGCGTTGGATGTGGCGTCTTGAATGTTGTGCCTCCTCGTCGGAAGAGTTTTTTTCTTTATAACTTCCAATTCTAGTTATAACCAGCACAAAGGTATGACGTTTATGAAATTATAAAATTTCGCAAATTGAAATAAGCAGTGAAAAAGTTTTTTTTTTTTTACTAAAGTTAAAAAACCTTTTATTTATTAAAGTATATAACAAACAATTTGGTACTATTGTTTGCCTTCATATATAGGTATTTGTTATTTTCTAATCAAACAATGTTCAATAAATGGTCATAGGAGGATTTTTTCACGCCATTTCCTCCGATATTAATTAATAAATAGTGAAAAATTCTAAAGAAAAATCTGAAAATTTAGAATTTTTTAATTTTCTGTACTGGTTGTTTTTCAATCACTTTTTAAATTATTTTTGTTGATTAATTACTAATAAAAATCTTTCTGACGTTTTTATGTCTTCTGTTTATTTTGCTTCCTGCGGAGCAAGTAAGTTGATAGCAAAATGTCTTGCAAGCTTACAAATGGGAGCAAATGTGTACGCCACTGCCACCTTGTGAGGAGAAAGAGACACACGCCATCCTCCATGCTGGCATTATGGCCGCCCGGGATCTCATGTGCGCTGACGGGGATTTCATGAATTGTTTCAGCATGATTTTATGAATAAATTAGTTTCTAAAGTCAGGTAAATTATTTGCCTATTCGTAAACAAAATTTGCATAATAATTTCCGAGCCTGAACGCGACGGGGCCGTCCGTGAAACGTCCGTGAAATTGGGGACGCCACTCTGAACTTTTACCGCTAGGGGTATTTGCTTTTGTATTTCAGTGCTAAATGTATATAAATAGGCCTGTTATTTGCAATCTCTGAATTTTAAACACGCATTATTCCAATAAATTATTTATATAAAACCTTGGCATGGGTTTTTTTTTCATTTATGTTGGTGATAGATAGTAAAAATAGGCTGGAAAATAAGGGTCCCCCCGCTATTCCCTATTGTTTTCTTAATCTAACCCCTTAATCTTTGCAAATTTTCATAACATACTAAAGTCTTAAATAAAGAACTATACCTTTGTAATTATCTAAAACATAAATTTCCTTCATAAAAACCTATTTTAAATTTTGTTTTACTTACAACAAATGACTTATATGATAATTATCAATAAGCAGATAAATAAAATTCTTATTACACAATTTTTTTCATTATTATTATAATATAAACACATTATTGAAGGTTAATAATATGCCTCTTTTTATTATTTAATATTTCTTCCGAACTAGTCAATTAATTTAATTAATAAAAAATTATTTTGGATGACATCGAAAAACCTCTAAGTATTGCAAAAATACTTGTTGCTAACGTTTATTAAGTAAAACAAAAATATTAGAACCAAATGCTAATGTTTATTTGTCCGCTAATTATAAATAGACTCGCTGAAAGTTGTGCGCCGATGTTCTTATTTTTTTGGTTTCTACGTAGTGCGATTGCGCAATTGTACAGGCAAACCGTTTTCTTGACGTGACTAACCGCAGTTGCGAGACTGTTTCTCTCGCACGCTAACGAGGCCAGCACGAATGCTATTTGAGGCTTTTCAGTACTTCGCCCAACTCGCATGTTCTAAGGTCGAGCGACTGTGTGATCATTTCGTGTCTAAAACCCGACCAAGTAGTGGAACGCCCCCCTGGAAGCAGAAAAGTCCTTCATTGTTTCCAACAAACAGAAAAAAACTGATTGTTAACATCAAAGATGGAGACAATGAAGGTGGATTATTGGTAGCACCCCGATGGTCGCGTGACTTTTCCGCTTCCTGGCAACACCACCTAAAGATAAGGCCTGAGCCCTGCGTCATCAAACTTAGACAATGCAACTTTCATTGTTTGCAACAAATGAAATACACTGAATGGTTTTTCGTTGGTTTTAAACAATAAAAGTTGCATTGTCTGTCTATGTTCGATGACACAGTGCTCAGGCCTTATCTTTAGGTGGTGTTGTTCCAGGCCTTATTATCTCCTTGGCCTCGGGTGGTGCTATTACAAAAGCAAGTTCAACGTCACAACCTTAGAGTTTCAACAATAAATTATTGACGTCATGCTCAGGCCTCGGAAGATTCTAGAAGGCCGTGGTTAGAGTAAAAATGAAAATGGGATTTTTTAAGGAAATCATTTGAATCTGCTGTGCTACCAAATAAATAAACATACAAAAACACAAACCAACAGACCTGAATAATCCATTATTGATACAAAACATTATTGGTCCGTGGATACTTCCTATTAGTATGCACTGCCATCTGAGAAATTTTGATTATCGATATCGATATTTTTCGAAATCTCACTTAGCTAATGCAAGTGACCTTCCTCTTGATTTGTAGGTCAAGTGCACAAAATTTCAAACAGTTCGGAATAAAACTGTAGATTTGCATAAGAAACAAACGCACAAACAAACATTCATTTTTATACACAGGAAAATTGAGGATGGGCAATCTGATGCTCACGTCAAATTTGACGTTGACCTTTTTAAGGATGATCCACTTACGTTGTATCAAATCATAACTTAATTTTTTAACCGTTTAAGAAAACAAAAGTGGCAACGAAAATCTTTCAAGTATACATCAAGGTCATCCCAGAAGGTAATTACAGAGAACAATTATTGACATTGATGTGATCGCCTATTTTGAAGCAAATCCTTATGCAAGTATTAAAAATGCGTCTTTCGAATGTGGTTATCATGCAGAAGTATTTGGAAAATATTTCATAAACATAACGATTCATCCAACCATCTAACCTTTGTTCATACACTTGAAAGAAAGCAGGACCAACAGTTGAGGATGAAATTTTGTATCTTTATGCTTGCTAAGTTAGACGTCAACAGTCATTTCAAAAAGAGTTGAGTCTATGTTCACTCAAGATAGTAATATAAATAACCATCACTTACAAACCAATCCACACTTTAACAGGTATACACACCATCTGGTGCAGGTTGTATAATTCGATAGTAATTGGTCCAATTATTTTACGAGGGCACACTGAATGCTGCACGATATGCTAACCTTAATATTCAAAATGTGGTTTGTTATTGAGCAGAAAGCCTATCTGACTGAACTTCGTCAAGTATAGTTCCATCGGGATGCGACTCCACCCCACAGAACTACTGATGTGTCACACCTCTTTGAGAAGTGCTTTTGGAACAAATTGGATAGGACAATTTGGTTCTATTCGGTGGCTCCTAAGTTCACCTGATTTGACTCCCATGGATTTTTTTTTTTGGGGGGGGGGGGTTATGTGAAGGATGTGTGTATCAAACTCCTCCAGAGACTTGGACGAGTTGAAAATCCGAATTCAATACTCATATACAAACATTACTCGAACAACATTTATTAAACCAGGTGTTACGCTTTCAATTATGTATTGTTTCAGATGGTAACTAAATTGAATGTTTTCTGTAATTTTCTTCTGAAATAAATGTAAACATGGTGTTTTAGAGGTAAACATGGTGTGTTCCTTTCAAACTCGTCCCACAAATGTTCAACTGTATTGTGGTGGCGAAATCAGGTTCCTTCAAGTTTTGCTTTTTAAATTATCTGCATAGAAAATAAGCATTATGCACGGAGCATTATCCTCCTGAAAGCACCCATCTCGATGTAAGTAGACGGAATTCGTTTGTAACGCTATTTAAAACATGAAGAAACTAATAAACTTGCCTCTACTAACTTGGAACGTTGTTACCAACTTGGAATGCTGTCATTTTTGCCATATTCATACTCTACCATCTTATTGTAGATGAAAACATGATTCGTCGGTCGGCAACAATAATCCTTACTCTGAGAACCATCGCTTTCTTTTTCCCCCATTTGGCTTACGTTCGCACCACTTCTGCTTCGAGCACCCATTTTCAATGTCTGTCAAATAACAGAGAAAGAATGAGGTGTCCAATGAAAATATGAGGTATAGTATTCTGAAGTATGAGGTTTAATACGGCGATTGTTAAATAAAAATGAATATATATAATGAATAGACTTTACTGGGTTTACATATGCTCACCAGACACAACCACTTGTGACAAGGCTCGTAAAGCTTCTGAAAGCTCTTTTTTGGGAATTACCTTGAGTTCTACTGTTAAATGGGCCTGAATCGCCAATTTCACAAACATGATTCCCTCACTTCCCTTAGGTTTTTGAAGGTGTTCGCAAACTCATTGATTGCCTCTTCGATTCGGGATGAAACTAGGAACACTAAATCTCCTGTGTGAAGACGGACCTCAGGAAGGACCTATCCTGCTCCTACATAGCAATGAAATTTCCACAGGTTTCCAGCAGTCTCGTTTGTCCAACACATCCATCGCCAAATTTGTGACTCCTTGAACACCATCCTGCCAAACTCACTGCAATTATTTGTTGAACTCCGTATTTTAAGGCACGTTCCCCAAGATCCGTTTTCAATGGAGTGAGCCTTATACGTATATTACAACCAGACAATATATCTATTAATGATTTTGCCTTCTTATTTCTAATTGCATAATTCGAATAGAAGGAAACAATTCATAGGCTTGTATTTGCATTTTAACTTTAAATTTTATAAAAATATTTGACTTCTTAATGAATACATATATGTTTATTTTGCATGTGAAAGCGAATATCAAGACTCGAACATTTGCCCATAAAATTTTCGCAATGTACATTTCAAAACGTATGTGCGTTTCAAAGTGCCATAACATAAAACAAGAATGTCGAAACAACCGCACAAACTTTATAAACACCCTCACTTCCAATTCCATCAAGCATTTGAAGGCTTCGTTTACGCAGTCGGCAATAAAATGCTAACAAAATTTTGCATTCTTTTTCTAGTGGCTTCCACATCATCCAGTTCAGTCGGAAAATACTATGACATTATTTTCCCTAGTAACGATGCCGCGGCATTGTACAAAGATTTTCCGTTCACGAGCAAATACCCCAACTTAACATTTTGTTATCGCTTCAACCAAACCAATAAGTATCAAATAGTTTTTTCCTATGAGACGCGAGAGGAACGAACCTTTTACGTGAAACACGGTTACAAAACACTTTCAATTGGAGGCCTTCTTATAACGGAAATGTTTATAAAACCACCAAAGATAAATCAATTTGTTCAGTACTGTTTCGTAAAAATCTGTACATACAATTTTAGCTCTTGTTTTGTAAATATGTACAAGGAAGGCCGTTTTGTAATGAAATCTATTTCGAGCCCATCTAAAATCAAGGGCAGAGGTTTGCTCTATCTCGGGCAGACTTCAAGGTATTACAGTTTAAATGGGAAATTTCAAACTCCAGAAACATCTGTTGCAGGCTCTGTTAGCGACGTAGAAATATGGGAGAGAGCGCTCACCAAAGATGAAGGTAAGTTTTCTCTTTGAAGATATTTCTCACATAAGAAAATTTTCACCATCCTAAATATCGTATTACAAATCATCATCAGCCAACATCGGCTTCAATTTATTTAAATAAATAGCTTTTCATAATATATAGGAGAAAATAATAATAATAATTTTATTATATTGCTAATTAGAATACAATCAAATTATGATTAATATTGAAAAAATTCTACTTCAGACAATTTACAAAGGACTGAGGCAGTTAACTTCAGCAAAGCATTACATTACGGTTTCTCATTTTTCGGGCCTTTTGCTTATCTCGACGTTCCGGGATAAAAGTGATTCTCTTCCCGGGATATACTTAAGTCTGTTTAGAATTTATTATAAACTTAAAAAAAATCTCGTATAATTATTGTTTAAACAGGGTGACTCATTTTAAAGTTTACCCTGGAATATCTCGAAAACAAAAAGTTGGTATCGAAAAAAGTTCCCAATCAAATTTATTTGTCTTGGAGGGAGCAATCGAATGGTACTATAATAGATCCCCCTCCACCTCAGGGTGGGGCAGCAGACTGCACTCCAGGAGGTGAAGATACAGTTTATTATTACTGGATAACTTTATCACCAATATTGAAAAAGTAAATTTAATGTGTTTTATTCGAGAATTACAAAATTTTTTTTTATTTTTTGCGATTACTGCATCATCTATCTTGACTTGAAAATAAATATACTGTCATATCACTGAATTATGACCACCCGCTTAGTAATGGGAGTAGCCACCCTTCGCCGCTATAACTGCTGCTGGGCGTCGTGGCATGGACGCAAGAAGTATGCCGTATGTGTCCGATGGTATGGTAGCCCATTGCTCTTGAAGCGCTGTTCACAGAGCTTCGAGAGTCATAGGTAGAGGGTTCAGCTGCCGTACATGGCGATCAAGGTGCTCCCACAGATGTTCGATTGGATTGATGTCCGGCGAATTAGCGGGTCAAGGAAGCATTCGAAAGTCAGTAGAGTGTTCCTCGAGCCAATCCAGAAGGAGACGTGTCTTGTGGCAGGGTGCATTGTCCTGCTGGAACACCCCTTTATATTGCGGGAAGATCGTGAGCATGTACGAGTGGACCTGGTTCGCTACGATTGACAGATAGCCACAGGCATTCAAATTGCCCTCTAGACAAATCAGTGGACCTAACTGCTCCCTTCAAAACATCCCCAACACATGCACTCTACTCCCACCAGCCTGTTTCTGCCCCACAATAGCCTCCTGCAGTCTCTTTTCATGGCGTTCACGACGCACTCGCCATTGCCCGTCAATATTATGGAGCAATAAACCTCGACTCGTCGGAGAAGGCGACCTTAGTCCACTCTTCCTCTGGTCCAATGGCGGTGCTCACGTGCAAAGTCTAGGCGTCATTGACGATGACCCCTAGTCAACATGGGCGCAGCAACCATGCGTCGACTGTTCAGGCCCATCCGTAGCAGCGTGCGTTTAACGGTAATGTCGGATACACGTCTGTTGGCACCACTGTTGAATCTGGTGGTCAGTTGATGGAATGTGGCTCTCCTGTCACCTTTTACGAGTCATCGTAGGCGCCGCTCACCCCGTTGGTCGATGGCTCGTGACCCTTTACAGTGATGGCGTTGGGATGAGATTTCTGTCCCTGATGTCCACTGTTTGTACACCTTCACTACAGCAGACCGTGAACAGTTTACAAATCGCGCCGTTTCGGAGATGGTGCCACCCTTGCTGCGATAGCCTATTATCATCCCTTTTTGGATGTCCGTTAAATCCGGACGTTTCCCCATCTTGAGGCTCGTGCACCTGCCGTTTGATGCACCAGCTTTAAAGCTTTCTCAGCCTGTGATGCAAATTTTGCAATGGTTAATCGTTGTTGGGGCAAACCATGCGTGTGCCTTGAAGATGTGCTGGTCATAATTCATTGATATGACAGTGTATGTTCAATAAAAGTTACATAAGGGGAGGGTACTCTCACTTATTCATTCATCATCAAGAACGATGAAGCCTAAAAACTTGAAATTTGGCAAGTGTATTTCTCCTGGCTTCTAGGTTCTCGCTAAGAAAGGATTGTGTTTCTTTCTTCCTTTCCATTCGAGTTTATTTTAGCAGTTTCCTAGAAAAGTGCTTATGTGATAGGTTTGTCCAGCTGTCCGTCCGTCAGTCTGCAGAGACAATTCTACAATGCATTGCGTTCCAATAGAGAGAGTGCATGTAGTGAATTGCTGGATGAGACGAACTATCCTTGCATTGGGAAAAACGCTTGCTAAGCACTTCCGTTCGGCTCTGCGCGTGCTCTAATATTGAGATGGTGCGCGTGCAAGGTGCACGTGATTGACAGTTATTGAAAGGGGAGTCACTAAACCAAAAGAATTTTTTTATACGTAAGTAGCAAGTGTTTCGTAACTTGAAAACGAATTAACTTTTTCACACCCTGGTCACATCAATCCATTCATATGGGACAAAGCACGAACAAGTTCGAAGGTGAGATAGCCGGAATAGGTACCAGTATGATCCCCCTTAAAAATTTCCAATAACCAGATATGGCATGTAATATAGCAAACAAATCGTCACGACGACGTGTCATAAATGAATATATAAGAGTAACTAGTAATAGTAGATATTGGTCTAGTAGTACCTGTTCCAATAGTGCCGTATGTTATTAATGGAACTTTCAATGCTAAAATATGGCATGTAATATATCAAACAACTTATTAGAACGTATCATGAATGAATATAACGCGTAAATACGAATAGTGGGAATTCGTTTAACAGTACGTGTCCTAATCGTACCATATGGTACCGTCTTAACTTTCATTGCTAAGATATGGCGTGTAATATATCAACCATCTCCTTACCAGTTGTTTGGCCTATAGTTATCCATAGCTTATTGGTATCAAGAGTATATTACTGTTAGGCTTAATATTATCCAAAATTAATTACTGAGAGACATATTGCTAATTGGTAGTAGCTAATCGCCTGGTTCAATGGTAGATGATCGCCGGCTAAACAGTTTATTAATAGAATATGAAAAATAATAGATGCTTACACAGAACGCTTCAGCAATTGAGGCTCACTTCGTTTTACATTAGGTGGATAAGCCTACAAATTAAAATTTTTATTTGCTCAAATATATAAAGAATAACTTCACTTTGCATTTAACCTTTCACTTCTTCAAGTTTATTCGTTTAAATTCTCTCTTTACTTTAGTTTACTTAAATAGTAATTTACAGTTTAGTTTTCATATTTATATATTTTCTCTAACGTGTTTTAAAATGTAGGTTAATTCTATATATCCATATATGATGCGGTAACACGAAAATGTGCTCCCTTTATCCGCTTTGGCAGTAAAATCTTTCTTGTTAAAGTTAAATTTACCTGGAGCTGTGACGTCGTTGTTTACCATGGTCTATAGATATTCATGGTCATCGAGCTCCATTGTTAAAATGAAGCTAAAGTTTCTAGCTCCCGGTAGGGCGGGAAGTCTATTGAGAAGTGGCGCTGCATGTACAGTCGGCCTAAAGCTCTAGATTAAGAAAGTACGGCAAACCTTTTCCGCGCCGCCCGCAGCTGCTGATTGGTAGAACGGCTGTCACGTGAGTTTGTCAGCCATTGTTGGCCCAAACGCAGCGATAGATACCATTGAAATGCATGTGGAAGATGCAATTTAGATTAAATTTTTAACGAAATATTCGTTGATTGATCCTAAATTTGAATCCGAATAAGCAAAATTTCAGAATCCTTCAATCTATGCTCCTTGGAGGTTAATAAATTCGTTAAAATATCTGAAGAAGTAATAAGAAGCACGTACGTTTATATTATAACTTCACTTAATGTTATAGAAATGTTGCATTGTGCAATTCTCAGACTATCAGAAAATATAATTTTTTGTTGAATATAGTTCTTTTTAAGAAAATACAATTCAATATAACAAGGTTAAACTGTCTGTGAAACGTGGAGGCAAAACTTGAAATAAAACGTCCATGTTATTTTCATCTTATTTTAGCAAAGTTTCTTTATCACTCATCATTAAACTTGAATATAAAATATGAAATTGAATAACGAAAATTTGCTAGTTGGATGAAAAAAAATATAGAAAATTTTAACTATAAGTTTTGGATAGATTTTTTACGTCAATATTAAAAACCTCCATAAATGAATAAATTTCAAAGTACATTGCATGTGTAGTTAGTTTTTTGCAATTTTTTTTATAATCAAACGGTTAGTTTTTCCAAATTATAATTTTTAAAATTTTCTATCAAAATATAATTATCAAAGTAATTTTTATATTTAAATCAAAAACTTAAATTTAATAGTTCCTATTTTATTAAATTACATTTGATATTTTTATACTTTTTTTAATAATTTAATAATTTTTATAATTTAATAAAATTAAAATTGGTAAAGTGAAATTTTTGATATAAATATAAAAATTAATTTCATAAAAGTTTATTAAATTATATTTTAATAAAATTTTATAGAATTATATTTTGATAAATAAAATTACAAAAACTACACACAGTGTTTTTTAAAATTTATTAATTACATGTAAATCGTTTATTAAGGATAAATAAATAAAGTGAAAATAAATAAAGTGAAAATAAAAACTGAATCTGGTTATCATTAAACTGCCTCAACGTTATCATTATTTATATGTAAAAAATTATAATTGAAAACAAATTTTAAAGAAAAATCAATAGTTACAGAATTTACTGATTGCCAGTTATATTTCCAGACGATAATAATAAGAAAATTTGCGAAAAGATGCATTTAAGATGAATTTTAGAGGAAGCGTAACTCACTTTATAGGGCCATTTGGGCCAACAATGGCGGATTTGGTAGCAGACGACGAAGTTTGCCGTACTTTCTTAATCTAGAGCTTTAAGTCGGCCCATCTTAAAGCTCTAGATTAGGAAAGTACGGCAAAACCTTTTCCGCGCCGCCCGCAGCTGCTGATTGGTAGAACGGCTGTCACGTGAGTTTGTCAGCCATTGCTGGCCCAAACGCAGCGATAGATACCATTGAAATGCATGTGAAAGCTGCAATTTAGATTAAATTTTTAATGAAATATTCGTTGATTGATCCTAAATTTTAATCCGAATAAGCAAAATTTCAGGATCCTTCAATCTATGCTCCTTGGAGGTTAATAAATTCGTTAAAATATCCGAAGTAGTAATAAGAAGCAAGTACGTTTGTTTATATTATAACCTTACCGAATGTTATAGAAATGTTACATTGTGCAATTCTCAGACGATCAGAAAATATAATTTTTTGTTGAATGTAGTACTTTTTAAGAAAATACAATTCAATATAACAAGGTTAAACTGTCTGTGAAATGTGGAGGCAAAACTTGAAATAAAACGTCCATGTTATTTTCATCTTATTTTAGCAAAGTTAATTGTCACTCATCATTAAACTTGAATATAACATGAAATTTGCTGTTTGGGTGAAAAAAAATATAGAAAATTTTAACTATAAGTTTTGAGTAGATTTTTTACGTCAATATTATAAACCTCCATAAATGAATAAATTTCAAAACTATGTACATTGCATGTGTAGTTATTTTATTGTAATTTTTTTTTGTAATCAAACGGATAGTTCTTCCAAATTATAATTTTTAAAATTTTCTATCATAATATAATTATCAAAGTAATTTTTATATTTAAATCAAAAACTTAAAATTAATAGTTCCTATTTTATTAAATTATATTTGATATTTTATAATTATACTTTTTTTAATAATTTAATAATTTTTGTACTTTAATAAAATTAAAATTGGTAAAGTGAAATTTTTGATATAAATATAAAAATTAATTTGATAAAAGTATTAAGTTATATTTTAATAAAAATTTATAAAATTATATTTTGATAAATAAAATTACAAGAACTACACGCAGTGTTTTTTAAAATTTATTAATTACATCTAAATCGTTTATTAAGGATAAATAAATAAAGTGAAAATAGACTAAAAACTTAATCTGGTTATCATTAAACTGCCTCAACGTTATCATTATTTATATGTAAAAAATTATAATTGAAAATAAAATTTAAAGAAAAATCAATAGTTACAGAATTTACTATTGTCAGTTATATTTTCAGACGATAATAATAAGAAAATTTGCGAAAAGGATGCATTTAAGCCGAATTTTAGAGGAAAAGTAACTCACTTGATAGGGCCAACTGGGCCAACAATGGCGGATTTGGTAGCAGACGACAAAGTTTGCCGTACTTTCCTAATCTAGAGCTTTAGGCCCATCTGCGCCTGCAGCGCCGCCCAATTGGCAGATAGAAACTTTACTTTCATTTTCAGTTTCAATGAAAATCTCTATCGCAGTTACGGTCGGCCTTAGTGCGATCTATGTGGCACCTGGCGCGATCTGTTTTCCTTAGCTTCTCGAAACAATGGAAAATGGAAAATGAATATCTATAGACCGTGTTTACTTTGTTTAATAAGGACTTATGCGATTGTTCCGTGAATCAGCACCAAGAATGACTGTAAGTCTTTCGCGCGGGAACATTGTGTATCTTTTATTTTCTATATCCATAAATATTAAAAAAAAAAAAAAAAAACACATTTTTTTTTTACGAGCTACTATCCCTATAAAAATACGAATGTCGTTTACAAAGTCATGGCAATTATTTTTTTTAAGACTATGGATAAGAGACGCATGTATAAACCGGTTTTTCAAAAGGATCTTTCAGCATGACTAAATGATAATACAAGCAGAACAATTATTTATAAACAACAAGAACAATAACCAATAGGAATTAATACAAAAAGAACAGCAAATAATAAACAAGGTACAGTACAACCAATGAGAAAATACAAAAAATATCATTATTTGATAACATTAACGAAGCTCTTCCGATCAGGGAGATCTATGAGGCTTCGATCCGCGTTGAAGAGTTCATCTGTTGGTCTTCTCGCAATCTCTAGTTATTCGAGGAAATTTATATACCTATATTCACTGACATGGTGTAAAATCTGAATTAGGATTTGCACCATGGCCAGTCTTGATTATGTGCTGCGCAAATCCTGAGCCTTCTGGTTTGTGGTTTTTGACACACTGAAAGTGTCCTTTTATCCGCGTAGAAATTCTCCAACGCGATTGACCGACAGTAAAACTGAAACACTACAATTATAGCAGCCCCGAAAAAAAGTGGTTTAACTTGAATGCAAATTATCAGTAAACTGAAAATTTGCATTCTGGTGACAACCTAAATGTGTAGAGGTTGAAGTGGCATAGTTAAATTTTAAATTTACGAATCGGGATCCATTACGTTCATTCAGGGTCTGTATGGCCAGAGGCCGACGAGTTGGGTCCCTGGATGGACCTGGATTCACGACTGTTGTATGATGGTCGCAGCAGCCGGGGGGGGGGGTGAAGATGGTCTATCACGGATGGTCACCCATCCAGTGACTAGCCGTTCCTGATGTAGCTTAACTTCACAGTTGTGTTCAGTGAAAGCCCACCAGGCCACGGCCTCCCCCATTGTGCTATTCAAATGCTATGATGGGAGACATTAGAGAGTTTAATAGAGGGCATATTGTTGGAGCTCTTCTTGCCGGTACAACAGTGATCGAGAGCTACAGTATCACGGGTCATGTCGGCATACCATCAAGAGGTACAAACGACATTCAAAAGGAATAACTGGAGGCAAGGAATAGCTGTCTGAAAGAGATGTCCACGTACTAACGAAGACTGTATCCAAAAAACGTAAAACCACATTTGCTAGAGTGACCGCAGAATTAAATACACATCTCAGTTCACCTGTTTCCACCAAAACTGTTCGTCGTGAGCTTCACAGGGTCAATATTCATGGACGGGTTGCTATACGCAAGCCCTTGGTGAATCCCACAATCCAAACGTCGAATTGAATGGTTCCAGCAGCACAATTCCTAAACTATGGACGGCCTGAAACGCGTAATGTTCTCTGATGAGTCTACCTTCACTATTTTTCCATATCCGGACGTCTGTATGCGTGGATTACCCCTCACAGGTTTAATATGAACGGTTTAATGCCCATAGTGAAACATGGAGATGGATCTGTGATGGTTTGGGGTGCAATTTCCTGGCATTCTCTAGACCCATTAACTGTTCTTGAAGGACACGTCACTGCCAAGGACTATCGGCATAGGTGTATTTACACTTTCTTGCACACTTTTGACAAACGTTCATGATTTCACTGAAAGTCACCCACATGGGTGGATTTACACTTTCGTGCACACTTTTGGCAAACGTTCATGATTTTCACTGAAAGTCACCCAAATTGGTGGATTGGTGCACTCCATGTTCCAACATTTATTCCCTGACATGTCTGTGTTTATCAGGATGACAATCCACCAGTACCCAAAGCAAGACTGGTGAAAGAGTGGTTTGATGAGCATCGAACAGAGGTTGAGCATCTGCTATGGCCTGCACAGTCACCAGATCTGCATATTCTTGAGCCTGTGTGGGGTATTTTTGAGCAACAAGTCAGGAGTCGTTTTCCTCTGCCAGCATCACGTACTGATTTAGCCAAAGTTTTGCAAGAGGAATGACTCAAAATCCCTCTTGCCACTGTACATAACTTGTATCTGTCGTTTCTAAGACGATTTCATGCTGTATTGGCCGCCAAAGGAGGTCCTACACCATACTAATAAATAATTTAGCCATAAACAAAGGGGTTTCAGTTTTGCTGTCCACCCACTGTAAATACCAGGGCACGAACCACGTTTCAGTTCATAAATACCGGAACTGGATTCTTGCGCGATTTTGTCTTTGTAAGAGCCAAGCAGTCTTCTAAGGGTGTGGGTACTCCTGTAGGTAATTTTGACACTGAATCTTTTTGGGATCTTGTCCAGGCCTTTGAATAAGGGTCTTTTGTATGGTAGATACCTAAATTTTTCTCTGTAAGGGTCCAGTTTACCTTAACTTCATTACCATAACCAAATAATTAGAAAACGACTGCGCCATCCGATTACTATCGGAAAAAATGTTAATTAACTAATTAACAATTAATATTTAAACCCAATACCGAATCTTACATAGTAATTCTTCCACACAAGTCCGTGCCAAGAAGGGCGAGAATAGAATGAGGGACTCAAGTTTTTTGATTAACAATAACAATGAAATTTATTCATAATAAAAAATAGAATGAAAATAATTGAAGACTAAAATATGAGTTTGGAACACTAAATTCGCTAATCTGATTAGGTTACAGTAAAGATGAATTCTAAACCATAGTATAATTAACCAAAGGTAACTAATGAGATTTTATAAAAAGAAAACGCTTTTTCATGGCCAAAGGGAAAATATAGATCATACATACTCTCTTGACGAAACAAATGGTCTTTCTTCTTTGGGATTTGGGCTCATTGATCTTCTACCGATGTTTGTGGCTCAAATGGAAATCTTCGAACGTGATCGCGTCATTTTTGGGGACAATACTAACTGAATTTTACGGGGAAACTGTCATTATTTAAGTTGGGTCGCAACTGTGATATCTTTCATTAAAAAGCCTCGTTTATCGAGCAAAATTAAAGTTAAACTTTTGCACCATGATTAGAATAAAATAAAGAAAATAACATTTTAGCTAAAAGAATTTTGATGTTCCCTTCATGACGGACGCCCGTGAGCCGGACATGGATAGCAAAAGGGTTGCTATCAGTCGGATTACAAAGATCCAACCCCGTCACTTACGCTTCGGTACGCCCGCACATGAGAGGGCAGAAATTGGAAAAAGCCACTCGTGTTCCGGATGGTGCCAGATCCCAGAGAACACTGAATCTCTCAAAA
Source organism: Rhysida immarginata (assembly GCA_023313115.1). Taxonomy (NCBI): domain Eukaryota; kingdom Metazoa; phylum Arthropoda; class Chilopoda; order Scolopendromorpha; family Scolopendridae; genus Rhysida; species Rhysida immarginata. The sequence goes on from JAHWFO010021229.1 coordinate 354,429, forward strand.
TTACAAGTACCCTCGTTTGAGAAGGGGTTTGGAAACGACCAATCAGCGATTGATTATGTTGTCAGAGATCTAGAATTTTGGGGTTCAAAGGGAAGGTCAAAATTAAAGCTAAAAGCTTGTTTCTGGGGTCTTGAATAGGCGTCAATTCGTCTGACAACCACTTGCAACTCCAGATGTGCGGGTGTTGCATGGTAGAGGGTCATTGGTCAGCTTTCTGCTGCTCTTAATTGCCGTTGGAGTAAACTTTCCTCCCAGGGCGTTTTTGATCTCACCCCCGCGATTCGTTCTCCTTCCCAAGCTGGTTCGCATCCTTTCGCCAGTCGTAATTTACAAAAGACTTCTAGCTGCCTCAAATAGAAGGGTCAATCCCTAATGGCTTATCCCACAAGTCCCGTCATCGTTATTCAGAAAAGAGGGATAGATGCTAAAAGCATTCCACACACAAGCAATAAATAAAATCAAGAAGGGAGGGAGACATTTCCTCAGACAAAAAAGAGATTCTAACTTACAACAAAATTATCTATCCAATTCTAGAAATTTAATAAAAGAGGGATAAATTCTCCTCTGTAACTCGTCTTTAGTTCAATAATGCTCAAATAAACAATTAGATGCTGGTAGTAAGCAGAAATAAGAACAAATTAATATTCATAAATATATTCTCATTTAAATAAGCATGATAATAAACTGGGACTCCACATCTCTTTCAGGAACAAAGGTCGTGATATTTTGTATCTTTTCTCGTCTTTTCTACTTCTTGATAAAGGAATCCATGATGTGATATTTCTATACATTTTCTACTCTTTCTCCTATTGATTAACCTTTGAAGTAATCTGCAAGGCTGAGGAAGGCGACGAATACCTTCAGCTGCTCCATTGTTCAATCTGGTAATCTCCGTCGCATTTTGTTGGCGATGTCTTCTCGTGCAGGAAAGCCTCTCCCACGCAATAGAGCTTTCAATTTCGGTATCAAAAGCAAACGCAAGGTGACAGATCAAGCGAGTAAAGGGCATGGTCTAGTACTTACCATCTCAACATTCAGACTATTGTGCTCAACATTATTACTGCAGAAGAATTTTATTTTTGATTTTTACTCTTTCTCCCTTGTCTACAATATTTCTTGAGTAGCCCATGTTACCCAGTAGGGTAACGACTGAAATGTATGATCCCTATATCGTAAAATATTTATTGCTTTATAAAGACCCATCTTGTTTTATATTTATAAACAATAAGACCTAAAATGTTTAAAGATATTTGTATAGTGCTAATCAATCGCTCTGACGTATATTTTCATTTTCCTTTATTCCTATCAACAGCAATTCAACTATACATGTACCGGGTGAGTCAGTCAATTTCTGACCATTTCACTCAAATGACGTGCATTAGGGATAAACAATTGAAAGAATATGAGCGCCATATCGAATTTCTACATAGTTGGAGTTTGTATTGTTGCAACGGCGTTGCATGAAAATCGTATTGTTGAAAAATGGCGCCCGCTTTATCAACAGAGCAGAAATGCAAGGTTGTCGAATGGTATTTCGAGACAAAATCACCTGTAACCGTGCAAAGAAAGTTCCGGAAGGAGTATAAGTGTCGAGACGCACCAGGCAGGCAAACAATCATAGATTTTGTCAAGCGATTTCGTGCTACTGGATATGTTACAGGCAAGAAAAAAGGCGGGAGCGAAGCTCGTGTTCGAACGGCCGAAGTTGTCGAAAATGTTCGCACAAGGTTGGTCGATACCCCTACCAAAAAATCTGTTCGCCGCCTATCCATTGAAGAAGGGCTGTCTTATACCTCGACGTGGCGAATTTTGAGAGAGGATTTACACCTGTTCCCGTATAAGATCCATGTTTATCAGGAAGACAGAAACGACAACAATTTGCGATGGAGTTTGGAGCAGAAATGGAAGCCAATCAGGACATTGTGGACAACCTGCGGGTGTCAGATGAGGCCTTCTTCCATCTGTCAGGTGACGTTCGTTTTTGGGGTTCTTAGCACCCTCATGAGATCCATAAGTCACCTCTTCATCCACGAAATGTTATGGCTTGGTGCGCGATTTCCAAAAGCGGCATCATTGGTCCGTTTTTTTTGAGGGCACCGTAACTTCACAAGCTTACCTTAACATGTTGGAAACCTTCTTCATCCCCGAGATGCGAAGGAGGCGTATACCGCTTCGACATCAATGGTTTCAACAGGATGGGGCTAGGCCTTACACCACTAAGCAAGTGCTAGACTTTCTCAATCAGAAATTCGGAAATCGTATCATTTCAAACAGGTTTCCAGATCGATTCGGGTGTGGCTTTCTTTGGCCCCCTACGAGTCCTGACCTAAACCCATGTGATTTTTATCTCTGGGGGTTCCTTAAAGACGGTGTGTTCACTACAGCACCAAGGACCCTAGACCAGCTGCGACAAAGCATCGTCGACTGCTGCACCCTTGTGGATTCAGAAATCCTGGATAGAGTTATGAACAACTTCACCATTCGGCTGCGAGCAGTTCAAAACGTTCGTGGTCGCCACATTGAGCATATCATCAAGACTTTTCCACAGGAATAAAAACTCCGAACTGCCTAAAATATTATACTGAAATGCTAAGTTTGTAAACATTAATGGATCAGTAAATCATAGTACTGAAATGGTCAGAAATTGACTGAATCACCCTGTATATTGTAAATTGTCTACAATTGTATATTTGCGTTGCCGTGACTTTGGAAGTGACCCTCGCATGAAAATTATTAAATAAATATTTTATAAAGTATTGCTTTGAAACTTTTATATCTTTAACTGCAGATAGGAATACCTCAGAAGCTAAGTATGGGGAACATATACAAGGTGTTCCAAACACCATGCCCAAACAACTCGGAGTAATACAAATATAAGACAGCCAAAACTGTGAACATAAGGATAGTAATAAAAGAAGAAAGTGGTTTCCTATTCTACAAAAATGAATTTATAAGACTCATATGTACATTTTGGAGCTCTGTGTCTCCATCAGTGGAAAAACAAAAAATGAGACAGTGCTCTTTCATCACTTTTCTTTCTCACTGATGAAGGAAACAGCTTCGAAATGTACATGTGAGTTTTATAAATTCATTTTTGTGAAATAGTGATTTTTCTATCTTCTTTGTTGTTATACTCAGCGAGGCAGAGAGAACATGGATGAACATATTTTGGCAATAAACCCATAGTAGAAAATGACTCCGCGGCCAGATACGGAACACGGATTATAAAGGGGATATCAGTTACCATAAATGATGGGAAACGGTAATGTTTCACGATCATAAAAAATTTAACATCAGAGAATTTTAGGCTTACATTAGAGAACATGCTCGAAATGACGCCCGTGATTCTACTTCAGGCCTCACATCGCATGTACTGAACGATTCAGGAAGAAGTCCATGCAGGCAGGGTCAGATGACTTTGGTGGCCAGTTATTGTGACCTGAACGGCCGATTGGGAAATTTCTTTGGAAATCTGGCCTCCACTTCATCACGTACCTCAAAATCAAATAGGAAGGCGTCCCATCATGTTGGAAGAACATGCTTCGGCAAACTAGCAATGATAGGTTTTCAAGGAAGATGCAGTAATCCTGCTCACTTAGATCAGCAGGCACTAAATACGAGCAATCACTTGTTTATCCACAGACGTTAAACTTGTATCGCTTTTGATATGAACGAACAAATCCTGCACATGTGTGATTACGTGAAGAAGTTCTCGCATAAACAGAGCCATCAAGGAAGAGGGTGGAACGAGTTTGAGGCGCATGCCAAGACCTTTGCTGACGGATGGCACGCGATAAAAACGTCGGAAGCGCTGTCGTCGCCTTCTCAACGACTTCAAGAGCCATGGCAATTGCATTGTCATCATTTCTGATGAAAAAACCTTCACGATCAACAAGCATAACGACCGCGTGGTCAGTTTCGGCCATGATATCTCTTTGTGACTACAATCAAGCAACCGGCCTCACTGATGAAGCTCGGCGTCGTGGCGTCGAATGGCATGAAAATGCCGCCAACCTGGTTCTCGACCGGTTACAGGCTTACCGCGGCCGACTACAAGGACATCTTGACCAAGAACGTTGTGCCCTGGGTGAAAAAGGTGACGAGGAATGCGGACTACGTCTCTAAACAGGACGGTGCCCCGGCCCACAGTACCAAGACTATTGAAGAGTGGTTGGGGTCGAAGGACTTTCGGCCTTCTCAGTCGCCCAACCTGAATCCCCTTGACTACAACGTATGGACGCATATCGAGAGCAAGACCTGCAAGATCCATCACAGCAATGTCGACCAACTGAAAGCATCTGTGAATCGCGCGTGGACCGCCCTGATGTTTGTCTGGACTTTAGACCGCGCCTAGAGTGTGTACTTGCCACCAATGGCGATTACATCAATTAATATGCATTATGTACACACCAACATCAGTTCTGACAATAAAAACAGTGTCTAACAGCATCACACACGTAGTTATGTCATTTTTGCGGGGGTCCCCACATGTGTAACAGAATTTTTGCAAAACCCGATACGCTTAATGTTGGTGTGTCTGCAACTTTTTGCAGTATATCATCTTTAACAGCCGCAGGCGCACAATACATTGTCGCCCATGTTCACAGAGAAAGACGGAGCTTTCCCAATCCTGTTACCAGCTTCATACATCAGATGGCCAATTCTTTATTAGAGTATTTCTGTCTGTTAGTCATGCCATACGTTCTGCTAACATTTTTACATTGTGCAAATAATGGTTTATTCAATAGTTTGTACTATAATTAAAATTTCTCAATCTTATCCCCGCCTTAGGTGATCGCGGAGTCATTTTCGAGTGTGGGTTATAGACGTAAACTGTTAATCTGTATCCTGGGCATGGCGTTCTGGGATACTTTGTAGCTGGACAAATATCATGAAAATTTACAATAATCTGACATTCTGATATAGCCTTTCCTAATGAAACATTTCAACCTTCACTTTCAGGAAGAAAACAGCTGAATGCGCTCAGTGTAAAATTTTATATAATTAATATTATTTCTCGAAAACTGCAAAGATAATCACCTACATCATTTTATCTCCTTTTCAGTAATAGAAGTACGAGATAGAAACTTCACTGGGCCGTCTTGGGATTCCGGACGGGTACTGTCATGGATCAACGCCAAAGACAAGTGGACCTTGATTAAACCAGCAGTAATTGTGGAGAGTCAAGCGAAAATAGCACCGAAACCATTGCCTTTCCAAGATTACGACCTCGTCTTCCCTTCCAAACGCAGTCAAGCAGCTGCCTATCTCGAGTACATATTTCGATCGTCCTACGACCGTGTTTATTATGGCTTCAATGTAACGATGTGTCTTCGTGTCAACCACACAACTGATACGCTAACATATATCTCATATTCAACACTTTGGGTAGCCAATAATATTGTGGTTGAGGTTTTTCCTGAAAAGACAGAAATTTGGTGTAACGACAAACGACTTGATGTACCCACGCCATTGCCCATTACTGGAGAATTCGTACATTACTGTTATACATTAGATTTTACTAACCACCATGTCCAGATTTACAAAAATGGAGAAAAGTTAGCTGAGAAAACTGACCCAATCATTAAAAAGTACGGAATGTCTGACGGAATTCTCACACTCGGGCAGGACCAAGATTCTTACGGGGGGAAATTTGATTCGCGGACCTCACTCACTGGATCAATCACTGATGTTCACATATGGGATAAACTCCTCACAGATATGGAAAGTAAGTTTGATATTTAAATCGTTTGTTTTTTCTTTTCAGATTATGTACTCTTCAATACAGACAGATTTCAGTGTTATCTTGAACACTATTTCTTATAGTCCTTCTTTAACTCTCAATAACATCAGAATATTTGCCAAATCTAAAATAGTCCACTACCCCTGACTTTCAAATTAGATATGTACAATAATGGAATGGAGAGTACACAAGTAAGGGGAAAGTACTGAACCATTCTATTTTATTTATTCAGTATCTTGTTGAACCATTCTTGCTGCAAAAATCTAGCCATGTCAGCAGTAAATATTGGGCGTAGGCCCCTGGTCTTCAATCGATGTTCCAATTCGATTGAAATATGCCACTACCTGACGGATGCAGAAACTTGACATGCAGAAACTTGATCCTCGTTTCCAAATAATTTCCAAAAACACCCGATTGTTCAGAATGTCCGTGTAGGCCTTAGAGTTCAAACCATGTGCAAATCTATACCATGAAAAATACTTCATGCCTTGAATTCACGGTTTGAACGACGGACTCGAGTAAAAAGATGCTCCCCTGGCATTCGCCACACACAAACATGCCATCCGAGTGGAACAAAGTTCAGCGTGATTACATCACTTCCGCAAAGTATTGTAATGCAGACGATTCCTGTTGCCTTTTGGAAATCCTTGTTGCTGATATCTCGCATTTTTTTATGAACCTCGCACTTCAACAGCCGTCGGTTTCTATACCGTGGTCATTTCAGACAATTTGAAAATCTGGTTGCTCCACTCGAAATATCGGGTTAGGTAGTGAAACTTCAAACACTGATTCTGTGGAAACGGGCTTTTATCAATTCAAAAAAGGCAAGATTAGAGGCTATATCCCTCTCAGATACCAGATAGCCATTTACATAGAAGTTAGCCTATACAAGTATCAGAATTCTTTGCCCAAACTTAACAGGAAGGTAGAGAGGATGTATATGACACACATTGTCGGAAATGACTTAGTGTCCAACAACGGCACAATGAAAGATCACCTTACAGGCCACAAATGAAGAGACATGGTAAGATAACGAGAAATGTTCCACCTAAGGAAAAATTGTAACATTACCGTATTCTTACGAATAGATCCCGACATCGAATTTAAACTGACCCCCCTCCCTTTTTTTGGTCATTTTCATAGGAACGACATTCTCAAATTTAAATTGACCTCTATTTTGTCAATGTTCTGAAGATGTAAATCTATATGATTTTTTTTCAACAAATACATCCATTTGGAACACTCTGTATGCATACATTTGAATTAAGTTTAGATCCGTGCATAAGGCTAGAGAATTTTGGTTTGATCTCTAAAACCTAACAATGACATTCTGGACAATCGGATATTTTCTACGCTATGGAAATTATTTGGTAATGAAAATTGTTCCTTTCAGCGCGATAATGCACCGTGTCATGTTTCGGCATCTGTCAGGCTTGGCACAGACATGGAGAATCGAGTGAAGACCAGGGACCTATGTCCGAAATCCACTGATGACATGGATAGGTTCTTGCAGCAAGAATGATTCAACAAGATATTTAATACATTAAATAACATTTTTCCCGTACCTGTCCGTTCCATTATTGTAGGGCGACTGCTTGATGGAGAAATTGCTCTTTGCTGACGACCTTGTCCTCCTTTGTTCTTCTCGCACTCACCTTCAGCATGCATTAGACTGGTTTGCAGCATATGTGAAGAGGCTGGGATAAAGATCTGTGTGTCTTAAACTGACGTTCTGATCCTTTCAAGACAGCCTGCTCAGTACGCTCTCCATGTTACGGGAGCCCCATTGAGACAGGTGGAGAAGTTCAAGTATCTCGGGATTGTATCCAAGAGTTGGATGCTCGGATCGGTCCAGCAAGCTGTGTCAGACGTGAACTGTGGCGATCCATGGTAACGAAACGTGGCTGGAAAACAAGCCAAGCTCACAGTTTTCAAATCTAACGTTCGATGATGTTGTCAGGCAAGATTGGCGCGTAAAAGTTAATGAATTGTGTAAGCATTTTCCTGAAATTTCACGATCATTGCTCCATGAAATAGTGACGGATCATCTGAATTACAGGAAAATATGCTTAAGATGGATGCCCAAAGTGCTTACCGACGAGCACAAGAGCAATCGCATGTTTCTGCGTTGTCGTTTTTGACTCTTTACACAAATAGCTGCTGATGATGAAACCTGGGTGTGCCATTTCACTCCTGAGAGCAAACGCAAGTGTTTAGAGTGGCACCATCCACGATCTCCAACAAGGTCGCACACGTTTAAGCAACAATTTTCTACGAAAATGGTGATCGAAAAGATCTCTTGATGGTGGATTTCATGCCCAAAGGGAAGACCATCAATGCGGACGCATAATATGAAACCCTTCAGAAGCTGCGTAGGGCCATCCAAAACAAGAGGCGGGGAATGCTGACAAATGGCATTGTTCTTCTGCATGACAATGCTCGCCCCCACGCGGCCTGCAAGACCAACGACCTTTTTCGGAAGTTCAAGTGGGAGGTTTTTGACCATCCTGCGTATAGCACCGACTTGGCTCCCAGTGAGTTCCATTTTTTCAGCAAAGATTTCTTGACAGGACAACGTTTCGAAAATGATGATCGTTTAACAGATGGCGTACAGCACTGGCTGGCTACTTTGGCGGTAGAGATTTACGAGGAAGGCATAAACGAACTGGTTTCCAGATACGATAAATGTCTTAACGGCAGCGACTACTTTGAAAATTGGCACTACTTTCTAGACTGCCCTCGTACTATATCGATTTACACTTTATTTTTTTTCTTCCACTTACGGCTAACAATTTCGATTGTGACGAGATTCATGTATGGCTAGTACATCTTTCCGCCACCAGGTAGCAGCAAAAGCCAAGAAGATGCCAGCTGTCCACACCACAACCCACTTACCACTATCAGTGTACGAGCGGAGAACATGGATAGCGATCATAAAGGGCAGTGTTAGACGAGTTGGTTTCTCTGGAAACAGGTGTGACCACTGCAGAAATTTATAAGCGATTGATGAAATAGCGTGTGGATATGGAGAATATATACCTTCACGTAAGACTTCTACAACTAAGACTTAGGTAGAAGGCTGGAAAAGCGGGCGCGCATTAACGGAAAAGGGGACCAGTTCCGAGAGGAAAGTGACTGTCAACGCCAGCCAATATCGCCAGGGTAGAGAAGGCCTTGCAAGAAAACAGGTGAATCACATTTTTGGAAATGGGAGGCAGCCATGGAACGGTCCAGAAACATTCTGCAGTGCATCATGCGTGGCCATCTTCAGATGGGGAAGCTGTTTGTCAGATGGGTTCCGAAACTTTTGACGGTATGAGATCACACAGCAGTCAATGAATGGAAGCATAAGGGCAGTCCCCTGCCGAAACTTCTGAAGAACTAAACACCGCTGTTCAGGCAAGGTAAAAGGTGCTTTAAAAGAATGAGTCCAGAGGGCTGACAGAAGCTACCATGGGAAAGAGTGCATTCATTTAAAGGGAGATTAGATTGAAGAGGTTGATCTAACAGCTGATGTGTATCCTGTTTGTACATGTTAGAAAAAAAGTAGTGTAAATAAATATAGTTCGCCCTTGGTACAAGAAAAACCGAGACCAACGATAAAGACAGGCCGCAGAGCTAAAAAGTCGCAACATGGGGGAATCAACAATGTAACCATGTGACATTTCAGCCCCGGGGTCTGTCTTTCTCGTTGGCTTCCAGAAAAACAAATACATTTTGAGCTTCTGAAGTGAGTGTTCATTCAAAAACAAATTTCCCGTTAACGTGCGCCACAAACAATGAAAATCGAAGGAAAATTGCTGCTCATTGTTAGTGTTTAAAAACTTCAGGAAAATTACATGCTATTGTGAGAAACTTAAAATGTTCACATATGCCCCTCCCTCCAGATCCCTCTACACTGCTGCTCAGAATTATAAGACCACCAAAATATTTCTGCTGCTGTAAACATAAGGAATTTTTATGACGCTTTCAATATAGGAAGAGTTACATAGTTACAGAAATAGATGTATTATGCTGTAAAAACAGAATTTACAAAAACATTTACGCAAAAAGTAGCACAAAGTGCTTTTTTGAGCTGGTCAGATATACATAAGATCACTTTCATCTTTATAGAAAAGAATAAGCTAGTCATAAGTTCAATAGGATGTTGCTCCTCTTTTAATAGACATTCTGCCATTCGATTAGGCATGCTCTGAACTAATTTAGACAGGTATTGTGTAGTTAAAGAATCCCATACAGCATACACAGCATCCTCCACCTCTTCAAGTAGCAAAAACTGTCTTTCATTGCCATAGATATTCCGAACCATGTAGCCCCACACTTTTTCGATAACGTTCAGCAGGTCACTGTAAGCATTTGACTCCATGATCATTCGTCCACTTCTTAGTCATATTTGATGTGTGGCAGGATGCATTGTCTTGCTGAAAGACGAAGTTATCACCACCAAGAAGCCATGCATACGCAGCCATCTGTTTATCGAGGATATTAACATAATTCTGTGAATTCATTGTGTTAGACACTATTAATAAATCCGTTGTTCCAGTTGCAGAAGTGGCTTCCCAAACCATGATTGAACCTCCATGATTTTGACGACTCATTTGAATGGAACATTCAGTTCGTAGGTCATGCCAATAATAATGAACTCCATCAGGCCCGTCTAAATTGAAGCGTTTTTCGTCTGTAAAGATCACCTCGTTCCACTGAACCTCTTCAGACATCCATACCATATTTCACGAACCTCGCTATCTATAAGTTCTGTTCCACGAAGCATCTTCCGACAGTATCAATTGCTGACAAAATGACATGGACGAATCCATTAGTTTTCAAGTAGTGTGGACGAATCCATTAGTTTTCAGGTATTTCACAAGTGGTCTTATATATATATGTGCTACTTTTTACGTAAATTTTTTTTTTAATTCTGTTTTTACAGCATGGATGAACTGTAAGGGGTGGTTACCATGAAACCAAAGTGGTTGTACTAGAAACCTGAGCACTGCGACTCATTTTTACAGCATACTAAATCCATTTCTGTAACTATGTAACTATTCCTGTATTGAAAGTGTCATAAAAATTCATTATGTTTACAGCAGCAGAAATATTTTGGTGGTCTTATAGTTCTGAGCAGTCGTGTATGCGCGCCACTCTCATTGTATATATGCGCCACTGGCTACCTTGTAGATTAATAAGTTAAAATACGATTTAATAATACATAAACTATTATAAATTTCAAATTCTCCATAAATAGAAAAAACTCATTTTTTTTTTTACAAGAATGGTCTTGTCTTGCTTTTATAATTCAAAGAACACCTCAATTTTACCTCTTTTGTTTTTATTTTTTATTTTTTAGTGAAGGCGGCCTATAACAGAAAGGCGACCGGAAATATAGTCAACTGGTACGAAGTTAAAGACGATTGGTTCCTGGAAGATGTTACCATGACAGAAAGCCAATATAGAGTATAACCTAAAAACTGGAAATTTTAACAATTTACAAGCCAATGCAATTTATTTTTTTTAAAAGAAAAATTAAATTGTGATGTTTAAAAAAATAAAATTTTAAAAGATTTTTAAAAATCTTATTAATTTTTTTTCATCACATTTGTATTAATTTTTTTATGCAAAACAATTATTTGTACACTAATTGTGTCTCAAGCAATGACGTATATTAAAGATAAACTCCGAATCCTATTGTTAACATCGCAAAAAGTGAAGCAAATTGAGCCATGACAGTTCTGGGCAGGAGTGAGCCGTGGAGTAATTAGCTGTCTGGCTGCTTTGTTTTTTGTCTTGGCCCGAGGAATAATTAATTCAAAACCATTCCTCAAAGTTGTTCTGCATACAACTGTACAAACAGACACGAAAAAGGATTAGGAATCATTTTCCACAAGCATAAATCAAAAATACTTAACTAAAATGAAAATACATAACTGAAAGACGATTGAAACGAAATTGGTGATCGGCTTGCGAAATCGGCTACCCTCATGTTTAGCATCATCTTCACTCACTTTCGGCCATGACAGTTCTAGCAGTGGAGCTTCCCAATTTGCTTCACCTGTTGCGCCTGGTTTCGGAGTCTATCTTTAATATACGCCATTTACTCTAACTGATAATATTCCATTTTAAAGATTTAGTTCTATATTCTGATAATATTTCATTTCAAAGCACGGTCTATAGATATTCATGGTCATCGAGGTCCATTATTAAAATGAAGCAAAAGTTTCTAGCTCCCGGTAGGGCGGGAACGCTATTGAAAAGTGGCGCTGCATGTACACTCGGCCCAACTGCGCCTGCAGAGCCGCCCTATCGGCAGATAGAAACTATACTTTCATTTTCAGTTTCAATGAAAAACTCTAGCGCAGATCACGGTCGGCCTTAGAGCGATCTATGCGGCACCTGGCGCGATCTGTTTTCCTTAGCTTCTCGAAACAATGGAAAATGGCCGAGAAGCCCATGAATATCTATAGACCGTGTATCAAAGACTTAATTTTTTTTCTGAAAACAATAGTATATTTCATATGCATTGTTATGGTAAGCTTTGTTACTGCTCTTATGTTTTGCTTAAGCAAGTGGCATGAGACAGCATATTCCTTTATTATCGCGTGCTAGCCGTGTGACTAAATATTGTGTAAATTTATAAAACCAAGCTTCAGAAGCAAATTCTTCACTATCTCCGCAAATCACTTCGCTGCCAGCCTGCTATGGGGCAACATCTGTAAACCACATCAAATCTAAGCGAGCTTCAAGCGACTAGAGTGACCCTTCCCCTGGTGACTTCCGGGGGAGGTTTCGCCCCCCCTCTCTCGAACTTTGTAACTTTTCATCATCACCATGGATAACATGGTGATGATGATTGCTGACAGCCCGTTTGCCGTCAGTGATTTCAGGAATGGATTGTATGCCCGAACTGGCATATCCCCTATGTTACTGTTGGGCCACCCCATTGTTTCGGTCTTGCAGAAGTTGTCCTCTACTGATTCGAGGATGCTCTGCAGACAACGAAATGTCGCAGATAGGATAGTGTCTGCCAACCATGTCAAGGTCGGGCAGACAACTATCCATCTGTTTCATGCTGATCTCAAGCATCTCATCGCGCATGTTTGGGGTGCTTCACCGCTGATGGCAGAATAATATCTGAAGGACTACTTGTCTAACTACGGGAAGATGTTGAAGGTATCCTACCCAGAACATCCTGATTCCCCCTGCAGAAGAATGGCGACATTCTGTTAGACATGAGACTTCAGAAGGACATTCCTGACTCCCTTGTGATACACGGAGAAAGTGTCTTCGTGTTCTACAAGGGAAAGAGGCAGTGCTGCTGGTACTGCAAGAAGTCAACTCTTGACAGTCAAGAAAAAGCGCATCGTCGGCAAGTACCATCGTTGCCCGGAGAGGACGTATGCATCACAAGCAGCCTCTGTGCCACCGTTTAGAGGAATGTCGTCCCAGCCGCCAACGATGATGACATCACCAGCTAAGCCTTCGGTGTCCACCAGACCAACTACACCTTCTCCATCACCTAGGAGGATTCGTGTGACTCTACCATCGTCGCCAGGTCCTAGGACACCGGGAAGGGAAATGCCACCTATCCTCCTCGCCCATCATGTGACGTTATATGATTAAGGGTAGTTTCTCTGCTGAAAACATCGCAGCTGACTCGTTACGCTCTGGATCAGTGTTTGCAGTGGGAGACTTCCTAGTCCTTCCTCCACCAGCGCTTTCATCGGTTTCGCATCTTGTGTCCTCACCGCTTAAGATATCGTCATCAGCTGGGACTTCCAAGCCATCAGCGCCTGTTCAGCAGAACCATCTTGCGATGCATACAAGCCCGCGCAAGAAGAAGCTACGATGGCATCGTAGTAGAAGGGACGGGATTCCTGCGTCTTCTTCCTCGAACGAGACAGCTACGCAAGCCAATGCTGCAGCCCTTCTTCCTCTTCGAGTCGGGTCCGATCCCCAAGACGGAAGACATCAGAGCCTCCTCCTACATCTGAGAGGCTTAAGTCTCTTTCGGATACAGGGCAGCTTCCGTAACAAAAATTTCGCAGTGAAGGTAATATCACTAAGCGTTCATTCCCTTGGTTCATCTTTTAAGAAATCGTCCTTCATCGCCCTGTTTAGGCCGGACATTCTTTTACTTCAGTAGGTGAAGCGCGCTGCTTCCCAACGACGTTTTTAACCTCCCCGCAGTCAATATCCATCAGGACAAATTTTCATCAACTCATCGTCGCCAATTGGGCAAGGTGTTGCCACCATCATTTTTCACCACTCCATCTTGGTGTCTAACTGTGTCTTTGACTGTGAGTGCAGGGTAATTTCATTAGACTTATTTCTATCTGGTCTTAGATTCTGATTGCTTAATGTGTTCTCTTCCTTTAAATGTCTTCTGATCTTGGCATTTCTGCTAAGTTCTTGTGTTTCCTATCAGAAACCATCACTTTTCTTCAGAATTCTGAGCTCATGTTTACCATTTCCATGCATGCAATTATTCCTATTAGGAGAATATATTTATATGATTATTTTCTAATGTTTTTAATTTTTTAATTTTAATTTTTACCTTTTTCAACGTAATTTTTTGATTAAAATTTATACTACCATTATCGATCGCCATTTAAACAGTCTTAACTTTAAATTTAGGTGTGATACTTTCTTTAAATTTAAGTCACCTTGCATTACAGTAAAAATTAACAAATGAAAAAGCTTAGAATTAATATTAAACGTAAAAATTCATATTAAAAACGGAAAAGAATTCTTTTAAAATGTTTCCAATGGATGGCCCTCTCCAACTATGGCCATCTTGCAGTTCTACCCTCCTTCGTTGAGGGAGTTTTACGATATAATAATTAGAAGCTTTAATGGAAAAGGTCTTTTTAAAATAACCGATGCAGAATTAGAAACCTTAAAAAAATTGACATTTAAAAAAATCAACAATTCCGAAATTCCACGTGAATAAAGCGACGGGCACAGCTAGCAGGGTTATTCAATACTTGGTAATTCACAATCTGTTCTCGGTGTCTTCAAAGAAAACTAGAGCATTCATCATTTAGTGTGGTCTAACAGTCACAGTTTCTTCTGTTGATACGCTTGCAACGTCGATGATCATTTGGGTCACTCACCACTTGCAGCAGTGCGCTGGCGAAAGCGATACAGCGCCAAGCGAATGGACAGCTTCCTCTACCGCCTTTCCGCTGTTTCTTAATGCTCTGCCAACTCTCCATAATCTCCAGTTACTGCTCATTTTTAAAGATTTTCAAGAAAATGCTAAGTTCTAATAACGATGGAGGAAATATATGTAAACAAGACTTCCTATACTAGCAAATTATTTTGTTTCATACAGTTACCAGCGCCATTCTAGAAGTTGACAGATAAATATTCCATATTCCATAATTCAACATAGTACTAACAAACGACAACCAATCTTCAGCCATAACCTACAACAATAATGGAATAACTTTTCATTGTTGTAATTTGTGCCTTCAATAACCATCGGTTCTCCTCGGCATTGGAGGGAGGGAGGGGTGTAGATTATATAAAAATTGCCTCCTACTTTTAGGTAAAATAATGTTTATCATTCAACCCCGTGATTCAAACGATGGAAAACATTCAACATCAATTTAAAAATCGTAAAAGGTCAAACAAAAAATAGTTACAGTAAATTGTTCAATAATTACAATAATTATACTGAAGAATATGTATTAACAATGAAACAAAGTAAACATCAAAAAGTGTATTAAATGTATAAAAAAAGAATAGAAAACAATAAGAAAGTAGTAAATGGTTACAATAAATTGTTTAACAGTCACCATGTGCAGGCTAACAGCAATGATGTCTATTAAAGAATAATATCGTTGACTTTTAGCAGATTAATTCATACTCAGTTCTTATCGTCGGCTAACAGCACTGATAGGCCTGTTATGTTCCCCATGGCTATGCTTTCAGTTTCCAGAAATTAAAAAAGTCCTTGCATGCCAGAGCAATGTAAACCATTCCGGCTGCCAATCGACAGAAGTCTCTGATTAACGGAAATCCATAAATCTCGTCGAAGTTTCGCCTCCAGTAAATTTCTCCATGCTAACAATCAATTCTAAGAAAAGCCCTAATGATAGGAACTCTTTGTACTGTTACAAGTTCCGGCGGCTTCTCACCGATTTTCAGAAATTGAAATTATGATCAGAAAATTAGAAAGCCCGAAGAACATTACATTTTATAAGAGGGTGGTCCTCGGCGTAAGCATGTAAGTTGGGTCCTCAAAATATTTTGTTAATGAAATTATAATCAGTCTTGAGATTAATTTTTGTGTCTTAATGAACGTTATAAAAAACTATTTTAATTGGTTGAAACGGTCCGTTTTCTCTAATTTTTATATTTATTACCATATCATTTTTAGAACTCTGTGTTCCTCTCACCATTGTTGATACAAACACGACCGGCCTATTGTTGCACAAACTTTGCCTTGTATTGTCTAGTCATGAGAGATATATTCCTGGCCCAAGCACATTGTGGGTGAGATACCTCCTGTACTTAGGCACTGCCATCATTTTGAATATTGATTATTATTGATAAATATTATTTTTTCGAAATCTCATATATACTAGACAATAACATTCCTCTTGCTTTGAAGATCAAGTGCTCAAAATTTCATCAAGAATCGAAATAAAACTGCAGAGTTGTATAAAAACAGTCTTCTTTATACAAGGTGTTTCTAAATTATTATAGATGTTTATTATACATGTTATTACTCGTATTATACATGTTTATTACTCAAAAACTATTACAGATTTTAACGTGATTTTTTTTATTCACAAAGAAAAACTCAAAAAGTTTCTTAGCCTCGCGTGAGTGATAATGAAACACGCGGTCAGCGTGTGATACCATTGTTGGCGCGTTGTTTCATTTTCATTTTCCGAGACGCAGTACACAATGGCGAGTGTTCAAGAAAAAGCTCAATGCGTGTTATGTCTTCCGGAATTTAAATCAATGATTACAGTTCAGAGAATGTTCAAAATAAAGTTTAAAAAGCATCCTCCAAATCTTAAGTCAATTAAGCTATGTCATGAAACATTTTTAAACACAGGCAGCCCGTTACATAAAAAGGGTGCTGGTAGACCTTCAGAGACACCACAGAGTAGAAAAGGTCAGGGAGGGGTACGATCGTAGTTCTCGTAAATCACTTCGCCAAGCAGCTCGTCAACTGGATATGCCTGACATCCGTACATAAAATAGTGAAGCACGGCCTTCGTCTTACACCCTATAAAATCCAGATGATGCATGAATTGAAGCCAGATGACCGACTGAAGCGCAAGAAGATTACTGAGGATATGCTCCAAAAAATCGATAATGATCCTACAGTAAACCGACATAACTGCCGCATTTGGAGCTCACAAAACCCCCACGTTCTAAGGGAGCATATACGTGACAGTCAGGGTCGGATTTTCCTATAGGCTAACTAGGCTTCAGCCTAGAGCCTCAAGATCAAGAGGGGCCTACATTCAAATTGTTAGCATTAAAAATGGGAGGTGAAAGGTCCTCATAAGTGGAATAGCCTAGGGACCTCTTTTCATCTAAATCCGGCCCTAGCGACAGCCCAAAGGTTAATGTTTGATGCGGTTTAATGCATGATCGAGTAATCGAACCTTTCGTTTCGGATCGAATGGACCTAGGTAGGTTGCAGCTGAAGACGCCTTTACCGCTGCAACCTACCTAGACATGCTGGAGAAGAACTGCAGCCCAACATAGTCTAGCAATAAGATGGAGCACCTTCTCATGGGGCCTGCAAGTTAGGCATTGCCTTGATACGAAGGGATGGGCCAATCACTTAGCCCTCTAGCTCACCCGATGCGAACCCTCTGGATTTTTTCCCTCTTCTGGAGATATGTGAAAGACAGTGTACAAAACCAACGCTGATGACATTAAAACTCTCAAGAATAGAATAATTGAAACAATCGCTGAAATCACTCCCGAAATGCTAGCCCGAACATGGGAGGAAATCGAGTTTCGCTTTGACGTCTTCACGCTATAAATGGGGGCATATTGAAATTTATTAAGGCATGATAAGAAACTTTTTGAGTTTTTCTTTGTGAATAAAAAAAAATCACGTTAAATTCTGTAATAGTTTTTGAGTAATAAGCATGTATAATATAGGAGATAATTTACAAACACCCTGTATATAGGATCATCCAAAAGTCAGGAACACTTTAAAGCTCAATAATTCGCATAAAAAGATTCTGTTTGCACAAAAACGATGAAATGAAGTCAGGTTTGTTTGTTTTTTTTGTCGTCGTTGTTTTTTTTTTTACCGAAAAAAAATTAATGCTTGAATAGTTCGGTTTTTGACCAACAGATGGCGTTGTCAAGTTACAGACGTCAGTTTATAAGGACATTTTCAGATGGTATAAAAAAAGAGGAGCACAACGAATGACGGAGGGTACAATGAACATTTGTAAGCCAATAGTTAATCCGACATCTTACGTCTGAAAATGTGCATAAGCTGATATTTAACATGACAATGCCATCTGTTGGTCAAACACCGAACAAGTCTAGCATTATTTTTTTTTTTCCTGGAAAAAATATCGGATTTAATTTCAATCGTTTATGTGCAAACAATCTTGTTATCTGCATTCGAGTGCGAATTATTGAGTTTTAAGGGTTTTTTTCCGATTTCTGGATCAACCTGTATATAGAGATTACCTTTTATATGCTCAATTATGGTCTACATACATCGATATATGTAGATTACTTCAAGCACATTCAAATGGGCACTTAGAAATATTTAAATTAGTCCATTACCAAGGTAGCGTACCTTTTAAGGATTGAATCTTTCAGTAGTGTCTCACAGAACTTAACCATTTACTTCATCATCAAAAATACCGAATACGTAATATTCAACTCGTAAAGTAACTAAAGGATTCTTTGCACGATTAACTTTTATTTTTTTGAAAATTGAGTACCTCATTTTCAGTTTTTCTTATTTCAGGTGCTTTCACTTTTAATAGAATAATTATATGACAATTCCTGTTAAATAATAATTTTATTCATTCTGTTAGACTCTGCAGAAAAATCAGGATATTGAAAAGATATTGGTGATATAGGCATGAATTTTTCCTCAGTATCCTATCATTAAAATCATTAATTCATTTGTGCACTACTGCTTCGTTCCGTTGGCTTCACCATGATAAAACAACGAGATACATTTTAAATGGAATTTACATTTCAAAAGTATTATGCATTCGTTTCGAATTTAAAAACAGCCAAAAGAAACGGTTGAAAGACGAAGACGATGACGATTTTTTTTACGCACTATGAATCCAAAGGGAATATTGCTATGCGTATAAATTACTCTTTATAAGCGTTCGATAGCATTCACTATCAGGATATTTACTTTGAAACCCCCCTCCAACATCAGCCAACCATTTTCTCCAGCAGTATATCCTAACCAATCAAATACACACTTTCTCTAATTCATTGGACGACCCCCCTCCCTTTTTCAAGCAAATGCTTCGTCAGCTAACCTGTCGTTGCACCTGTGTCATCGCAAGGGTCGGTTTTGTTCATGCCACGTGGTCCTTATCTCGCGTTCGATACAGGTGCCGATACAAAAGGACGTCCATGAATATGTCTATATATATGCAAGATCAACAGAAGCTCCTCTCTCCAATGTCAATGCGTTTCCACAGGAAATAAAAAATAAACTCCGTGTTGACTCAGTTTTCCTTCCTTATCATCACAGTGAATTGTATTCAAACTTTCCCTTTCTCTATAATATGTCTCTCGTTCGTTCACCCATTAAAACTGCACTGGATAGTCTAGACATAAAAAATTTTTGATGCCTTCATCAGTTATCGAATTCTTTTTTTCTTTTCAAAAAATAAAATTCCAGGGGTTGCTTTTTGCTGTCATGATATATGAAAGATCAAAATCATAAATATCAATTGAAGAGAGCAATCCATCACTTCTAATAAGCGAACATCTGTGGATGATATCACTCAATGACGGCAAACACAGAATGTTTGCATTTTCGTTTTATAGCATTAAAGAAAAAGAAATTCTCTCGAAATATATAGCAAGTGGTGAGGGCATAAACAAGTAAAATGAAAAACGGATATCTAAGTTTCCACTGTCCTACGAGGAAAAAAGGTGCATTTCCACTGAGTAAACATTATGAATAAAAAGTAATTAATACGTTGAGAGTATAATTAAAAAGATCTTTCAAATCCTTAACTAAAAATTGAATAAAATTAATTAAATTACAAAATACAAAAGCAACGTGGAGCTCATTTTTTAATGACGATTCATAAAACGTTGAATTCATTATTTTCTCGGTGTGTTTTTGGAAAATTTGGACGAGTCAGATAACACTGAATTTTGGAGAAACAAAAATTGAAGAAAATTATCCGAAGAAAACAATCTAAAGAAAAATAATTCGCGGAATTTCCTGGCTTCCCTCATCAGGTTACAATATTGGCTATAAACTTACAAATTAAAAAATAAATATCATCATTATAAAGTCAGCCAGTCCTCTTCTTTAATTAGTCTGTACCAAATTTCCACAAAATACAGCGAGAAAATAATGAATTCAACGTTTCAATCATCACGGAAAAAGAACTCCTAAATTATAACGCAGTGTTTTAACGTTGTTTTTCTTTTCCCCGAACTTTCAGAAGATTGATCTATACAAGAATGGTGAATTTTTGGTTCCTTTATAAAAAAAATTAAATAAATAAATGTTAATTATTAATTTCCATTTAACCTTACATTAATTCTTTTATATAGTATATTGGTATATTTCGTAATTTAATTTTTTTTATTTTATTTTGAGATTTTGAAAGATATTCTTAGTTGAAATTTGAAAAAAGTTTAGACATTATCCCAAATAACTTATACAGGAAGCTTAAGCTAACTGACAGATAAGAGCTGAAACTCTGAAAGATTTCTAGGAAGATTCGAACCGACATATAGAGAAAAAAAATCAATAAAATAAAAATTAATTTAAAGGCTAGTTTGTTCCTTGTTTAGATCTTAAAATAAAGAACAATACTTTTCCATTACAAACTTTGATCTCTAAACGATATGTCCCTATATAGTAAAACTTAAAAATTTCAATCTGAAACTTCATTTTAAAAATATATTCATCTGTATATTAAAACATGAAAAAAATTTCAAATTATTAAATTAAACTTGAGGATTATGATATAACAAAGCTAACTATAAGAAGACAATTAAATTAACCTCATAGAAAGAAACAAAATAATGGAAAATACAGATTAAGCTAAGTGATGAAATAATATTTTTCCATAAAATAATAAAGTACAGATGGAAATTACTATAAATTTGATGAAAAATAAATTTGACCACTCGAATTTTTGTAGGTCCAAAATTTGTAAAAAAAACTCATGACGACTTCTTGTACAGTAGGTCCAAACATTGAAGGTTTTTCCCTAGACGAACTCTGCCGGATAGTAATGAAAATGAGGTGCAAAATAAAAATAATATTAAATGTAAAAACCATCACAATCACTGTCTGTATTTATACAGAATTTGAAGGAACATAACATTGTTCCATTTAATTTATAAAATTTTCAACTGGCTGTGAAATTTAGTTTAACATCTGAATGAAATTCTTCTAGGAAGAATGTCCAACGTTTGGACCTACAAGAAGTCATCCTATCTGCACTTTCTTATTTTATGGAAAAAAAATTATTTCATCATTTGGAAACAATAAATTAACAAATAATATACAAGGTATCTCAAACCTTTTATGTTCAAAATTCTACAGATGGTAGAGTACTATAAACAGAGTCGTTTGAGATAAGGAATGAATTTTGTATACTTTTATTACTCCCTGTTATAAGGAATAATTCTGTATTTTTGTAATGGAATATTAATGATAAAAAAATAAAAGAGAGACCTAAAGTCTGTGCGAGACAGAGACGATCAATTAACGAGACATGGCATTTCATTGTTTTTCGCTAAACTTGTTATATTTATTACGGTGGCGCCGTCTGCAGTTGTCGGCTGCAACTCTAGAGACACTTCATGAATGTCGTCACAGAGATGAGAATTAAATGGCGCCATTCCAAGTAGACGATTTATTTTTTATTTACTTTTTCATTACACAATTTAAATTTCTGAAATCTCATAATTCACACATTGGCAACAGAATGCTATCAGTTTAGGCAAAAGTAAATCAAATTTAGGAAAATTTCAATTAAAAAATTTAATAAGCGTGTTTTAAAAAGCAAGTAATTATTTTCTACAACTGTCAAGAACTTGCCTAAAAACGTTTGTGAGAAAGATTAAATGAATGAACTGTGAGAATGAATGAAGTATAAATGATCTTAACTATGAAGTTTCAATGCCTCCCATAGTTACATTCAGCAAAATTGAAAGTAAAATGCAGAGGCATTCGAAGAAATTCTGTAACGATCGCTGGTAAAATGAAATATGGTGGAGAACGTCTCGTCTTGCAAGTACTCAAACATGCGACTCTTACAATTGTTAATAGATCGTCTCTGGCCTAACAAGCGCTCAAGATGGAAAAAAACGAAACTAACTCTCTTGATGACGTCATTGGGTTTTGTTGCCCCCTGGAGTTGTCGGCTGCAACACAAACCTGCGCAGAGAGAGATGCGTATAACACAAAAATTCCTCAAATTTCAGGTCTCTTTAATTGATCGTCTCTGGTGCGAGACAACTATGTCCAACGAGAAAGATAATCAAGGATGTTCGTGGGAAATCAGTTTTGTGATGGTTAAAAATTGGACTTTTCCTTTTACTAGTTAAAAAAAAAAGTAATATTAAATAACAAGAGCCTTTCTAATATCTTCAATTTTAATTTTGCTACATGATCTCAATTCTAGGTACACATCTAAATTTAATAGCCTTGGTCACTTAAACTACTCGGAGTAAACATATGTATAAAACAAATAGTCGGAAATGCATATTCCGGCACCAGGAGATTTTGAGCAAGTAATACGTGTGAGGAACGTTTTAGTAAGCTGCTTTCGTTTTCAGAGCAAATAAAAAATTTTTTATTCACAAGCAACTTACACCTTATAGCAACTACTTACAGCTCAAAGCAAGTGTTCAAAAGTGGCGACACCAGTCTCAATGCATTACAACGGCGCGTGACATCTTGCCACATTCTTTCAAATATCCATGGTGTCTTTTGCACTGGGAGACAAGCAGCTTAGCTCCTGGCAAGCAGTATCGCCTCGGGTTCTACTGGGGTTTCCACTTGATGTGCCTCCATGGAAAAAATCCAGAGAAGTGAGATCTCGTGGCGCCTGGAAAATGCATTTCCGACAATTGCTGCCCTATATCAAACTATCAGTTTACAATCCTCTACGATCTGCAGAATTTTGACCCTAAAGGTTTGAAGCACTTGTATAAAAACTGGATATAGAACATTATAAAACGAAGTATTATCCTAACAGATTGCATCAAATGTGAACCACATCATCTAACTCTTAGTGCTTGTCATATTACAGTTGTGGTAATAGTCATGTTGGTAATTTTATCTTTAACCTCTTGTAATCTAATTGCAAACCCTATTTACGATAACTACATAAAATCTATTGAATGTTCTAATATAAATTTAGTGAAATCGGTTAGATTAATACATTTACGCTTATTTTATGGTCTTGCAATAGCTAATTTTAAAAAATATTTTATCATTCGGTTACCAGAGAAGGGACAGAATCAAGAACTTAGGAGGGAAGGATGTAGAATTTGTTTTCAAGCCCCATTTTCAGGTTCCTATACCTTGTATTCTGTGTACTTTTTAATATTTTTCACATATATTGACAAAGCCAGAGAACTTCACTATGCTACTATATTCACGAAACTTTTATTAGCGAGGTTTAAAGATTACGAATCTATCAATGAATAGGTTATATTATGAACAACTTTTATGACCGTATCACTACTTCGAGTTAATCTGAAAGTTAGAACGAGAAATGGTATTTTAACGTTTCTCTTTTGGATAACGAGAGTCGTATGTTTAGGTTTAACTCTGGGTTGCCCAAATCGCACTTTAACCCGAGGTAGTGAATACGGTCATTACGAATTTTCACATAAATTTCTGATCTTATTAAGTTTTCATACTTCTGAGAGTTCACTGGCATCTTCAAAAATAATAATAAAACACGCATACATTATGACAAAGTGGCAACGTTACTTGCAGCTAAAAGCTCCTCACTGCTCTGTCTTAATCTCTCCTGGAGAATACAGAAGTTATCTACACTATATGGAGATTGCAATCTATAAATGTATTATCTTCTACCACGTCAATCTATTGTTAAAGAAGTCACAGAGATTGAAACTAGAAAAGAGGACAAACGATCGTGTTCCTGCTTCCTCTTTATGAAGCAATGCAAATATCTTACTCAACTCCTATTATCAAGTCACAAGTGTACTCCGAAACACAATCAGTCACAACTAACATATTCTGATTTTTAATATTAGAGACAGAACAATGAAATCGTCGCAGAGGCCCCGCAAAGGCGACGCCTCTCCGTCACCGTCTGCCAGTAGAATCTCCGAAGTCTCTTTATTTCATCTTCTGTATGGAAGAGGAGACAGCTGACGGTGACTCAAGTCCAATTACCTTTCACGGTGGAAATAATCGCGCTTAAGAGATCAATGAACTGATTGATACCCAGTGCTTTTGTCTCAACTCCCCCATTCACAACCCCTATTCCTAATCGTCTCCATGTCTGAAAGATAGTCTAATTAACAAACATAGAAATTATTACATATTTTATTAAATAAATACTAATAAAAAATTATTTTCTCTGGTTTTATATTAATTATACATAAATTAATTGAATTATGCTGAAAAATAGAAAAAGATTTCATAATTAAATTGATAATACGAAATATATATATACAAATTCTGCAATATTTTATCTAATTATGGTTCTTGAGGAAAATAAGACAGCGCTCAATGGTTGTCATTTGTCTATTTCTGCGTAAATGAACTTCGTGCTGTTTGCTAACTTATCTCATCAATTTTATTAATGGCTTTATAATAAATCAATCAGACTATGACGACACGAAAGCATAAAACTCAAATACATCTTAACTGATATAGAGACAAAAGATTCGTTATGCTCGGATAAAACTTCGTTATCTGCCTTAACTCGCAGCAGACGACTGTAGAAGTATTCAGAATCTAAAAATTCTTGCCTAGATGCTGGGATATGTGTACGGCCCCTCGGCGATCCTTTTTAACGGCATTCAGATACGGAAAGGGAGGGAATTTCACAACTTTTCACAACTACGAAATGTCAGATGTCTTAACTTAATATTATCTGCAGAGGATGTTAAGAGGGGAGAAATCACTTTCGGAAAGGAAACACAAGACTCCCTTCACGTGCAAAAGATAACTAAAATACCACGTCCGCAAAACGGGGAAACCAGTCCGTCAATTGTCTATCGGCACTCAAGTTTTTTCCGTGTAATAACCGAATTATTTTTAAAAATAATTATCACAATGACGTCAACATACAAACATGCATTCTATTGAATAATAAGCTCAAACGTATTCTACTATATAATTATCAAATCTTTCTGATTATCTTTTCATAGAAACCGCTTATCTTAAAATTTCATTATCACTAAACATAATTCATTATTTAGTTAAATTTCAAATTTTTCAAAGTAAGGCCGACAACTTGACTATTTGCCTCCAGATCTTGAATTTCTAGATTTTTATAAGATTTCTTTAAAAATTGAGTTTCTAGCACCCTAATCTCATAGTTGCACAAGTAACACCAGATAGGCTATATTTGGGAAAAAATTCACTTCAGATGGGTTATTTTCAAAACTTGATACGTTTTGGTACATAATGACTCGTCAGCTTTCAGTCAAATAAATTTTTCAATAAATTTCAACATTAAAGTTCGTCAATAGTAGAATAAATGTGGCAATAATAAGTTCATAAAATATAATATAAAGACCCGACTAGACGATCGTTTCGATTTTTCATCATTTTCGAGGGTTAAATGAGGTTTTAAATTTTTATTATATTATTGATGACCTTTAATGTTGAAATATATTAATGTTGATTAGAAATCTTTTGAAGAAATTGAATAACAAAACAAGAAACTTGGCTTAATCATTCAAGTTTTTATTTTGTCGCTTTCATGATGCGATACACTGATGCCAACGAATAATCATCTAAACACTTCTTATAGGCACTTTAGCCTTAAGCAAATTTGAGCAAACTCTTTGTTCGATATTTTTATCCATTTCAAATATCGCAGAGGATAATTGTGGTCGACTAAACCAACACGGTCAAAATCAACAAACTTGCCGCGTCAAAACCCTATAAGTATTTGACTGAATGTATAGTAATAATATTTTTTTTTATTTATTTAAAATTTATTTTAAATAAATAAATAAATAAATAAATAAATAAATAAATAATAATAATAACAATAATACGCATTATGCATTCTGCTGGGAACAATATACGTCGTCGGAATAAATTTATACACACAAAGGACTTTATAAAAATTTTTTGGGACACTTTGTATAATACGCATAATACGATGTTTAACAATAGAAGCTTCCAAAATGTTCTATGGAAGCAAGAATAAGATGTATAATATAAATTAGAAGACACAGTCTGTTGCCAATATGTTCTACATAGTGGAAATGGAAAGTATTATACAATGAAGGTCTTCTCACTAAATTGGGTATACTTAATTTTTATACAAACTAAGTTTTTTTAAAAAACAATAATCATATTTATAAAAAAAATTAATACAGATTATGAATGATATCGTTAAATATCAAAGGTGATGCCAATTGTTTATTAATAACGTTTGCATAACAATACAGCACATGTTCGAGCAAGTTTTCACCATCTGTCTGGCTCTGAAAAAGGCCGCATATTGGAGCCTTGACATGGAAGCATTGTACGATGAGACTGCACAAAGAGTTATTATGGTGAAAGGAGCGATGGAGATCCAATTGGATATTACATTGACCTACTAGTTCTACCAATTTATCTCTTACAGAACATGTTTGGGATGCGTTGATAATGCGTTGAGTTCATATTAGCTCCAGACTGGGCTTTCAGGATGATGGCAGGTTCCTCAAAACGACATTACCAAACTATGCTTTAACGCCATTAAGAATATGCCTTATATTAAACTTGGTTGTTTGTCAACTAGGCACAGTTTCCAAAAAGCCAAATTTCATTCATTTGATCCAAATAAGCTTGGCGATGACAAGAAATGTAGGCCCTGGTGTTTATTATATGCAAATCAGTATCGTCTCGAAAAACGGCGGTTAATTTTATCTTCTGCACAATCGTAAAGGCCACTAATCGCCATCCCGCGAATCAATCAGGTCCTCACTCCGAAACATTACACAGAGTAATATTAGAAATTCACAAAATATTGAAAAAAAACTCCCAATGAAATAAAGAAAACGATAGGATTCTTTGAATGAAACCTAATGATATGCAAAAGTTTATGAATAAGCTCAGCCAGTTTAATTATTAAATCAACCTAATTTTGTTCTCTTTCTTTGAACCGAAAGGAAGTCGTAAATTGAAACTTAAAATTTTTAAGCATTATCGATTAAGAAATTTTACCAATCAAAATTAAAATTTTAAAATAAACTTACAGTCAGAAAAGATCGGTGGTCTTGTGGAATGGTAATCATATGAATGATAATGTTGGATGTTTCGGAAAACTTCTAAGTTATTAAAGTATTTTCTCAGCACTCGGGTTGCCATTATGGAGATTTATGTTTGTCCTGTATGAATGGTAACCAGTTAATTTCAGTAAAAATCATGAAGGCAGCAACACACAAGTTCCATTGTTTTGAAGATTTCAACATTAAAGATTATCCGAAAATCAACTGCAGATAGTTTTCCACGTAATTATAATAATAGCCAAGATTTAATTTCCAAGATGAACGTTGCCAGATGTACGGTTTGTCGCGTCTGAAAAATTTGTGAGACTGGTCACGTGATGTATTTGAATAAAGTAAAATCCTTACGGAAGTTAAACATTAACTTATATGACAATAATTCCATGTCCATTTTCTTCCTAATTAATTGTGGAACACTGAAAACCAAACGAGTTGCGAAATAATTTTGAAATTCCTCATGTTTCCCTACCCTGGTTTTCAAAAGTCGACTCTACTGAAAATCGGAATATTTTAGTATTAAAAGTACAGGCAAGGAGATCGCGCACCATGTGAATACATGTTTGTTATATCTTAGACGATTTGTAAACTCTAAAATTAAATAAATTATTAGTAAAAAAAAAAAATACGTATCGCTCAATCAGTTTCAATTTCATAATGTTAAATGTTAACATTTTTCTAAAGACGACAAAATATACAAATTTTGGTAATCTCAAAAAAACTTTATTTAAAAATTTACTTAATAAAATATGTGCCGTTTGTATCAGTAGGCTCAAAATTATTTTTCATTCGCCACAGTACGTCTCAAAATTGTGCATCATTTATCGCGTGGAGGATACTTGTTGTATGCTCCTTTTGTGTACCCTTGCACTTAAATGATCAGGAACGACTGGGTGTTAACCTATAAATAAAGAAAACATTTTGATTATTTTATTATTATTATCATTTGCAATAAAGAAAAAAATTAATAGAATATCCTCACTGTGCTGAAGTCATAGGATAAAAATCTGAATAACGTCGTGGTTTTCCATTCCTTTTAATCATAGAAAATTCTGTGAAAAAAGTTTCTTCCTAAGAAAGTAATAAACAATTGAGAATTTTTTAAAGAAA
This sequence comes from Rhysida immarginata, assembly GCA_023313115.1. Lineage (NCBI taxonomy): Eukaryota > Metazoa > Arthropoda > Chilopoda > Scolopendromorpha > Scolopendridae > Rhysida > Rhysida immarginata. The sequence continues at coordinate 382,939 of JAHWFO010021229.1, forward strand.
TTTTAATATTTTTTTGCATTGCTACTTCTAGAGTGTAAAAGAAATCAATAAATGATTCCGCCTAAAAGATTAAAGACTGCTCCTATTATGTCAAAACCTCTGTAAGAATTTTGAGAGTAATTTCAGCACTAGTATCATAATTTAGATTTCCATGATTCGTGCGGTAGTTGGTGTACCATTGATCAATTAAACAAACGGTACGGTTTTAAGCACCAGCCCTGGAGTATAGAGCAGCGCAAATAGTCTATGAACCGATAGGTCTATTTCCGCACTATACTATACGGGAGGCAAATTTTATCGTCCCGTTTATATATTTTCATCCCGAGATTGGTTATATCTGTTTAAAGTTTGGCTGGAGTCCATTAGTCGTTATCAACAAAATAAATTATTAATAATTTACGATAGCTTGACATTCAATACAATTATCCGCTTGCAACATTATGGAGGTACTTGTACCAAGAGAGCAACCAGTAGCAAGCCATACTACTCAATTCGTAACAAATTTGGACTGAACCTTTTCGAGCATCTGGACGTTCACGTTACGACTCTACAAAATGAAGAATGAGCTGGTGGTTGTGTTAAAGGCCGGATGGATGAATGTACATTTGTAAAAAAAAAAATAAATAAATAAATAAATAAAAAAAAAATTTAAAAAAATAAATTTGCGTGCTCATACAGGTATAAAAGGATGAAGGCGATTACATGGTATCATTGCAAAGCGGAAACGTAGCATGGGAGAAAACGCAAGCTTAATGGCTAGGTGAAATTATTGGGTGTTACCGATGTGGAAAATCTTTTCGTGACATTTCCGTGATATTACATGTGCACTGTTCCACCATAAATGATATTATTATGAAGTAGAAATGTTACGACCAGGCCCACTGGCAGACAAGGAAATGAAGCGTGCTGAAGAGGATGCCATGGGCGTACCCAGGATTTATTTAGAGGTGGGGAGAGGGGGCAAGTCATATACATATGTGACAAATTATGTGGAAAAGTGCACCAAACATTAGATTCATATTTGCTGAATAAAATCGCTACCAGTACTCCAAAATTTCGCCGTGTATGTCTTATTTTCAGCTAAAAGTTAAGTATACAGGTTTACTTGATTTGGAAGGGGGGAGGGCGAAATCAAAAAGGAAAATTTTTACATACTGGAAAAGCTAAATCTTTTGAAAAATTGCCATTATACTTATTAAATGTTACATTTTTCACGAATCAAAACGAACTTTCCAATAAGGTCACGAAACGGGACGCAGTCTTTGAGAGATTCTCTATCCGCTATGTGTATCATGGTTACTGTTCTATCGACTTCCGAAATCCCGGAGAGACTTATGACGCATCCTGTACTATCTGGAGAGAATATTGGGCGAGTGCTTAAAGATATTGGATTATCTCCAAAATTTAGACAATTCCATGCTGCTCACATTGGACAAGACCCATTCTTGTTTCATCACGTTTTGGATTCCGCCCTTAAGGCGCATGCTGTTCATAGTTGGAATGCTGCCATTTTGAGGAACTGGACAGTCTGCTTATAGTCAGAGATTGGATCTGAATCCCACAGAACATTTATGGGATGAATCGGAAGGTCGGCTGCGAGCTAAGACACATCACGCCATGTCAGTAACAACTGGACATAGTTGCTTTGGAAGAATGGTGCCTTTTTTCAACTGCAATTTATCAAAAATTAGTGGATTAGTCTTGGATAGAGAAGCTGTTGTCGTAGAAGACGGCGAGCTTAGACCTTAATAATTTCTTACTTCTTTGCAGGTAAAGCCAAGTATAAAGGTGCTCGGATACTATTGTTCATGTTGATATAGTGGATGTTCACAATGGTCAAAAATGAATAGCGTTACAGCTAATATAAGGTAAAATAGGTGCCTAATAAACCTGAATTAATTTATTTTAAGATTTAACCCAGAATAATCGAGCAACGTAAAGGTCGTGTAACTTTACATTGTATTTACCCCAAAGAGCACTACTAAAGTAATGAGGAAAGTCAAGGCTAACATCGAAACCGCAAATCCCAAAGCCCAGTACAGCGTTGCCATCGGAGTATGAATAATCACAAATTACTGTCACGTCATATCGCAAAGCTCAAGAACAACACAAGCGGAAATTTTATGTGGAAATTATATGTCGCGAAGAAACCTGGCGGGAGAGATGTGGAAAAAAGTGGTCACCTTAAAGAAGCATGGATCTACTTAAGCGATCAACCCAAAAAAGTGTGCACATTTACCCCAACGGAGACTTTGTGCAACAATGCAATGAAACTTTTTCTAAAGGCTTTTCTTGACCCTGGATAGCTAGAACGGAAAATTAACGCTGCGCAAAATATCACCAAAAGCAAAAATTAATGCCGCCTACAATCAGGTTGGCCTAGAAACAGAAATCAGCGCTATCGACTTCAGTAACATTCCGATGAAGTCGCCAGATACTGCTCCTATGGACTGTTTTTGTTCTACCCAAAAGGGTCTGGGAAAATGGACGACCTCGAACATTAGATGATCTATGGCAGCGGTTTTTCAATCTTTCCAATACCGCGTACCACTAAAGTAAAACAATTTATAGCCGCATACCAATAAAGGAAAATAATTCACAACACAGAATATACTAGGTGTTTTCTTTTCTGCTATATAAGCCAACGCTTCCATCAACTTCATCAAAAAAAGACAGTACAGAGAATTCTCTGTTTCATAACGCAACAAAACATTGCCAACAACCTTTTTTGGTCCTGAGGTCTCCCCGTTCAAGTACCACCAGTTTACCTATGGAAAACTCCAATGAAATTTGTCGTGCCATAGCTAAGATGCAAGGCCAATACTTAGTACACAAGAAATAGTGGCGCATGGGTTTCAATATATAAGCATTTCAGTTTCTTTTATATAAACATGAATCAAGCCGATATAATAAAGGATGCGAAAGGTCAAAATTTGACAAAAGAGAACAAAGCCTCTGAATTTTTAATTACAAAAAAATATTTGGACGACATTCTTGAGAAGGTTGTTCTATCCTTTTCCTGATATTAAGCTATTTTGAGAGGGAAATATAAAGTGTAGGTGGAAGTTTTCAGAATTTTGAAGGGCAGGTTTTAATGCCTCCTAGCCCATCCTCCTTGATGCTCCTCCGATTCACAATAATGCAGATATTTTATTTCCTTTATCAATAATTCAATTTTATCGCTTTCGTCATTCATTTGGGACATTCAAATGTAACAGATTTTCATTTAGTCCAAAGAATAATAACAAAACCATAAACTTCCATTATAAAATAAAACTGCGTTCAATGGCTTCTTAATAAACTTAGCAATCTCGATAATCGGCTTATATTATCTATCAAACGATAAATATCAACAAGCGATAAAAACAGAACCTCCCAATTTTCCACTCCCCATTTTTAACAGCCAAGTGTGAAATGGAGAGAGAGAGCGAGAGAGAGAAAGAGAGAGAATAAGCTGACTGAATGAGCGGCTTTACATATATATATTTTGTCATTCTTCCCCACCCTCGCTTCCTTACGTCTTTTGAAAGCGTCACATGCACATGTCAATGGATAATAATTAATCATGAGCTCTAGCTATTTAGCATTAGCAACACCTGCGAGCGCGACACGAGTTACCTGTTGACCACCGTTCGTCTGCGACTCGGTGCGAGAACAAAGTTAGGAGCTTCCCTCGCACAACACACCTGTGGTATATTAAACAGAAAATAAAAAATAGAAAGACCGAACGAGGAGGGATGCGCGTGGGTGGGTAGCATTTTTTTTTTTCCTTTTCGAACTACGAGAGACCAAATGCATCAGGGTCAGTTTCGTGCTCATCGTCTATTGGTCTACTCAGTGAATGGTGACTACTACGACCAGGTAGATTAACTAAGGTAAGATAGGCAGGTTAATTTCTCGCTCTCTCTCACGCACTCATTTCACTCTAAGCGCCCGCACCAATCATCATCGGAGGCAACGCCCGCATACTTTTATCGCCAAGTGTTCGCAAAAGAAGGTAAAACATGAACTGATAGTGATATAACAACGCTTAGAAAAATTTGTTGTTTTTATTATTGTTGTTTGTTGATAGCATAATGTTATAGGAATAGGCGTTCTCACTCTCAACTGGGTCAAAATACGTATCTAATAATGATGAATAGTTGAGAGAGAGTGAAAGCAAAACACTTGAATAAGCTCGTGTCAATACTCAAGATTCGTATGTGAGGCAGTTACTTTATCAGTTTCATACACTACGTGGATGAATGGCGTCTTCTATTAATCACGTGCACTCAGGTAAGTAAGTTAACATATTGTCTTCTCTTAATTTATCTCTCAGTACATATTGTATTCGATCAAGCGATACTTGTATATCTCCGATGATAATAATAATAATTATTAATATAATAATGATATAAATAGCAATAATCCACAAATGATTCATCATTCTTCTTTAGAAGAGACTTCGAACTACGATTCCATGCATCCACCCGCGCAAAATACGATTCCATTCTCTGTTCAAACTTTTATTAGAAGCCGAAGTGATTGCATATGTAAACATCTAATTAGACATATAAAGAGATAATTTGATTACCTATCTTTGGAAGTAATTTAATGGTCCCAGAAATTATTCCCACTCATAACATTTACTTTAAAAAAAAAAAGCGAAAAGCTGGTCTTGATCTGAAGCAGGCTTGTAGACGTGGAAACCATTTCCGGGCTTCAGAAGATTGCGTGGGCGTTCCATTAGATTTAAGTGAATACATCATTTAAAGCATCCCGTCAATAAGCGCATTATCGTTTTTTTATATCTGCTATTTATTATTTTTATAACAAACTTTCCTTCTTCCTTTTTCCTCGCAAAGTTCCATTTTAGCTTACAGGGAGTCGCAGTTCATCCTCTGAACTCGCAAATATTTTCTATGTTTGCATTAAAGAGATCCACTCGAGATAAGATATAATTTTAAAATTTACACAAAATACGAAGCATAGGTATAAATCAAACAGAAATATATGTTCGGAGTAATTGAAAAACAGCTGGGTTATAAAAAATAAATGAGCAGCCTAATAACATCAAAGTAATGTATACAAGGTTGTTATTTAAATGGTATAACTTCAGAAAAATTATCAATTTTTCAATCAAATCGATATTTGATTCCCTCAGTACAAGCAATAAATCATTAGTAGGTTAATACCATAAAGATCACAGATCCATTGTTATCATAAAGGATGTGTGACCTTATGCTTTATGTAATGGCAGCGTGGTCATTCCCCGTAGCTTGGCTCAGGATTTAGACATTTATGTAATAGAGCACTTAGATGACGCACGCAAATATACATATTCGAGTTGAGCATATCTAATCAATTTAAGCAACATTTTACTTATACTGCTACCAATTTTGCTATAGGTGTATCTTTTACAGAAAAAAAAGTATTATATAAGAGTATTGAAACGAAATATATAACTCGTTTTTAAGACAATTTTCCCTGTAATAATTCCGTTTTGCTTGGCCAGTCTTACTACTTGATATTTGTAGCAATTATTCAAATTTCTGACCATTGAAAAGAAATGAAAGTTAACACGAATTCTGAAAGACAATGAATTTATCGCATACAAGAATTATTCCGATGATTGATAACATAGGCCAACAAAAAGTAACTTTTTAAAAATTTTTTTAACGTAAAGAGCTGATTCTTAGGTTTCTTTTGTGCTGAATTAGTTTTTTTCTGTCACCCCAGATTTCTTATTTGTCAATGAAATATTTTAAGTTATTCAGAGTTTGGGGTCTGATAAATTTCCTTGTGGCCCAAAAATTTGGATACTTTAAAATTGCGGCCGCTTCTCTTCACACCCATTACTTTAACATTGCAATCTCTATCTGCATAACTTGGAAACGTGGCCTGATAGAAATAAATCTAAAAGTAGATTTGTATCAACACACTAAAACCACAAGAATAAGGCAAATTCATTAAAAAAGTTTTTTTCATCCTTGGCTTGTTGTGTTTTTTCTAGTATTTCCAAAATTTTTATAATTTTCAAGAATGTTTACTATTTGTTGTAGAAAAAGAGTAATTAATTCTTAATTAATTTTTTCATTCTTTAATTAATATTATCCACATGCTGTTTTACTGTTATACTTATTAAACTTTATATTTATAAAATGCTAAAATAACGATGATATAGAATAAAAACTTGTATATTCCTTCTTAAATAAAATAATGGATCAGAATAAAACGCATGTGCACAAGCCGAGAACCCATAAAGACATGCAAGTGTTCATCATTTCCACTTAAGAAATATGTTAAAAAGGAAAAAATAAACTAAATTAATTATAAGAACTTGAGTATATACAAAACTTGATTCAGACCTCCAATCCTTCAGAACCTTCTTCAAATTCTTATCCACTTCAAAACAATTACAAGATCGTCGAACTATATTTTCTTCACTGAAGATGCTGAAGATGTGGAATTTTGAAGGAATATTCTTCAACATCTCCAAATCCCTTCTACAAGAACAACTTCAACTTGAAAATTTTCTTTTAATCTTCGTTTCTTCAAGAGCATCTTCAATTTTCTTTACCAACATTAATTTCTTTTTCAAGATATTCCTTCAAAATTCCACATTTCTTCAACTTCTTCAGCATCTTCAATTTCCTTCCACTAGATACGATGCGTGTTTTTAAATTACCGTTTAGATATAAAAAAGGGCAGTTTTTAACACCTTGATTTTTATCGTATCGTACGACCAGCTTCTGAATTCCATCTTCGTAGAAATCGACCTCGGGTAACCCCGAGGCAAAAAATCCACACGTGCACATGATTTTTTTGTTTGCTTGAACTTCAATTTCTTGGGTGAAGTCGAATGCCTTCAATTCATGGATCGTTGCTTTGATTCCTGTGTAACGTGAGCAACCCATATTTCGTCACCAGTGATAATTTGGCTTAAAAAGTTATCCCCTTCAACACGATGCCGCTTGAGGAAAGTCGAAGCACTGCTAAACAATTGGTTTTGTACAACTCCATGATGGAGTGGTTAGCAAATCAGATGGCCGATTTCTATGAGGATGGAATTCTAAAGCTGGTCGTAGGATACGTACGGTAAGTGCCTTGATATAGGTGGAAATTATGTTGAAAAGTAGATTAAGGTCCAGAATTTCATTTAAAAATTAAGGCGTTAACAAATGTCCGTTTTTTTTTTATTTCTAAAACACCCCTCATATTTCCTTTTGCAAAAAAAAAAATCATCTCTTATAATAACTGAACTGTCTCTACAATACTAGACTATAATTGAAGACTATTATTTTAATTCATTTTATTTAGGTTAGGTTAGGTTAAATTAGATTAATCCATTTTATTAATCTACTTTTTATTATAATTTATAAGGACAATTTCTACTTTAAGTATTAATATAATGTAGAACTTCTCATTTTATTTCATTTTACTTTAATTATTATCATTATAAAGAAGAATTTTTTAAGTTAACTATGAATATCATAATTATAATGTAAATAATAAATTTTAAAAGAGCATAAATTTTCTGGAGTGCAATAATCATCAACTCTGCATCAAATGTATCCCACCAGTAAATGAAAACACCATTGGCTAGTCCACCAGTGTTACAACTAAATATTGATTCTCAAGTGGCTTTATTGGTTGTTTTAGAATTTATTTTATTATTTATATTATATTTATATTTAAGAAGGAATTATAAATTTTTATAAAAATAATTATCAGTTACACTTGATAAAATTATATTGACTAAATTTGCAATATATTTGTAAATAAAATACCGTGAGATTCCAGTTTCACGGTAAACAGGCTAGCTTAAATTCCTAACGGTAATGCAATACACGCATTTCGAGAGATTCGTTTAATTCGGGAATAATCTTCAATAATTTTTTTTTTTTTACCAAATAAACTGAATTAAACTAAATCCCAACAAAAGTTTGCTGAAATCGTTTCGATTAAAATTATATCTAAGTTATAACTAAACAAATACTATAAAGAAAATTTAACCCCGCTAATTCGCGTAAAAATATGACGTCGATAATCCAAACATCATTTCCTGATTTATTTCCGTTTTACAAAATTAAAACAGATTTGAAATTCTAATTAGACAACTTCAGAGAACAATTAACGTGTCACGGTTGTCAACATATTACAGAAAGTGATCAATCACAGGGACAATCCTATAACTATCTACAAAAATAAAATAAATCAAAAAAAAAATGGATCGCTTATCATTAGCTTATTTTAAAATCTTACTTCTCGCAATACCCTCATTTGCATCTACTTAAGGTCTTTTATCCTTGCTATGTTTATATATTAAATTTCAAGCTGTTGAGTAATTTTCATCTAAATTCAAGGCCACTGAACTGCAATGATAGTGACGCAATTAAGGAAATCGTTTTTTTTTTATTTTTTTCGCCTTTGTTTTTATTTTCATTCTTAATTTTTATATTTCACAGAATCTCCGTTGGTTTTCTCGGAGAAACAATCCTTAAAGACAGGCAGGATCATCGATCAAAGGTCCATAGACTATTGGGAAACAAGTCATCCAATAGAGAAACAGGGAAGAAAGGAAGGAAAGAGGGGATGAGGATCCACGAGTCCTTGTGACCGCATGTAAACAACTTTTATAATCGGTGACGAGATAATTTTTCAATCTATCTTTGTTTCCATTTAAAATCAGTAAATAACTTCTATAAAAGAGATACTTATCATTAAAAAATAAGTAGAGCCTATAATGCATCTCCATAATACCTTTCTTCTGTCCAATATAAAAAAATATTTAATTCCACATATTTTATAAATATAATAATAAGCGAGTATTTTAGTGCTAACCTGTGAATATTCCTCAGTATTAAACGCCAAATTTGATAGCTAAGCTTTGCGATAGCGCTTAGCTAAAGTGTCTTCATCAAGTATTTTAGAAAATATATACAAATAGAATATCCATTACTTTGTTAAATATTAATTAAAAGGTTTATAAAAATAATTCACTCTATTTATAAAAAATATTAACTTCTTAAGAATAATGTTATATTTTAGTCTTAAGCAATTGTCTCTGAATCTAAGATATTCTGGGTTACAGAATTCTTATTATCTCAGCTTCAATTGTCAATGAATAATTTGCTTTAATCTTTAACAAATCAATTTTAATTTTATTCTGGAATATCTAACCAAATCTCTTAATGTTAACGATTAATTAATCTTGATATCTTCTTTTTTAAAACTCTATAAGAAGATCAAGAAAGAGCATGTGATCGATCATGCACTGTTGTTAAATTATAAAATCTTGATAGGGCTGGCTTACAAGAGGTGAAAAAAAAGTCCATTCTATTTAAGAGAACAATAATGCCAGCTGAATTTGCTAAATATGTTCTTCCCAAAACTTTAAGTCGTTAGTTCAGGTTATATTCTGGATGTAGTTTTGAAACGGCAAACCTTTAAAATTGAGTCAACTTAATGGATCTAAGACTATTAATTGGATTCTTGATCTACTAAGATATTACTTGTTTGCGATTCTCTTTCGAGTTTGCTCGAATTAAAAGTAAGATAAAACCCTCAAACTATAAAGAGTAATGATATACGTAAAATGGAGATTCAAAGGCTATGCCTTCATTCTCAACGACAAAGACTGTGTATAGATAACATGATAGGAGAAAGAAAAAGAACCTCTTGTCCACAAATGCGTTATTATAACATATACGCATATTTTCTTTTTGAATCGTTCTTGGATAAAGGGATGATGATGACTCTGTCAATTTGAAATATAAAGTGTGCCAATCTGGCTCCAGCAGAGGTTTACGGTAGAATTGACTGTTAAATTTTAAAAAAATTTTGTGAAACCATAACCTACTAAGACTAATAATTTCGTTGATGATGGGAGCTTCAATATTATTTTCCCTCAGAACCGTTTCTATAGTATTCAATCAAATTCATCATCGAACAAGAAAAATGTGATATTTTTACTCTTGGGCAATAAATTGGAATTTGATATCTACTTTAAGTCCATACACAAGAACTCAAACCATTGTTGGAGCCACAAATTGTATTTCAAATTGATAGAGAATCACCCTCCGAAAGAAATTCGACTACATTAAAGAAGTCGCCAGACATACTGGATACCACACAGTCACAATTGAGTTACTACAAAGAAGTTTCTTAAAAAAAGTCCAGGGATCCACAACATTTAGGAATCCGAAAGAAAAAAGAAATTCATCTGAGTATCCTACAACCATAACCTTTTTAGAGGTTTAAAAGGAATACTGAAGGAATACGACATAATCCTGGCACACAAAAACCCAAATGTATTAAAATTCTTTCTCGGTCACCCCAAGGATATAACCCCCTCCATATTATAGTCAGGAATATATGAGATTTTATGTAATGATTGTGAGGTTTATCGAGGAAGATCTAAGGAATTTATTAAATTCAAATGTCTTTGTAATTTACTTAGGTTAATTTGCTTTCGAAAAATACGTTTTTGTGTCTTTCCTGTTTTATTCTTTATATTTTACTGATTGCCTTATTTGTGTTATCCTCGAATTTTATTACACTGAAAGATCGTCGCAAGGTAACCAAAATTTGCTTTCTGTTATCAAACCCGTAATATTCGGGGTATAATACGCAGGTTGGTTTGGTTGGTTTATTAGAAATTATGGCGTGACTACTAAGCTCATTTTGCGCCTTTTACACAAGTTATATCTGCACACAGCCCCGAACAAACACAAACAACCATGCCCATGGCGGAATTCAAACCCACGACCAGGTAGACTCGAGAACTAGAAAGCCTGCGCCCTAGCTCTCTCAGCCACCTGGCCGGCTATAATACGCAGGGGGAGGAAAATAAAAGTTAAAAAAAAATCAATACTACTTATTGTAAAATGTAAATATTATTTAATATTCTGATAATAAAAGCAATGAAGATACAATTTAAAAAATATATATTTTTTGGGGGGGGGGTGGGGAGGGAGGGTCAAAGTGGGGAAGGGTGTGCGTATTATACACCAAAAATTACTTTATACAATTATTTACCTTGTTTCGTTTTATTATTTTGATATGCCATCAACTAATAATAATAATAATAATGATAATAATAATAATAATAATAATAATAATAATAATAATAATAATAATAATAACATAATTCAGCTGTTCTCTCTGAAATTCTTTCACAGAAGATTTCCTCCAGCTGGGAATTTTATTACACGATGCAACCAATAACATTGTCAGAAAATTAAATACTAATTCAAATCTACCTTTTAATTAATTTCATTTTATAAATATATTTTTCTTATCTTACTCATTTGCCCAACTTATTTTGCAGGTTTTCTGAAAGCATTGATTTAGGTTTTCTCAAGGCATTGCTAATGAAGTTTTAACGGAAATTCCTTTGTGTAATTACCTTGAATCATTAGTATCCAACCTCTAAGTGTTTTTTTTTTACAAATTTCTTTCAAAAGCCTGTTTCAAAAAGATTTATTATGAAATGATTCTTTAGAGAAGACTGTTGATGCGTTAAGTAACATTACAGGCTTATCCACTACATAGGTTCTTCGTCCATTTGCTGTTGAATTCAATTTTCCGCATCATTTTTTCCGTGAATTACAACTTGTTAACTTTGGTTTTTTTGGTGGGAGATTCCTCACGTTGCTAATGTAGATTTGCGTATTGGATGTGTGACTCGACAATAGCTGAAATATATGAAACTAGCTGATTCCCCGGGTATTTATTTATCCCAATCTTTATTAGACAGGAAAAGGAATGAATTTGCTTTACGCTGGCGAAAATCCCATGCAATAGAAAGGAAGAAAGTAGAATAAAAATCCTTTCTTAGCGAGCACACAGAAGCCAAATTTCATGTTTGTAGGCTTCAAAGTTCTGGATATTCCGTGATGAATGAATGAATGAGTGCACGTTTTAGGTTATTTGTTAAACTTCTAATAATGAAATCTGTAAAAGAATACAAAAAAAGCTATTTTGAAAAGATAAGCAAAAGGCACACTCAATGAGCAATGAAATCTATTACAGAATACAATAAAAAGATTATTAAATATAAGGAAAAACAAAATTAAAATTTGAAATTTCATAATTACACTTATAGAAATTAAAAACTCGCGAACGGACAGACATTGACCAGGACTGGGATCAAATGCATGCTACGATATCCTGCAGGGTATTCGGAAAATAACTCCATGTGTCAATCTAAGCAAATAGTACCTTATCGAAAATGTTTAAAACTCAAAATTTAGTGTCTAAAAAAATGGTGCCGTTACGTCATTTATGAACTTTCTGCACCTGCACTTCACATAATGAACTAAGCTATGGCATGAGAAAACTGCGGCAATTGTTGAGATTAAATGAGGTTTTCCGCCAGCTTCGCGGAACCTTCGCGTGACGTTTAGACCCTTAAAATTTGAGTTTTGCATAAGGAACTTTAAGTTTGCTATCATCCAAAGGACCACGCTAAGCTGTTATTATCCTACATTTTCCGAACACCCTGAAAAAATTGACATCTACCCTAAGAGGGTGCTTCTGTTGGATATTGTTAAATAAATGCATTTCTTTGTATAATTTCAGCATGTAATGGCCAACGATTATCTTGAATGAATTTGCCTTATTTTTACGGTGCTTGGCCTGCTGAGTCCGAATCTGCTTTTAGATTTTTTTTTCTGTCATGTCATGTTTCCAAGTTATGCAGATAGAAACTGTGATGTTAAAGTGTCCATATTTTAGGCCACAAGGAAATATATCAACTCATTGAATGAATAAATAAAAAAGTGTTTCATTGAAAAACAAAAAATTTGTGTTTCATTGAATTCAGTACATGCAAAAGCATAAGAATCAGCTCTTCCTATGATGTTGTAAGCGTCAATGATGTAAGGATATGAGGTTTCATTTTTTTTTTTTTTTTTTTTTTTGTACAACGAAGCTTTTTCTCGGGAGTTTCTTGTTTACGTTGTTGTTTCATTCTTTTAGCCTTTGATTGAACTCGGCCAATTAGCTTACGTTTCCTTGGAGGCATTGTTACGGCAGTGAAAAACAACAACAAAAGTAATAGTTTCGCCTGTTAGAGCTGAAAAGAGACACGTATATCTCCTTTGCCTCCTCGAGAGAGATTGCCCTAACTATAATACTTTGATGCTCATTTTTAACAAGAAATTAACCCCGGCCCCGCCGAGGAGGGCATAGGAAAGTAGCAAAAGCCCTGAGATCATCTAATTTTGTATTTTCCGATAACATGCAATATGTTGCCATAGTTATAAAGACCAAGTGACTCTTAGCCCCACAACTCTGACCCCATTGGGACAAATTGGCCCAAACTTCATAATAATGCAGATCTTGCTTAGAGGAATCCGTATATCGAATTTCACTCTTTTACATACCTAAATACACTTAGACCTTTTGCTCCCCTCTAACTTCCACCCCCGTAACTCCGACCCCAGTAGGCTAAACAAAAAAACAAGTTAAATAGCGAAGAAGGGCATGCCCATGGAAGCTGCATTCGTGAAAAATGTAGAGAATAGTATGAAGGGAACAGACGGACATTGTGAAACCAATAAGTACTCCATTCTTCCGCTACATAATAATTCTTGGAAAGTATTATTGCAATATCACCACATCGGTTTCCATGGCAACAATGTTTCGCGCAAAAATTTGATATTGACACAGGTTTACAAAATTCCCCTAGGAGCGCTAGGGTAGGGAGTATCTTACCCCCACAGTATGTTTCTCCAGATTTTAATCCACATGTGTATCAAGTTAGTTGAAATTGCTCCAGGCGTTCCAGAGTTATGCCGGAAATTACATATATATGTATATATCTTGAATAATAGCCGCTCCCATTTTATCGTCGCCCTCAATTAGACGCCGCGGCGTTTATTCGCAGAAATATGATATGTAGATAAAGAAGTTAGGGTGAGTTACATAGCATATTGATATAATGCTCATTTATAGAGAATTTATATTCAAATTAGATTGTTTGTGTTTTAGAAACAGTTTATTTCGTCAAAAATGTATTAACTTAAAAAAAATTACATTCTTTATTCTTTAAAATGACACGAATTATTCAGAGAATTAAATTTTCTACTTTATCGTTTAATTAGAACATTCTAAACAAGCTTTCATATAAAGGGTTACCTATGAGTTCTTCCATTCAGGAAGAATTTAAAGAAGAAAGACGTTACATTTAATTTAGTTATCTGATAAGGATACCCCTTTAAAATTAAAAAGAGAGTTTATAAAATATTTTATCAGCACGGTTACTTTTTTTTTTTTATATAAGCGGTATTAACGAGAAAGGTGTCCTCGCCTCGGCCAGGAGAAGAAAGAAAGAAAATGCGAGCGACATTTCATCCCTTTTCCTGTCAAAGCCTTTCTTTCCTCTCTGATCACTAATTAGAATTGCAAATCGGGGGGTTCCCCTTATCAAAACGGATCGTTAAGGCGGCCACGAATAGGTCATTCTGTTTCGTTTCCTGTATTTGCAAAACAAGGCAGCCGGAAAAACAGCGTCCAATGTTCGTCCATTTAACCCTTCATTTAGGCTTGGGAAAAAAGAGGGAGGGAGTAGAGGGTCCATACAATGTCCAGGACGCTCAACAGGAAGACGAAAAATATTCAAACAAACAAATAAACTTGGAAAAAAATTCTCCGGGAGAATCGCCAATCCGCCAAATTCCCTTGATTAATTCCTCCACTCGAACTATAAACTTCGCCAAAAGAGCAAAAGTGAGTGTTTCCCGCGATTTCTCCGTCACAGGAAGCGATAAAAACAGTTCGCTCGGACTCTGGACTTTGGTTTCAGTGGATGGATGAAGTTTTTTTTCTCTCTTTCTCTCTCCCTCCTTCTTCCCGTCCCTTTGTAAAGCATTCCCTAGTCGGAACTCAATCAATCAATAATGTATGAATGAAAAGCGATCGGGGCTACGAAAGTCTTCGTCCCTTGTTAATTGAATTCCTTTTCGATAAGTTGACAAGCGGCGGCGTTAATAACGTTGGCTGGATCCGTTCGGTCGGTCACCATCTGCGGGAAAATCTGTCTAAATAACGCTGATCATTAAACGAACACGCGGTGGCAATCACTTTTAAAAATCCAATATAAAAAAAGCGATCGTTAAACTATTCCTCCATCACGAATGAGTGAGACTATACGCAACACCAGCTCGGTAAGTAAGTAGATTTAAAAAATTTTTCTACAGTTTTATAATTTTATATTTTAATCTATATAGCTTTTTCCCCTTTCTTTTTCTAATTAATTAATAAGCTTACTAGTGTTAATTTATATCGAAATGGTTTCTCTTCGCTGCTGTTTGTTGACTTGAGCAGTTCGAACAGAGCTTGATGAGCCGAAAGTGTTTTGTTCGTTCGGCTCGAGTTATTGGACGGCTCCTTTCGTCGGAACCTATTGAAGAAGTAATTGTATTCTTAAATGAATTAAAAAAGTAACACTACTCCATAATGACTCCCATTCCTCTTTAAAATAACTCACGAATTCAGAATCATGAATGAAACCTACGAAAGAGACGAAGCTCTTATATAATTTGTAATAATAATTTTTTTATAGATATAAGCGTATCATCAAACAAATTGGCTTTGTAAATATTTTGTTATTTCTTGTATATCTTGCCGCTTTTTGTGTACTTTATACACAAATAATATCTATTTTATATGTCTACCGAACTTCAATGCTCGCTGCTATCTAGGATAGCTTCAGAATGAAATCCAATGAATGGCTAATGAATTGGCGGAGGGGAAAGGCGAATCTCATCAGTCTGAAATGTTAAATATATTATTTTTAAGATCTAATTTCTCCCTTCACTCAATTACGAAAAGAAACACACCTTCGTAAAATGTATCAAATTTTAATTACGCCTTAAAGCGAATAGTTCGTTTTCTCGTTGATTTCATAGCTCAGGGTCTATATTCACATCAAAAATATTAAACATAAACTGTGATGTATATATAAATAATGAGTAAAATTCCTTAGCTTATTCTTTATTCTTATCAAAATTTATTCCATTAATTTTTTGGAATAAGCAGCTCAATTAAATAAGACAGATATTTATTATGACGGGCTAAATTTATTAATAAGAGTAAAATAGTGGATTCATGGGATTTAAAAAAAAAAATTTCAAAATCCAAATTCAAACGAGAATATTTGAGTTTCATTAAGAATAGTTCCTAAAAATTACAGATAAATTTCTCTGAGTCAAAAACTAAAAGTCCCTTGTATTTTTTTGGAATTTATTGAGTTTTTTTTATTTCAGCACTGTTTCAACATTGAATTTTTTTTCCTGAAATTTAATAAGTACAGGGTCTTTATAATTAAACTTACATTTTGACATGGCCATAAAAAAGAACTACTGGACCAAAAGCTATAATACTTGGTAATATTATACAAGAGGGCATGGGAAGTTCATACCCACCAAAAAAAAAAA